>CM053571.1:26606597-26759291 GCA_028646485.1 Cryptoprocta ferox
GGCCTCTTAAGGAAGGGGTGAAAAGTGTCCACCAGTTTTACTTATTGTTCAAAAATGTCCACAGTGAATAGAGTTGGGATTCATGCTTTGAAGGTGTGAATGTCACAACCACCCTGGCTTCTTTGAGCTTCATCCCATTAAATTAAACATAAATGGCTGTTCACTTCTTAGAGCTTAATTACATCAATGGGTTTTAGATTTTCTTTTCTTTAAGGACGGAAACCTTTTCTTCAAACAAAGGCTTACTCAGGTGCCCCTCCCCTTTTTTCTTGCTAAGGAAGCCCCAATTTTTATTTGGGGCAGCAATATACCCAGCTTAAAATAATAAAGCCCAGGTTTCCCAGCTTTTCTTTTATCTAAAAGTTATTACATGACACAGGTCTAGCCAAAAGGACATACAATAGGAGGTGTCCAAGAAAACCCATGAAAGAGGACTAAATCATCCTTTTCCTTCTAGCCTGCTTGAGTTGTGGGCATACTGGCTGGAGCTCTGGCAACCTTCTTGAGAACATAAAGATGGGGACATACCCTAAGAAGTAGGAACAGAAAGCCATTGGAACTTAGATACGTAATGATATCAGGGAACTACCAGACCAATCCCTGAACTTCCTACTTGTGGACTTGTTTATGGGACAGAGAAAAATAGATCTATGTTGCTGATTTTTTTATGTTACTTATTTTAAGGTTTCTACATTCACAGAAAAAGGGCAATTTAATGGTAAACTGTTAAATGTTAACCTATCGAATGTTAAACTGACAAATAGGTAGAAACGAGAGAACTAAGAACTGGTTGGAAGGGTTGGATGGTAAGGGAGAGAAATGCATTTTGGAGAGCAAAGAACGGGAGAGAAATGAGGGGAGAAAGGTTTGGTGGTACAGCCATCTGATTTAGAGAGACATTCTGAGTTTTATTTGAGACGTTTTGAGTTGAAGGTGATAGCGTTAGTAGTATAATTGTGGAATTAAAGAGAAGTGTTTAAAAATGCAGTAGAAATTTGGGAATTGTCTGCATATAGGTCTGGGATCAGCAAACTACAGCCCTCAGGCCAAATCAGGCCTCCCACCTGTTTTGTAAGTGGTTTGATTGGAATACTCCTTGTTTGTTTCCATATTATCTATAGCTGCTTTGCACTATAAATGCAGAGCCAAACAGTTTTAACAAAACTATTTACTATCTACTATCTAACCCTTTACAGAACACATTTGCTGACCCTGATATAGATGATAGAAATTATTGGAATACGTGAGATCCTAAGAACTTTACTATAGGAAGTTCTATACAGTAGAATTCAATATGTTGTTCTATTAACTATTATTATGATATTGATACACCCATAATATATTAATATTCAGAATGAAACAGCAGCAATCCTCCATGATCCTAAAATATTTCTTGGATTGCCAAGGAAAGATTAAATTATTCCTCATAAAGAAGTCTATTAAATGTGTTGTGGTTTTGTCTAGATATTTGGAAATGAGTTCTCCTTTGGGATTTATATCTGATTATCTATTAACCATAGCATTTTGTTAAGCAGAGAGCTTCATTCTCTGTATGCCAAACGATATATATTTTAAGCCGTGTGAAATTCTTACTTCATTAAAGTTTCATCAATTAATGGAAACTAAACAGGATCTGAAGTGTCAGTTTCAGGTTCAAACTTGTGTGGTCCAAGGAGAATGGACAACTGTTTGCATCTCATAGGGAGAATATATTTACATATCAATATAATAAAAAAATAAAATGAGGAGAGAAGGGAGGGAGGGAGGAAAGAAAGAAGAAACGGGGGAGAAATACAGGAAGAAATGAAAAACAGCTGGAATGAACATGGACTTTCAGGCCAAACAGATATAGCCTTGAAGCTTGGTTCTGCCCCTAAAATATGTGTAACCTTGGGCATGGTATTTAATCACTTGAATGTCAATTTTGTCACTTCTTAACTATAAATATCAACTACTTCATGAATGTGGTTTGAGCCTAGGGCTATGAGATAAAATACATCACATCAGGTAAATGTGAGTTTCAAGAAAATAGAGCATACTTTCTTTTAGTGTAAATATATTCTATGCATACTTGTTACCTGAAATTCAAGTTTAACTGAGTGTAGTAGGCTCAATAATGGCCTTTAGATATGTCTATGTCCTAATGCTCAGAAGCTGTAAATGTTGCCTTATATGGCAAAAAGGACATTGCAGCTGTGATTAAGAAGTTTGAGCTGGGGAGATTCTCCTGGATTTCTGATGGCCCCAGAGTAGTCACATGGGTCCTTTGGAGAAGGATGATGCAGGAAGACTCAGAGGAGAAGACAATGTCAAGATAGAAGCAGAGGTTGGAAGGATGCACTCTAAAGATGGTGGCAGGGGCCACACGCCAAGGAATACAGGTGGCCTCTAAAAGCTGAAAAAGGCAAATCAACAAAGGCTCCCCCCAGAACCCGAAGAAACCAGCCTCGTTAATGCCTGGACTTTAGCCCGGTGAAACTGATTTTGGACTTCTGACCTCCACAACTGTAACAGAATAAATCTGTATTTCTTTTAAGGCACTTGGTGTGTAAAAATCTGTTACAGTCGCCATAGGAAACTGTTATATTGAGCAGCCTGTATTTTTATTTGCTACATCTGGCAACCCTACTGATGATTAAGTGGGGGTAGTTCTGAGATAAACTCCCCACTAGACATGGCAGAGTGAACACCTGCATTTATCTTTCCTTCTTCCAAAATTCTCACCAAAATTAAATTAAGAATAAATAACATATAAATCCATAATGACGGAGAGAAATGGACAGAGGTGGGGGGAACATCAGCAAGCTACAAATGTTAACCTAATTTAAAAACTGAAAGAATGGCTACTGATGTAACCAGAGCGAAGGATACTGATATAAACAAGCCAAGCACTGAAACCTAAAGCAACAGAGGTGGGTCCCGAAAGAAGCAGCCCATTCACACTGCAGTACTCGGAAAGGTTCAGACATTGACGGCATCGGGGCCAATGCAGACAAAACAGGAGGTCTGTGGAAAGTCTGCTTAAGAAGCAATCAGTTACTGGGGCACCTGTGTGGCTCAGTCAGTTAAGTGTCCGACTTCAGCTCAGGTCATGATCTCATGATTTCATGAGTTCGAGCCCCACGTCGGGTTCTGCGCTAAAAGTGCTCAACTCAGATGAGAGATTCTCTGTCCCCCATTGTCTCTGTCCCTCCCTCACTCTCCTTCTCTCTCTCACAAACCAACAAACATAAAAGAAGCAATTAGGTACCCAGACCCTTCTCCTGTCTCTAGACACCCCAGTGAACATCTCTTAACCACTCTGCAGGAGACTTAATGCTTATTTGCTGAGTGCATTAAGAGATACTCTGGAGTCTGGGAGATCAGAGGAGGGTGGGCTTGACAGAACTTGTACTAAAAATAGAGCATGATGTAATTGTTGGCATACTGAAGAGTAAAAACTCTAACCTCCTTCCCTGATACGATTTCAGGATGCTGGACATCAAGATTTTACTGCCCAGGCAGGAAATGTAATTTTTCAATTCTGTTACTGTGTTTTGAAATCTCAGCTTTTGAGAGAAATCTTTTCACTGATTCCCCCCTTTCAAATGGATCATTTCTGTTACATACCAGAATGGAATAAAATTAAGAAGACCCATGATGCTGTGGCACCAAAATTTGACAAAAGATTAAAGTAATTGCAAAAGTAGAGAGAGCCCATTTGACATCTTTTTTCTCCTAAAAATATTTGAAAAAAAGAAGCACTCTGAAAAAAGAATATAAGACAGTACCTTTAAAATAGTTAGAATAAAATATTTATATAATTTGGTGAAGTCTCATAAGAATGTCCTTCACTGAGCAGAATTAACTTGGCAATTACAAAATAACTCAGCAGCTTGAGAGAGAGTTTTTCTCAGTAAAAAATTTATGGTCAACAGACAAAAGTCAGTTAAGGTTGTCAAAAGGTCAAATTTATTAACCTCTAAAGAATGCAACTTTAAAGAATGGCAATTCTGTGGGGAAAGTTAAAATAATAAGATCATTAAAAAATACATTCTTCAGAAAATATCCAGTGTCATGATGTCAGTCAGATTCAGGTATAGCTTTAAATGATTAAATTATATAAATAAGTACCAAGAAGTAATTATTCTCATATGATTTTTAATATTTAGATAATCATAAATAAGGAGTTTTTTACTTTACTATACATGAATGCATATTATTTTGAACGTTTAAACAAAATATTTTTAAGTTTATTTATTTATTTTGAGAGAGAGAGAGGCAGAGAGGGAGGCAAGGAGGGAGGGACAGAGGGAGAATCCCAAGCCGGCTCCACAGTGTCAGCACAGAGCCGGACGTGGAGCTTGAACCCATGAACCATGAGATCATGACCTGAGCCAAAATCAAGAGTTAGACGCTCAACTGACTGAGCCACCCAGGTGCCCCTCGGCAAAACTTAAAAAAAATTTTTGGATTGAATTATTTTATAGGCCAACCAATAATAGTGTGGGCTTGGAGTGAGTGCTGGCATAGCCCCAGTGTCCACCACCATCACCAAGACAAGCTTGACAGTCCCACTCTGTCTGACTTGGAAGAGTCTTGGCCAAGTGTGGACGGCTGAGACGCTGAGCCCAGGCCACATCTCAGAGAGGGACAAAGGAGGCAAGAGAACCAGTCGTCCCTATAACTGGACCTTGATGCTCGATGGATACATGGCATTGCTTGTTTGCTCCTTTGATAGTAATTTCCAATAAAGACAACGAGCCAAGTTAAAAAAAATCATCCTTCTCTTCTATTTTTCAGTGTGGCTCAGCCTTGGTGGCCTTGGTGGCCTGTCCTAGTTCTACTGATTTAACTAGAAATCCGGATATAATCACATTAGTCCTATGGGGGAAAGTGTCGAGAGAAGAGAGTTAATCCTCATTTTCTCTAGAGGAAGCTATTATTTCGGTAGGCAATGTCTAAGAGTTTTTAAAATCCTCAGGAAGTGGCTGAGTATAAGTATGTAAGAGTATACATTACACTATAAATGTATCATGTGTAAATATGGAAGAAAATAGCAGAAGAATCTGCTAAACTGGTCAACAGTGGAAACGCCCTTGGGACAAGGGAAGAAAAGTTGGCATTCAAAGTTTATATTATCATATCTGAGTTTTCAAATTTGGAACACGTGTTGGCTTTCCAAGAGTAAAAGGGTTATGGGGTGCCTGGGTGGCTCAGTCAGTTAAGCGTCTGACTTGGGCTCTGGTCAGATCTCACGTTTCATGGGTTCAAGGCCTGCATCGGGGTCTGTGCTAACAGTTCAGAGCCTGGCGCCTACTTCAGATTCTGTGTCTCCTTCCCTCTCTCTGCCCCTCCCCTGCTAGCATTCTGTCTCTTTCTCTCTCAAAAATAAATAAACCTTAAAAAATTTTAAAAAAAGAGTAAATAGGCTAATTTTTTAAATGCAGTGCCTGATATACAGTGTAAGAAACCAAGTTTTCTTTTCCCTGTCATTCCCAATTTTCACAAGCCTCTATTTATATTATGATTTCCTCCTGTTTTCTGACCAATTTGGCATAAGAAATGACTAATTCCCTACAATCCTGAGGCCATGCAGACTGACTTAGATAATCCTGGAATTGCTAAACCGGGATGAAGGGTTTTCTGCTAGTTCAGTTTCAATCCCTTTACCATTCAAAATTTTGCTAACTCAAAGCATTTTTACAAACATGGTTGATTGGAATCTGGAAAAGTCATGAGCTTCTTTATATTCTTACACGCCATTCCCAATATCACGACACTACGATTAGTTTGAAAGATGACCTATGTCTCCCAAATATCCTTACCATGGTAAAGGAAAACAGGTACCACCCTCTTCTGGTTTCCCATGCTGGAGATGAGCGTTTTAAGTGCATTATTATAAACCAAGATCAACCGTGGGTGGAAATTCTGGGATTCAGTAAAGGAAGTGACGCCCCAGATTAAGCTTACTAATGAAGCATTTTTCTTTGCACCACTGACTTCTCCTTCCTTTAGTTTCTGGGTAAACAAGTCAAGAATGCTGAGTGTCGAAGGCTGGCCTCACACTTTCCTGCAATACATTGCCTGGGCTTTATTACTGAAACACACGTCATTGTCTGTACATTCGTCCCAAGGCCAGCAGGAGCTGTTGTGACTTGCTCATTCAGGGTGTCCAAATCATCCAGCTGTTGTGTCAACGCTTTGAGGTCAAGTCTCTGATCATGACCGACCAGGCTCCCTCTATTATTGGCAGTGGGTTCTCTTTCGCAGGGCTGAGACCTCAGATCAGCATCTGCTCAAAACCGACTTCAGCAGCAGGGAAAGGGAGACTACTTCACTTTGCAATTGCCAAGCAATTGTCAGAACAGGGTCACTTTAGGTTCTGGATAGAGTTTCACAGCAAGTTGAAAGCGGTATTGGGTAAAAAATGTGAATTGCTATTGAGGGCAATTACCCATTACCAGCCTGTTCCAGCCTCCCCTGTAAGAATAAGGAAGTAACTGATCACAATCAGAGCTATGTTCACTGGGGCTTACAGAGCTCCAGACAGGCACGGTTTTAAGTGCTTTTTCTGTCTTATCTCACTTAGTCCTTATCACATCCATAGGTGGTATTTCTCTCTCATGGGGTTAAATAAAAGGATGCCTTAAATGCTTAACACAATGCCTGACAATGCATAGAGGAATGTTAGCTCACCATCATTGCTAATTATCACTAAGACTCATCAGTGTGTTGTAGTTACAAAGCAGAGTCACTCAGAATCCTACCAGTCCAAGGTAGACTTGCCCTTTAGGGGAAGAATGCAAAGGGTGGAATAGTAAATACTTATGCAAGTTCTAATTCCTGTATTTTAGTGGCTAGTAATCTCAACAAGCGAGGGTAGGACAGAAACTTCTCAACACCAATCCTAGTCACCCAGGTACATCCAGTGTCCAGATGTTCATTACATTTGACTTTCCTGGGGCAACTCCTCCCCAACCTTTTGGCTCAGTGACCAGACATTCAGTCACACAGCCTCAGTTGTCCAAGGAGCGGATGGGATACCCGGGAAGACAGTGGGAACATGTTGTTCAAACAGAGGTGAGGCTGATTAGTGAAGATGCTGTGGAGGAAATTCAAGCATTAGCTAAATGCCCTTTAGTGCCACGTCTCACTCTGGAAATGTACAATGCTAAGAACACATGTTGATAACACTTTTTAAGGGACTGAAATAAAGACTCTGTCACTGTATGGCTAGCTGTGCATTTTGGAAATAAAACTCAACGAGACCTTGTTTTTAATGAAAATTTTTACCTGTGAAAAATATTTGCCCAGTTGGGGTGGGCAAGGGGCATGATGGAGGGCTGTGACTAGATCCAGAGCTTTGGCATCAGATCTAACTAGGATTAAAACAACACCGAGGGGGCACCTGGGTGACTCAGTCAGTTAAGTGTCTGACTTTGGCTCAGCTCATGATCTCATGGTTTGTGAGTTCAAGCCCCGCGTCGGGCTCTGTGCTGACAGCTCAGAGCCTGGAGCCTGCTTTGACTCTCTGTCTCCTCGCTCTCTGCCCCTCCCCTGCTCACACTCTGTCTCTCTCGAAAATAAATAAACATTAAAAAAAAATGACACAGAGGCCAACTAGCCATGTGACCTTGGGAAAGAGTTAATATTGTCTCTTTACGTACATGGGTTTGCATCGGTAAAATAAGATACTTTAAAGGATCTTTATAAGGAGTATATGAGAGTACACAGGTAAAGTACTTGGCACAGAGTAGGTCCTCAATAAATGACAGTTATAATCATAATGAGGAGGAGGAGAACAGGGAGATCTAGGAAGTACCTTTGAATTCTGCACAACAGAGGGATCATTTTCAAGTCATTCATCACAGATGATTCTCTCATCTTGCCCAGAACTCAGGCATATCCAACCCCTCCTATCCTTTCAAGCCAGCTTAGAAAAATGCAGTCCTGGACAGGAAGGGATAGAGAGTGGACTATGTGTTCCTCACAGGTAATGCCTTACAGGAGATGCATGTTTGTATCCAGTGGGTGTCAAACAAGCTTGCACACACAGTAGACATTCAATAAGTAGAACCACACAGAACAGGAAGCACATTTAGCAGAAACACCATTTCCTGTAGGAAGTAGCCAGCATTTCAGGTCTCCCAAAGGACAGCAGAGATGTGGAACTCACCAATGTAAATTCCATGGAATATAGAAATTATCCGTAGTTCAACTGCAAATGAGCAGAGGGAATCAACCATTCCAACCAGTCTGGATAATTACAGGTGACACAGAGGACAAACACTGAGAGATACAAAATCAGGAGGTGGACAGATAAGGGGCTTCAGATCACATAAGGCAGAGAAATGACCAACTCTCCAATGAAGAGGAAGTGGATGTTAACACCGGGGCCACACTTACTATTTGCTCCTGAACTAACTTATAGTGAATTGTTTCTTGTTCTCATTCTGTGGTATATTCATTTGTTCTCAATTATTTCTTTCATTAAAAAAAAAATCCTTCAGTTGTTAATGACACTTGGAATAACTGAACCCCCAATTGACAATTTTAACAGCAGTTTTAGGATGGATAGTCCAAGCTCAGTGGACACCACATTTTAGCAAAGTGTTGTTTTCATGAAGTTTAATCCTAGATAATAAATTTGCCACTATATTTCACATCAATTTGTGCCTTTGATCTCAACACTGCCTTTGTAAGTAGGTGAGGAAAGTATTGTCAGACCCATTTTGCAGTTGACAGAACTGAGCTCCTTGACATTTTAGTTAATTTCTCAAATGTACAGAGTTTATGTTAGAACTGAGAGTAAAATCCAGGCCGAGTCAAGAAACACAAAATCCCAGGATCTCTGCCCTCAACCATGTTGCCTTCTGAGAAATCCTTTTGCAAATAATATGGTGTTTTTATTTGCTTTTGGCTTCAAAATGTTACATTTTACAATCCAGCTTTGATTTAAGTCAAATATAAGTTGAATATGGAATCTCTGAGCTGTGAAAAACCTTGTGATATTTCTAAGGATCCAAGAGCTATATACAGTCCAGAGGAACATCAGTTATAATGGAAATAATGGATGCATTGAATGGGTTGGATCTTTAAAATATTCATTTCACACAAGGAAACGCTTTAGAATTAGACTCCATGCTAACACACTACAGAAAATATTAATATCAATAACCTTCGGGATGGAAATAAGGCTGAAATTTAAACCCAGCCTGGCCCTAGAATTGCTACGTTTAACATTTATTGAAGCAGCCGTACTCCATCACGTTCTAAAGATTGAGGCTTGTTTTGTTAAATCCATATGTATATATCTTCAGACAGGCTAAGAAATGTAAATGTAATATCGTTTTCACATGTTATGTGTGAAAATGTTCTCCTTTGGGCTGATTGGTTATAGAGATTCTGAATTCACAGATCCTGGCACATGGAGATACCTGCACATTTGCAGATGGTAATTAGATCCTCATCCTCCACCCCCACTTAAAGCTCCCACCTCCAGTATCTTCTATCTTGTTTAGATTTTGTTTATCTTTGCAGAATTCACAGGGAGGAAGAGGCTGCTGTTCAGGCACATTCCTGGGCCTGAACTGGTCATCGCTGGTGTTTCGAGCCAGCTGCATTTGGGTTATTGTATAATTGGTTCGGAAAGGTGAGAGGGGTCTCATCTCATTCCCTTCCCAAGGATGTTGTGGCGATGTCAACCCCGGATGAGGAAACTGGGGGGGTCTGGGATGAATTGGCCATTTTGTACAAGCAAGGGTAGGTGCATGTCAGCCGGCCAAGGTCTTTGACATCCTTCATCAATTCCCCTCTTTTCTGAGTTGCCTTTTAATGACTCTGGTAGAATGATGGCTTTAAACGACTTACTGAATTTTCCAGCCAAGAGAGATTTTAGGGATTATCAAGTGCCATTTCCATCATTGTATGGAAATGAAGGCACAGAGAGGTGACGTTCTTTTCCCCAGGCCACATAGCTAGTAGGGACAACTGGAACTAGAAAGTGGGTGTATCAGTACCTTTTTGCTTCACACTCTGCCTTCCATGCCCCGTCAGATAAATGGGTTAAGGGAGATGGTCACTGAATTGAGCAGTTGTTTTGATTGAACTGGTGTAATAAATTCAAGTTCTGGCAACTCGGATTTATTTTGCAGTTGAGCTCCAGTGCTACAGTGAATGAACAATGTTGCCACAGCTACCAGGAACAGACCTAAAGCTGATTAGGCATTTCAGATTCAATTCTTCCTCGATCCCGTGGGCCATGCCCTCATCTGGCTCACCCTCAAAATAAAGAACTCCAGGCCATTATATTCCTTAAGAAATGCAATTAGGTATGCCATTGTAAAACCTATAGCCTTGTGTGATTATAAGAGTTTGGCCTTTATATCCTCTCAGCCAAAGATGGTTTTATTACGTAGAACTGAATTGAAGTCGTGTAAATAGAAAACACTATTTTTAAAACACCAAGAAAGAACAACGACCGCAGAGATGTGATAACATCTACATCACATAAATGTTGGGTTTTGACTAGTGCTTAATGTTATTTGGAATACAGAATAATGGAATCCACAAAGGAAATAACCAGCACCACCTTAACATTTCTCAAGCACATCTTGAAATGCAGCATTTAACAGGCACTAGAAAGCATCACCAAATATCTAACAGCTTTCTTTCCATTGTAGGACAAAGGGATTTGTGTCAAAAAGAAAAAAAAAAGGAAATCGGATGTAAAGATTGATGTTTTTTTTTCTGTAGTTCCTGGCCTGTTGTTTTTGAAAGTCATGAATTACTCTAGTCATTTGTGGCCATTGCAAGGGATAGTAGGATCAATCGTGAAATTGGTTAAACAGGGGCATTTCTGAAAGCATGTAAGATTGATGAAAAGAGAGAAAGTTAGGTCATCAGCATAATATGATTAAAATCTACTGCATGTATGTACGTATGTTTCAGCTGTACCCACATCGATTGGGGTTTTGTGTAATGTGCTATTTTCAGCAGCATGTTCATTCCTTATTTGAAGCCAAGTTTCTTTTAGGATTTCCACGTGATTTGCATTAGCATTTTTGGCTTCAAAACTACCTCTAATGAACCATTTGCGGGTTTTTTAAGAGTGCTTAAAAAATTAGGCTATGACAGTTATCCAAAACATAATTTGATATACTGTTTAATTATTTAATATGCTGTTTAAAAATTGAAGTGTGGCCTCTGGTTGGTTGGTTGATAGAATACTATTAAGGTGGATTGGAAGCCCCTTCATGACTATAATTACCAACAGAGTCTTTTATGGTCTGGATTTATGAATGAGATTGTGTTCTAATAAAATGCTAATTCAAAAATGTCGATATCGATGTTTTTAAAAGTATGTCTTTAAAATATTATGAAATGTACCTTAAAAATAATTACTAAACTAAGGAAATTGAGTGAAATATTTTGTTAAAGTGAAAGTGGTCTCCTTATATTTATGTACATTCTCATTTGTGTTTCATTTCCAAATTCTCAAAAAGAAAAGCAACCCACCATTAGCATGGTTCAAATCTTCCCCAAAATGGCAGTCTTGAGGCAAATGCTTTGATAGCTATCAGTCTCTTTCAACAAATGACTATTGGACAGCATAAAAAAACCTCAGAACCCTTTGTATGAGAGGAAAATGAAAGTGATGGCCTTTACTGCAACATGTTATCAAATTGTGCCTCTTTTTGTGAAATACAGTAATACTGCATTTTTTTTCAAGAGGAAAGCAAATGGAAATGGAAATACAATGTGGCTAGGACAAATATTTTTTAAACAATATAATACTCTGAACACCTCTGTATTAGAATCACTTGTGGTACTTGTTTAAAATGCAAATTATTGGCTAGCCTCAGAACTACAAAATCTGAGGGTTCTTTAATATTTGAAAACCCCTGATTGAGATCCTTAACTATGTATTGTTTCAGAAAGCATTCCCTGATCTGCCTCAAAACCAGATTTGTTAGCTTTTCCCATGGTCTTCTTTTATCACATTACCTTTACGTGGTAATTACTACCCGGAGGGCAGGGGCCATGTCTTGTTGTCCATTGTATTCTCAGAATTTAGCACAGTAACTCATATGTGGCAAACCTGCAAGAAACTATTTGTTGAATAATTGAATGACTAGTTAGTGTAACACAGGACTTGGGCCATGATGAAGCAGAATTGTTGATGATAATCCAATCTCCAACCATGTGTCACCTCTCATGCTACCACCACTGCAGAGAAGCGTCCTTTTTTTTTTTTTTTAGTGTTTATTTATTTTTTGGAGAGAGACGGAGTGTGAATGGGGGAGGGGCAGAGAGAGGGAGACACAGGATCCAAAGCAGGTTCCAGGCTCTGAGATGTCAGCATATAGCCCAACGTGGGTCTCGAACCCATGAACTGTGAGATCATGACCCGAGCCGAAGTTGGACGCTTAACCAACTGAGCCCCCCAGGTGCCCAGAAACATCCTTTAACTGCAATTCTCCAATCCACCTTCTTCAAAACTGGACTGTCACCTCAGTAATGATATTAAAGTATGTCTACAGCTCTATAACCATTCAAGCCACATCTTTTGCTTGTTCAGATTTGGAACTGGAAGCATTCTGTAACCTTGGCATTGCTACCAAGAATGCTCTTAAGAGAAGAAGTCAAGAATGCAAGATGAGAGAAGTTCAATGCAGTGAAGTGGATGACTAAGAATGGAGGGGAATTGGAGAAGCCTCAGACACCAGCAACTTTGTAGAATTCTTTGAGGTTAAATCTGGAAATCAGTTAGAAAACTATAGGTAGAGAGTTTTGAAAATTTTGGCCAAGTATTCAGGATTAAGGGGAGTACCTTATTTATTGAATATAGGGTGCGGTTTGTGTTAGAAACATCACCCCTTAGAGTATGGAGGCCTGATTTGGTAAACCGACCCCAGTGCACCCGCCCTTATGTTTATCTCCATAAACCACACTTCTGGGTAGAAAGGAGCAAAAAGAAGCAGCTGGCCTAAGACATTTCTTAATCTAAATGAAACATTTAGTAACCATATTCCAGGCTCAGAGGGCACTAGAGCACGATTGTCTTGAGGACGGCAAACATGGCCTCCTTACCCTTGCACCCTCCCACTGCTGAAAGAGCTCTGGCTCATGGTGGAAGCTTCTTGATGTTGGTCAATGCTTATTGAATGTTGAATCAAAACAAAAGGAAAACTCACACAAGGCAAGAATAGTTTTGAGTAACTGGGATCCTTTCTATCATTAAAGTTTTTCTCCTGAGTGTTACACTAACCATAGACCTACACTGAAAGTATAGACTCAGATAGGATATGAGAGGTAAATACAAGACCAGTGCCTGAAACTGGAGTGTGGGGTGAAAGCTTGGCCCCACAAGACAAGTACAGCTACTGAGAGCAGAAAGAAATTGATTGGATTCTGAACAGTTAAGATAATGGCTTGAGGCTTCTCTTCCTCAGGTTTTTAAGGACTGGTTGAGTTGAAGACTTTTGAGTAGGATTTGAACACTTGGCCAAGAAGATCGGTAAGTGGTTAAGGGCACCAAGAGATTAGAGGAAACTTTCATGAACAGCGTGGCTTGCAGAACCCCCCTTCTTTGGCACACCTATTCACATCTGCCAGGCAGGGCCAGATTCGTGGGCATCCACACTTGGTTTAAGGCTCTGCTGTTGCCATCTTGAAATTCTTAAGAATTTTATTTGAGAACTTGTGTTTTGTATGTGAGACTCCACGGGGCAGTGGAGCATGAACACTAGCGGGGAAGGTACGCACCATTTGCACATCTGTCATTTCTTACATCCCCACTCGCATATGGTGTTTGTGGTGCCCCATAAGCACGGAATTCTGGTGGACCCGTGATGTGTGCAAGTTCAGCAAGACTGAGTACTAGGTAACATTTAAAACTGAACAATCCAAGGGTCCTGACGGCCCCAAGGGTCTACACTTTCAATCTGAACTAGTATGTGCTTTGAACAGTGAAAAAAGGCAATGGGATTTTAAGAAACATCACATTTAGGAATCCTATCATTTTTTTTACTTATGTTATTGCCCTGTGTTGCCAAACACGTTTGCTGGAAATGATGCCGTAGTAGGAAAGGGGGAGAGAGAGAGGCTGACCCAGAGTTGCTTCTCTTCCCCGTTCTTTCCTACTCATCAGTAAGCCGAAGACAGAAAGTGTTGGTACAATGTGTGTATATCAAGAAGTAAAATAACATTTTACAACATTTCCACTCTTCAGCTAAGAACAAAATACATATGCATGTATGAGCTACAGACTATGACTTGTGCCATTTCGGTGATTCTGCATATGCTCTCATTTGCATTTAAAACTGGCATTGTACAGTGTAAAAATGAACAGACAAATGTATGCTAACAATCGAAAATTTTAATTTTTGTCTGTTTAGAATGACATTCGATAATACAACAGAACACACTATGACAAGTCAAGAGGGAAACCACAAAACAAAGGGAAAAGTGTATCTTTTAATACCTTTGGAGGCATTCCCCCACCACCCCTCACTTCTGCCTTTTCAACAGGGAGCTGTGCATTTTTATTTCACACTGAACTCTGCATATTAAATAGCTAGTCTTGCTCTCGGGCAAGTATTCCAAGGAGCTTCTTCTTGGAAAATGCTGGAAAGGAGGAATGCACAGCAAGGAACTTTAGTGCTGAAGTTCTGAAGTTTTTAGGGTTTAGCCTGAAAGATCATCCAACCTCCTTCATAGTCAAGGGCAAACAAAGGGTGTTGTCCAGAACTCTGATGAAGTAAGCACATCTGGGTTCTTCTTCTAAGCTGTGTGGCCTTGTAAAAGTTGCCTAACCTTTCTGAGCCTCAGTTTTCCCATCTGTGAAAGTGGAATAATAAGATGCGTGGGTGTTGAGAGGGGTGGACACTACTCATGTGATGTATCTACCACGTGGCAGGCTCTCAGTATATGAGAGCTATTAATGTCGCTATAATTAAGGATCCTGTTATTCCCAGGATTCATAGGACTGCCTTTACATAAGACAACTAGGGTTTGCTTTTGTGAAAGGATTTGAAGATATACTAATTATTTTCAGATGCCTCCAGCATCTCCTCCAGCAATCCACTCCTGATGATTCTATTTTTCCTTTTCATAGGCCTACCTGGAAAAAGTATGATACAAATCCGGGTTATTTCAACATGAATGTAATGACAAATGCAGGCCATATCTGCAAGAGCAGTGGATACCTGGAGGGTGGGGTGAGGCACGTTTCTAGAAAGAAAAAGTACACCAGAATGAGAATGTGGAGAAGGGGAGAAGGAAGAGCAGAAGCAAATTCCGCCTTCTTGGGAGGTACAAGGTTCAAGTTGTTCTTGTGATCCTCATAGACTGAGCAAGCCTCAGCAAGTCACACATCTTACAACCCATTGGGCTCAGTGTCACATGAAATAATGGGTTGATTTTTTTCGTTTTTAAAATGTTTATTTTTGAGAGAGAGAGAGAGAGAGAGGATGAGCAGGGGAGGGACAGAGGATTTGAAGTGGGTTCCATGCTCACAGCACAGAGCCCAATGCAGAGCTCAAACACACAGACCATCAGATCATCATGACCTGAGCCGAAGATGGATGCTTAACCCACTGAGCCACCCAGGTGCCCCAATGGATTGATTGTGAAAATACCTTCACGGCCTAAGATTTAGAAATTCAAGTATTCATCAGAGTCCTGTTCTAGGTATGACACAGATCTAGGCATTTGGGGGAAATACAAAAATGAATTAGGAAAGATCCCTGCCCTTAAGGAGTTCACGATTTGGAAAAAAAGGATTAGATCAACATACCCGTTGTATATAATACGGGGAAGAAAGCGGCTATGGGAAGACTAGAGACTGAGATCATGTATTTTGAGCTGATGAAAGTCTTTCTATACTCCTATCCCACGTTAACTGATGTGAACTTTTTTATATTTTGTAATAAGGCCTACAATTTTTTTTTTTTTTTTGGTACAGACCCTCTGTGTCAAACATCATGCCAGAAATGCTCACATATGCCACATTAGTTAATCCATGTGAACACTGCTAGGATCAGAGAATGGACTCGTAGAAGCTCAGGACTTGCTCGAGGTCACACAGCTAATGAGAATCAGAGTCAGGATTTGAGCCCAGGTTAATTTGACTCCAAAGTCCATTCTCTTTCCATTTTGCTTTCAAAAGGGCCTACCTGAGCTTCCCCAAACAGACCATGTTGCTATGTTCCTCTATCTAGAATAACTTTGACCCGTGTCTCCGTGATAAACTCCTATACATCATTACCAACTCCTTGGCTATTAAGCTCCTATTCCCACCACTTTCCTCCCTTGCCCAAAAGATTAATAACTCCCTATTTGATGTTTCCACGTATCTGCTATTTGTGCTATTATTTTACATATCATGTTGCAGAGAAATAATTCATTTCCAGTTTTGTCATAACTTGTAGGCAGTAAGCTCCTTTCGGGATGGTCCATGTCTGTTCTGTTTCTGTATATTTAGCACACAGTAGGGGCTCAACAAGTTTTTGCTAAAATGCATCGAATTGGATATTCAGTCAGGGGAATTAGTAACGACTAAGGATACCTTTTAGGACTCAGCAAACATTTTCTGTAAAGGACCAGAAATTTAATATTTTAGTCTCTTCAGGCCATGGGGTCACTCACATTGTAATTACTCACCACTGGTGTTTCAGTGCAAAAGCAGTCATAGAAAATAAACTGGAATGAATGGGTGTGACTGTGTTCCAGAAAGAATTTATCTACAAAAACAGGCTGGTGGGCCAGATTTGGCCCTCAGGCTGTAATTTGCCAACTCCTAATATAGTGTATGCCAACAAGTTGATATTAAGAATAGAGGGGTGCCTGGTGGCTCAGTCGGTTGAGCATCCAACTTCAGCTCAGGTCATGATCTCACAGTCTATGGTTTCGAGCCCCACATTGGGCTTTGTGCTGACAGTGCAGAGCCTGTTTCAGATTCTCTGTTTCCTTCTCTCTCTGACACTCCCCCGCTCCCTCTCTCTCTCTCTCTCTCTCAAAAATAAACATTTTCTAAAAATTAAAAAAACAAAGAATAAGAATAGAGAAGGCCTTCCAAGCACAAGAAATAGCATGTGCAAATGTCCTGTGGCAGTATATATTCAGCAGAAAACACAAGCCAGTAGGGCTGGTTTATGATGTACAAAGCAAAGGAGTAATAATAGATACATTTGGAAAAGTGGGGCAAGAAGATGGAGAGACTGAAATGCTAGAGTAAGGAATCTATTCTAAAGCCCGCAGGGGCGCGCCTGGGTGGCTCAGTCGGTTGAGTGAACAATTTCGGCTCAGGTCTTGATCTCGAGGTCCGTGAGTTCAAGCCCCATGGTCAGGCGCTGTGATGACAGCTCAGAGCCTGGAGCCTGCTTCCCATTCTGTGTCTCCCTCTCTTTCTGCACCTCCCCCACTGGCACTCCGTCTCTCTCTCTCCCTTCTTCATAAATAAAATAAACATTAAAAAAAATAATAAAGCCAGCAGGAATGGGAATGTCATTGAAGTTTTTGAGCATATTGATGGCCTGCAGTTACTATACATTAGAGATTAGTCTGCCCACATGTGTACTTGAGGCACACAGATCAAGAGGTTTATAAAAATAACCTAAGCAAGGGAATAGGGGCAGTAAAAATGGCAGGACAGAGGCAAGCATGAGAATGACTGAGGCAAAATTGGTTAGAACTGGCAATGGATTTCATGTCACAGTGAACAGAATAAAAGATGACACTGACCTCTCTAGCTTGGTGTTCGGGAACATGCACACCCGGGAATAAAACCAGGAAAGGCAACAGGAGAGATTGCCTTAGAAGAAAAACAAATGATGAATGTGTTTCAGACATGTTAAGTCTGATTTTAATACTTGTTTTGCCTGGTTAAAACCCAAGTTTAAATACTTACAACAGCATTCCTTTCCAAAACCGGATTAAAATGTTTCTGCCATTTGGCGGGGAAAAGGCTTTTAAGTTCTTTTCCCAAATATACCTTTCCATGATGTTTGATCTCTGTTTAATTTTTCTTTTAAGCTCCACTGGTCCTCACAACTAAGAACATTTAGGAAGTTCCCTCTCCTTCCCTGTGTTTTTTAACTTTCAGTCACATGCTATGTAATTCTGAACCAATTTCTTTAGGTTCACAATACCTCCATAAAGTGGGACAAATTCATTGTCAGTGCAGGGAACTTGGGTCATTACTTCAGGACTCTGGTTACTGACAGCAGAGTCAGGGTGCAGTCCAATGACAAGAACACAAAACCTCAATGTCAACTTAAGAGACAATTGAAATTGAATTCCGATCATTGGATGTATCCGAAGGGAAAATTGACGTGGCACATGGAAATTGAGGTCAGGAACTTGCAGGTTCTGAGTCAGGTTGCCAGATCTTGGTAAGAAACATCTGAGAACAGAGCCAGAAAGACTAAGTCACACAGTTGAGATTCACATACAGAAGCCAGGTGCGGTTGAAGATGCAGAACTCTAGCAGAAGGGAGAGTGTCTGGGTCTCATCTGCCTGTGATCAACCAGGAAGTGTGTACTCACCGAAACCCGGCAATATTTGGAGCCCCTAATGTCAGGCAAGGGCAGAGCTGATTAAGTATACAACTTACAGTGGAAAACCACACTCAACTCCCTGTGGCATGAAACAACAGATCCGCCATTACACACCTATTAGAATAGCCAAAACCCACAATACTGACAACACCAAATACTGACAACAGAAACGCGCATCCATTGTTGATAAAAATGTAACATGGCCCAGCTACTTTGGAAGACAGTTTGGCAGTTACTTACAAAAGTAAACATACTCTTCCCATACCCACAATTATGCTCCATGGTGTTTGTCCAAAGGTGTTGAAAACTTAACATTCACACAAAAACCTGCATATGGATGTTGACAGCAGCTCTTGTCATCATTGCCAAAGTTTAGAAGCAACCAAGATGTCCCTCGGTAGGAGAATGAGTAAAGAAACTGCTGTTCATCCAGACAATGGAATATTATTCAGAGCTACAAAGAAATGAGCTATCAAGCCGTAAAAAGATATAGAGGAAACTTACATGCATATTTACTTTTCTTAAAAATGAAAGAAGCCAATCTGAAAAAGCTATATAGCATGTGATCCCAACTATATGACATTCTGGAAAACACAAAACTATGGGCATTAAAAAAAAACAAACAGTGGTTGCTAGGGATTGGAAGGGAGGGTGGGGGGATGAACGTGTGGACCGCAGAGGAATTTTAGGATGGTGACACTATTCCATATGATACTATAATGTTGGATACATGTCTTCATACATTTGTCTAAACCCACAGAACGTACATCATTAAGAGTGAACCCTAATGTAAATTGTGGACTTTGGGTGATAATGATGTGTCAATGTAGATTCATCAGTTGTAATAAAGGAACTACTCTTGGGGGGGATGCTGGTCATGGTGGGGAGACTGTCCATGTGTGGAGGCAGAGGGTGTATGGGAAATCTCTGTACTTTCCTCTTAATCTTGCTATGAACCTAAAACTGCCTTAAAATTTAATAATTTCTTTAAATCATCCACAAAGAAAGAAAGAAAGAAAGAAAGAAAAAGACAGGAAAGGAAAGTAAGAAAGAAAGAAAGAAAAAGAAAGACAGGAAAGGAAAGAAAGAAAGAAAAGGAAAGGAAAGAAAAGAAAAGAAAAAGAAAGAAAAGAAAAGAAAAGAAAAGAAAAGAAAAGAAAAGAAAAGAAAAGAAGTCAGTCCTAAAAGGAATGATCAAATTGGAAGAAACAAGAAAAGTTTGCAAGGAAAAATTGTACCACCATGTGAATAAAGTCTGTAGTTTAGTAAATAGTACTGTACCGAAGATAGTTTCTTAGTTATGACAAATGTAGCATGCTTATGTAAGACATTAACATTAGAAGAAGCTGGATGAAGGGTAGATGGGAACTCTCTGTACCATCTTTGCAACTTCTCTATAAAATCTAAATTTGTTCTGAAATAAAGCTTCTAAAATAAAAAAAAAAACTCCACATAGCTTCCTGGTTCTGCAATTTACCTAGTTGGAGGATTAGTCATGGTTTAGGATGGCTTTTCTTCCAAAAGTCCTCACTGCAAGTAACTCAATTGCTCAGGGCACATATGTTGAAACCGACGGATTTTGGTTTCAGGCCTGGCTCCGTTATTTACTAGCTGTGTGACTTGGAGCAGGTTGGCTTTACTTCTGTAAGTCTCTATTTCTTTCACATATAAAGTGAGCACACGAATAATGCTTACCTTTACCAAATTATCCAGGTGCTTTGTGCAATGCTGTTGACACATGGGTCATGCTCAGTAGTTGTGATGGTTATGAGTCGTAGCATGGATTGATCTCTGTATAGCCTGTGTGTGTAAATATAACTTGCCCACAGGCAGAGTTAAGAGTGCGGCACCCAGACGGATGTCATCCCTGCCCAAACAAAACGCTAGACTGGTTTTGCCAAGCTTTGGGTTCACCAACAGGAGACTTGCTCCAGCCTTCTCTCAGAAATAGGATCCTCAACTCAGGCACTCTCTTATGTTAATATAAGCACTGTGAGCAGATGGTCCCTGTTCTGGAGCTCCAGAATGACATTAAAAATGAGTGGGCAGAGGGAGTTTATTAGTCATTTGTTGGCTTCATAGCAGCCATTTCCATGAAATTATAGGACAATGGCAAAATTAAAGCCGCTTATGCGGGGCTTGGAAAGCTGGTCCTTCTGTCTGCAAATATTCATAGGTCAGGAATGTAGAACAGGGGCAATAAATCGGAGAATTACCGACTGAGGATCCCAGGTCCTTCTGGCGGAGAACACAAGACCTCTCGGTGGCAAGGCCCTGAGGAAAATTAGGCTCATGACAGGAAATATTGTGATGCTGAAGAAGGCCTGCGATGCTTTGGCTCTCTGGTGAGCACGGTGTCACCAATGGAAGGGAGGCACCTCCTTGTGGGTTGCTGGAAACTGTCCCATGACCTGGATCTAGTAGGTGAAAAGAACGGATCACACCTGGGACTTTAAGCCAACCCATCCAGGCAGGGATTTTCTTCAAGTCTTCCCTGCTTACACATCATCACCTCATACCCTCTCTCTCTTCTTTCCCTAGACGTTCCTCTGCCTGGCTGTCTTCTCGATGCTCACACCCATCTCCACGAGCCTATCCTCCAGCTCCGGCTCTCAGAAGCTAATGACAGATGTTGTGGAACAACGGAACATGGGGCTTAGAGACGGAAGACTTGAGTTCTGGTCCTACCTCCACAACTTGCTTATGTGAGAAAGAATCTGAATCATCTTCCACAGTTTCTCTTTTTTCATGTTCAAGAGCTTCCTTTGCATTAAAAACAACATCAAATTCCTTACTTGATCTATAAGAGCCAAATGGGGTTGTTGTGAGGTTTATAAAAAACATACATAAAAAATCTCTAGTACCGAGGAGGCACTCAATAGACGTTAATTACTTTCCCCTGGAAAGTTTTTAGTTTTTTTAATATTTAAAATTTTTTTTTCAGTCAGAGAAAGACAAATATGACTTCACTCATATGAGGACTTTATGATACAAAACAGATGAACATAAGGGAAGGGAAGCAAAAATAATATAAAAACAGGGAAGGGGACAAAAACATAAGAGACTCTTAAATATGGAGAAAAAACAGAGGGAGTTACTGGAGGGGTAATGGGAGGGTGGATGGCCTAAATGGGTAAGGAGCATTAAGGAATCTACTCATGAAATTATTGTTGCACTATATGCTAACTAACTTGGATGTAAATCAAAAAAAATAAATTAAATAAAAATTTAAAAAAATAAAGTGCGAGGAACAAAAAAGAAAAAAAAATTAAGTAAACTCTACATCCTACACCCAATGTGGGGCTTGAACTCACAACCCTGAGATCAAGTGTCACATGCTCTACCAACTGAGCCAGCAAGGTGCCCCTGGAGAACTTTAATATATAGGGATTGCTGGCATATTTTCCACTGCCATTGGCCTGAATTTTTTGGTCCCGCTAATAGCACAATGAAAAATAGTGTCTTAGAATTTCAAGAAACATTGTCTTTTGAGATTTTAAAAGCCAAGTGAATATCAAACAGACTGCTCTCTGTGAGCTCAGCTATCTCTGATAGCAACTGATTTTGACTGTTACACTAAGGATATATAGGAAGTAATTAGTTAATTGGCTGACCTTCTTTCTTAACACCCATGTGATTGAAATTTGCTTGAATAAATTTGCCCACTCTTTCCACTTATACTTTTGCTATATCCATTGAGAAAAGGATAGTGAAAGCACCTTGATCTAGGTCTTACGTCTCCTTAAAAATTTTATGACTATCTCCAAGATATCTATCCTCTTTTCCCAAAGAAGACACATAGAGGTGACTGGAATCTACTTCTCCCAAAATATTATTCATTTCTTTCAGCGGCTTCTAGAATTTCTAAAAGCGATAGGCTGCTTTTGTAGTTTTTAGAGAACGACAGGGAAACACAGACTATGTACAAGTGACTGGAAGGTTATATTATCTTTTCAGCTGGCCCTTCCTTTAAAATCTCAAGTGTAATACTGAAGTGTCTTTGGTTCCAAAGCTGAAAAGGGTGGGTCAGCTGCTGTTACTCACATGGACAGACAGCAAGTTAGTTCTGTCAGAGTCCTGTAACTGTCTGGGTAACTTTCATAGTCACTGTTAGAGTAACTGATCACGGTAACAGAGTAACTTTTGGAGTAACTGTTAGAATAACTGCCACAGTACCTGTCATGGTTAACTGCCAGAGCACGTGTCCGCTCTTGTGCAATGACTTCCGCATGATGCTCCTCTCTGTCTGCACACCTGAAATTTCTGAACTCAATAACGCCTGATTAGATGTGATTTTGGACTTACTGTGGTGATCATTTCACACTGTATACAAACATTAAACCTTTATGTTGTACCACTGAGATGAATATGATGTTATATGTCAATTATACCTTGAAAAAAACCTCACAATATATTTTTCCCTCTACCTTATATTGTTTTTTGGCCTCTGTTCAACTTATAAAATAAATTATATTTTAATGTGATTATTTAAAAACTTTTTATTGGAATAATAGATTTTACAGGGAAAATGTACATGAAAAAAACATTTGAAAGGGCTGGCAAAGAGGTATAGCAGATAAGAGTTAAATCCAGTACGTGGTTAAAAGGAAATTGTGTTATCATAGGAGACTCTTAAATATGGAACAAACAGAGGGTTGCTGGAGGGCTTGTGGGAGGGGGGATGGGCACAATGGGGAAGGGGCATAAAGGAATCTACTCCTGAAATCATTGTTGCACTGTATGCTAACTAACTTGGATGTAAATTAAAATAAATAAATAAATTTTAATAAATAGAAATAAATCAAATTGTTTTAGAATGAAGAGTGAGAATAGAAGAAAGCCATAAAAGCAAAGTAGAAGAAATGATTATGACACCAGGCAGGGGAATGCAGGGGTTAGGGGCATAGATGTTTTAGTTTCCCAATCCAGATCTGGTCATGCTAGCAGTGTGGTTAAGGTAATTAACTCCTCTGTCTTCCTTGTCCATACCAGAGATGATGTGCTAATGGTATCAGTCTAATAAGGTTGCTGAAAAATAATAATGGCATAATAGATACATGACATGATGCATTTGTTGGAACCCATGGAAATTTATAGCACAAAGAGTGAACCTTAATGTATGCAAATTTTTAAAAGATCATTTAAGATGGTGGGTGGAAAGCAGAATATGAGAAAACAATCCAGCTATATGACAAATGTATGAAACGAGCTCACCGGAGACAGTGGAGGGAAAAATGCCAACCTGAGTAACTTTGGAAATGACTGGAGTCTAGGAGACTAAAGGCAAAAGAAACTGCACATAATCTCTATACTGTAGGTGATAAATATTGGCTAGAATCTCCAATAATACTATATATATACAAAGGAATGGAACAATTAAATAAATGGGTGGCAGGTGTTGGAGTCAGGCTTCTTACCTCTTTGAGTAGGAGGTTACAGAAGAGCAAAGAGAGGGTGTGGTAATGGACTAGAGTTGGAGACATTAGTATGAACTAATGTTAAGCTTAACATATACAAAGTAATGCATAGAAATATTTATAGATATGTGCACATACATAAGCTGATATACACATATACATTTTCTTACTCTGTCAGTTGAGAAGGCCTAGAAGCAATAACACTCAGTAGCAGCCAGATCTTGGTTTCTTTTCTTTTTTCCTTTCCTTTCCTTTCCTTTCCTTTCCTTTCCTTTCCTTTCCTTTCCTTTCCTTTTTTTCTTTTCTTTTTAGAGAGAGTGTGCACAAGTGAGCGAGGCACAGAGAGAGAGAGAGAGAGAGAGAGAGAGAGAGAGAGATAGGGAAGTCAGGCTCACTTGGGGCTTGTGTTTTTACCTGAAGTGGGACTCGTGCTCACCCAATGTGGGACTCAAACTCACCAACTGTGAGATCATGACCTCAGCTGAAGTCAGATGCTTAACTACTGAGCCACCCAAGTGCTCCAGATCTTGGTTTCTAATACCATTCTCCCATAAAAGGAACCAGGATTCCTGGGGAGAAATGGCTAATTCTAGAACTGAGACAGGAAATACACAAACTGAAATGGGGTTATCTTGTAGTGCCAAGAAGTAAGGAAACAGTCACAAAAGCAAACAAAACCAAAAACACTTTCACAACAAAAAACAAGTTCACATCAATGGGATTATTTTATTCTATTTTATTTTATTTTTAAATTAATTAATTTATTTGTTTTTAAATTTACATCCAAGCTAGTTAACATACAGTGCAACAATGATATCAGGAGTAGATTCCTTAATGCCCCTTACCCATGTAACCCATGGGTCCTCCCAAAGCCCCTCCAGCAACCCACAACCCCTCCTGTTTGTTCTCTATATTTGAGTCTCTTATGTTTTGTCTTCCTCCCTGTTTTTATATTATTTTTGCTTCCCTTCCCTTATGTTCATCTGTTTTGTATCTTAAAGTCCTCATATTTCACTCGAAGTCATATGATATTTGTCTTTCTCTGACTAATTTCACTCAGCATAATACCCTCTAGTTCCATCCACGTAGTTGCAAATGGAAAGATTTCATTGTTTTTGATTGCCAAGTAATACTCCATTGTACATATATACCACATCTTTATCCTTTCATCCATTGATGGACATTTGGGCTCTTTCCATACTTTGGCTATTGTCAATAGCACTGCTATAAACATTGGGGTGCATGTGTCCCTTCGAAACAGCACACCTATATCCTTTGGGTAAATACCTAGTAGTGCAATTGCTGGGTCGTAGGGTAGTTCTATTTTTAATTTCTTGAGGAAACTCCATATTTTCCAGAATGGATGCACCAGTTTGCATTCACACTAGCAGTGCAAAAGAGATCCTCTTTCTCCACATCATCGCCAACATCTGTTGTTGCCTGCGTTGTTAATGTTAGGCATTCTGACCGGCGTGAGGTGGTATCTCAGTGTGGTTTTGATTTGCATTTCCCTGATGATGAGTGATGTTGAGCATTTTTTTCATGTCTCAGTTGGCCATCTGTATGTCGTCTTTGGAGAAGTGTCTATTCATGTCTTTTGTCCAGCCCACTTCTTCACTGGATCATTTGCTTTTTGGTGTTGAGTTTGATAATTTCTATATAGATTTTGGATACTAACCCTTTATCTGATATGTCATTTGCAAATATCTTCTCCCATT
The DNA here is from genome assembly GCA_028646485.1 of Cryptoprocta ferox. Classification (NCBI taxonomy): domain Eukaryota; kingdom Metazoa; phylum Chordata; class Mammalia; order Carnivora; family Eupleridae; genus Cryptoprocta; species Cryptoprocta ferox. The sequence goes on from CM053571.1 coordinate 26,632,276, forward strand.
CCATCAGTTGCCTTTTAGTTTTGCTGATTGTTTCCTTCACTGTGCAGAAGCTTTTTATTTTGATGAGGTCCTAATAGTTCATTTTTGCTTTTGTTTACCTTGCCTCCGGAGATGTGTTGAGTAAGAAGTTGCTGCAGCCGACATCAAAGAGGTTTTTGCTTGCTTTCTCCTTTAGGATTTTGATGCCTTCCTATTTTACGTTTAAGTTTTTCATCCATTTTGCATTTTTTTGTGTGTGTATGGTGTAAGAAAGTGGTCCAGGTTCATTTTTCTGCAGGTCGCTGTCCAGTTTTCCCAGCATCATTTGCTAAAGAGACTGTCTTTATTCCACTGGATATTCTTTCCTGCTTTGTTAAAGATTAATGGGCCATACGTTTATGGGTCCATTTCTAGGTTCTCTATTCTGTTCTGTTGATCCGAGTGTCTGTTTTTGTGCCAGTACCATACTGTCTTGATGATTACAGCTTTGTAATACAGCTTGAAGTCTTGGATTGTGATGCCTCCAGCTATGGTTTTCTTTTTTCAAGATTTCTTTTCTGGGATCTTTTCTGGTTCCATACAAATTTTAAGATTGTTTGTTCTAGCTCTGTGAAGAATGCTGGTGTTATTGTGACAGGATTCTCAATGGGAGTATTTTAAAAGGACCCAAGAGTCAATTGAAAGAGCTTCCAATGACCAAAGTTGGAATAATTTGAGCAATAAATAAAGAAGTTTTGGATTATAACCCAAAATATAAAATAAATATCCATGAGTCCATATTGATATAAAAAGCAGAATAAATAAATAAATATTTATAAATAAATAAAGGAGGAAGGGGGAAGGAAATAAACAAAACTCCCATGGATATTTCCCAATAATTTATGTAGATAGTCACCCTCAGGAAGTTGAGCACACACCCCCTTCTCCTTAAGTGCAGGCTATCTATAATGACTTCTTTCCAACGAGTGCAGCTTGGAAGGAAGAGGGAAAAGTAACTTTATAGTGGAAAAAGCTAACAAACACTTCCTTAGCTAAGTAACCAAGGTTAACATCAACAGTGATAAGTCATATTGATAGCATATATTCTTGATGTAATGAAAATGGAACTTTACCTCTGTGTGGGGTCCTCCACAAAACACATAATCCTAATCATGAGAAAAACATCAGACACATCCCAGTTGAGAGTCATCCTACAAAATATCTGAAAAGCACTCCCCCAAACAGTTAAGGTCATTAAAATTTAGGAAAGTCTGAGAAACCATCAGAGCCAAGAATAGCCTAAGGAGACAACTACTAAATTTAATGTGGTATCCTGAGTGGGATCAGGAATAGAAAAGGTCATTTGGAAAAAACTATGAAAATCTGAGTGAAGTATAGATCTTAGATAATAATAATGTGTCAACATTGGTTCATTAGTTTTAACAAAGTTACCATGCAATGTACCATAGAAATGCATCATGCTAATAGGAGAAACTGAATGTGGGGCATATAGGAAATCCATACTATCTTCACAACTTTTCTGTAAATCTAAAACTTTCATAAAATTAAAAACCTACTAAAAATAATAATAAATGGCTAACATCTATGAAGCACTCATTATATGGTAGGTACTTCTTATGCATTATCTTTATAACCCAAAAATAACTGGTACCAGAAAAATGCCACTTACAATAAATCAACCAAAAATAGGTCTTACATTTCATAGTAAGTAGTGAAAAAAAATTAGTTTGATTGGATATCCATTTTGAAAAAGAAAACTAAAACTATGAAACTAACTATTAAATATACATTTAAAAGTTTTATATTATGGACATCTATTTATACAGGAATTCTTAGAATCAACAAAGAACAAACCAATTTGGGTGTGTTTTGATATACGTTTTGTGACCAAAATGGATGACTTCATGAAATGGACTCTTTTTCTCTATAGTATCTTAAAGAGGATGTTTTTACAAAAAAATTTTTATGACTTGATATTTTTCTTAATTTTCTGGTGTTCAAATCATTCTCTTCTGAGTTAATCTTTCCTGCCTCTGACTCCCAGGACTGTGTTGTTCCTACTTCTCTGATAACCTTCATTTCATTCTGTTGGATATTAGAAATAGTTCTTAAATAGCTTTCCTCTGCAAGAAAGAACTAAGACCTGCAACAATGTCTGAGTAAGTTTTATGCCCTCTGTAGCACCTAAAATGGTGGCTTGTGTTTGGTCAGTTTCCCCCAGTTTTCCCATTTATAAACTGAAGAAGAGAAACCAAACCTGCAATTTCTACTTCACAAGATTATTGTGAGAACTCATGAGGCAGCCCCTCCCCCCCACCACACCCCCAAGCCAGGGCCATGAGGATATTGGTCCTTGCCTAGTCTTCCCAGAGAACGCCAACACCTCAGCTTCTTATTCCTTAGTAGAGATACTTTAGAACTTCCTCTTTTCCCAATAAAGCAGGTTTGTCAATACATTTTAGCCTGCATGGTAGGTATAATCTACTGACCTCTAACCTCTGAGGTGCAACATTGAGAACAATTCTGATACTATGTCCAGTAACAGTGGCAGAGGCCATCATAATGAGCTAAAAATGTCTGCCATGACTTTAGGATCAGGAATTGCTGGTATATAATCTATAGTCGCAAAATAACGGCCACCAGGCAATTTCTCAACTTCTGTATATATATGCTGCTCTTCACATCAGGAAGTAGAGCTCATTTCCCTTCCCTGTAAATCTGGGCTGGGCTTTGACAAACAGAATTTGGAAGAAGTGATTTGGGACTTCTGAAGCTACACCTGAAAGAGGGTAGCAGCTTTTGATTCCTCTTTTAAAGCCAGGTGACATTCAAGAAATCTGACTAACACGACCACCATACTATAAAGAAGTCCACGCTGGTCATCTGGAGAGAGAGGCATCTTGTAGAAGATCACTGAGGTGGCAGTCACGTGAATGAAGCCTTATTGAACCATTGGGCCCACTGAATGCTGCTGAATGACTCTAGGTGACGTAACGTGGAGCTAAAGGGCCATCCAGTTGAGTCCTGCCCTAATTCCTGACCCATAGAATCATCAAAAACAGCAATTTGTTGTCTTAAGACATTAGGTATTAGGCAGTTTGTTACACAGCAGTAGATTAATTTAAATTTGTTGAGATCATTTAAAGGGAACTGGTTAGCTCCCAGACCCCGATTCTAGGTAATCCGATTCAACTGGTCTGGAATTGGTATGTCTCAAGAGCTCTCCTTTAGAGGCTCTCACATAGAACTATGGTTCAGAGCCACTGGACCAGCCGGGATCATACGTACTACATACTAAGTTAGATAGTTAAACTGAGCTGAAACACAGGGAGAAGACTTCAGCAAGTCATTAAAATCTGGGATTAGCCTGATAAAATAAAACAAAACAAAAACTCCTCCTTAGTCATCTCTGATATGACACACGAGGTCCGGTAAGTTGCAGAGGGGCAAATAAAGAACACAGCCATCAGAGATGTATGACTAAGCTGCAAATAAAAAAATACTCCTCTTGTATTTTTCCTGAGCAGTGTAAGATTTTTTTTTTTTTCTGTTTTCTCTATCTTAGCTTTTTCCGTGTGTCTGAACTAAATGAAACATGCCTGGAGTTAGGTGACAAATGTCTGCTTTTTATTCCTATTAATGTCACCTTGTGCAGATTTTGCAGTGTGTTGGTGGGTCCATTAGGTCCTCGCCCCCAAATTCAGGCCCGGTATCACCTCAGTTGAAGCATAATTGGCCAGACAATCAAAAGAAAATATTGATTCCTTTTTTTTTTTTTGCCAAGATTTTTGGGATTGTATTGTGTGTTTCATGTCCCACTTTCAGTTGAAATTTGGATAATAAAAAGGCTTGACAATTTGGGGTGAAAAGGAGAGAAATGAGTTTAAGGCCCTTGGATGTGTGGAGTGCTCTTAGATACTTTTGTCTTTCCCTGGAAAGTCATTAAGGAAATATGTATGCCAGGCCACACCACCAATTTCGAGACACTGACTCTAACAAAGAAGTCCACATTCTAGTCACATCAGCAGAGTTTAACCTCAACTAATGTCTACTGACACATGACACTTTGCTTGCCCTTTAAACCATTTCTATCTTTGCTTTAGGCAAAATGCATTCTGTCTCTATTGATATATAAGTGTCAGGTACTTGAATCTAAAACTGTAGTCTTAGCAGAACCAAATAGAGAGGAAGAAAGAGAAAGCAGGAAAGAAAGAAAGAGAGAAAGAGAGAAAGGAAGAAAGAAACTGCTGGTTTTCATTGGAGGCATGTCTGCTTTGAAGCTTCGTATTTCAGCTTCTGAAATAAGAGTCTCCAGTGGTTTTGATTATAATCGTTGCTATGTGGTCCTCGTGTTTTCCAGGGCACCAATATAAGACCACGTGTGCAATTGGCTGAATAGCGCTGATTAGTGAATGAATATGACATAGAAAAGCCTAGAGGTCTTTCAGCCCCCAGCCACTTTCCAGAAGGGGGAAGGAGCATCCTCTGGGCCAGGCACATTCAGCCTTTGGATGTGTTAATATGAAATACTTTCATCGCTCCAATTTCCACTCATACGGATTTTTCCTGGCTCCAACTCAGTGACCTGATTCTCTAATTTTCCCCCCTCTGAGAACATACTTTTTCTTAAGTTATTTTTTTCTCTGAAATCCACACCACCTCCCCTCCCTTCCCTTTTGATTTCTTATTCAGTCTGGAAACTACCTCACCGGTTGTAATTAGCCTGAATACTTGAGGGAGGGGGGAGGGCTCTCCTCAGGAAATAGCCAGAATAAAGCGAGACTCCTTCTTCTCAGAGTGAGGAAGAGGAACCAAAGCCCATGGAAACTGATTAAATCTCTTTTTGCTTTTTCATCTATTGTAAAGCACCAAACGCTGATGAGGGTCTGTTCTTTGTGTTATTTTATAACCTTAATTGACCCATCCCACACACTGTCAGCTTATTAGTCCAAATACATTTTCTAATATGCTTTATTAGACTGAGGGAAGAGCAGAAATACACAATTTTAAGTGTCAGGTTAGCAGCTCTCTCAGTCTTTTCTCTCTCAGTCTTTTCTTTGTGTCTGTACTAAATGAAACTTGCCTGGAGTTGGGTGACAAAGGTCTGCATCTTATTCCTATTAATGTCAGCTTGAGCACATTTTGCAGTGTGTTAGTGGGTCCATTAGGTCCTCACAAAGATTATTTCTGTGAAAGAATTATAATGCTTCCTATGTTTTCTACAAGTCCATGTGTCTGTTTTTTTCAATAACGATAACAAGGAGGCATGCACGCTGTACACCGTTCAGCCTTTTAGTGATATTATGTGGACTCATCTCTAAAATAATCCTGAAGCCAGTTATTGATATTCCCATTTTTCAGATGAAAAATCTGAAGCTTGGTGTTAAGTACAATAACTGGCCCAAGGGGAGCACAGTTAATAAGTGTCAGATCTGAGATTAAAACCCAGGCTTGTTAGCAGCAAACCTTTGTATTAGACACTATACTAAATTGCCTTTCCTTATCTATCTATTTATCATCTATCTATCTATCTGTCTAATTTGAGAGAGAGAGAGAGTGTGTGCATGTGAGTTGGGGAGAGGGCTCAGCATGGAGCTGGATGCAGGGCTCGATCCCACAACCCTGGGATCATGACCTACGCTGAAATCAAGAGTTGGTCACTCAACCTACTGAGCCACCCAGGGACGCCTACTGAATTGCCTTTCAAAAACATGTACTGCCAGTTTGAAAATTGTTGAAGAGGGAGAAAAAGAGGGAGAACATGTTTTTTTAAGAATCAGGGAAGAGAGAAAAGAAAAAATGTTCTATTTCTGTGTAGCCTGCCAGTGATGGTAGTGGAACTGGAGGGTGGCCATTCAGAACTGTTTAAACCTGGGGAAGGGGCACCTGGTGGCTCAGTCAGTTAAACATCCAAATCTTGATTTTGACTCAGGTCATAATCTTAATGTCATGAGATCGAGCTTTGTGTCGGGCTCAGCACTAGGCACAGAACCTGCTTGGGATTCTCTCTCTCCCTCTCTCTGTCCCTCCCCTATTTGCCTGTGTGCTCTCTCTCAAAAACAAAACAAAACAAAACAAAACAAAACAAAACAAAACAACAAAAACAAAAAAACCTGGGGAAGGAAGGCACTCAGGGCAGAGAACACCTGGTTTGCAGAGAACAATGTAATACAAGAAATCTTGTTACCTGGTTGATCTGTTTCCAAGAATGGTTACAGGTATTGCCATGTTTAAAAAATTAGTTGTTGAACTTGGTGTAAACTGTCTCCAATCAACAAGAAGTCACTGAGCTGACATGTAATCCCCTTTATCAATCAGTGGTCATTACTGATTTGGAGAAGATACTGACTTCTCCCTTTTAGTAAGGAAAGCATAAAATTCTACTCTCCTCACAAATAAAATTTCATAAATCTTCTCTTGCCCTTTAATAAGTATAAATTTGAGACAAAATAGAAACACAGAAGCTGACTTGTATCATGTTTGCAGGCTCCCCACTGTGGGCGGAGACCATAATATTTTATTCCGGGTCATGTATTTCACAAATTCTAAAATGAAAATCTATCTAATTATAAACATTAGATACTAATTTAAAAATATCTGTTGGTGTCTACTAGTTCATTAAAATTGATAATGAAAATGAGTATTTGCCCTGTGATTACTTTATCGACAGTTACTCTGTTTAGACCGGAGACTCACGATTCAACAGCCTGTTATACTGACATCAACAATGCCAGGAAACCCCTCTCTGACCTGCACAAAGTTATTATTTTGTGTGTCCAAAAGATAACTGTGGTTGCAACCTCTTGGCTATAGCCTTGATAAAGCTTGTTCTATTAGCCAAAGCTGAATGTCTTTTTTTGTTTTTTTTAAGAAAAAAATTTAATGTTTATTTATTTATTTATTTAGAGAGTGAGAGAGTGAGAGCAGGGGAAGGGCAGAGAGAGAGAGAGAGAGAGAGAGAGAATCCCAAGCAGGCTCCGTACTGTCAGCATAAAGCCTGACCTGGGGCTTGATCCCACGACACTGGGATCAAGACCTGAGCCAAAACCAAGGCTTGGAGGCTTAACCAACTGAGCCACCCAGGCGCCCCCAGAGCTGGATTTCCAGAGCCACCAGAGCTGAGAGTTGGTTAGCTGGCTGGAACAGAATCCTGAGAAGCATGGGTGAAATCTCAGGGACCATGGTCACTGGACAATGAGCACTCAGAAATGTATGGGAAATGTAATTTCATTTTCCCTTTGAAGTTCATGCCGAGAAGATCATTCACATTTGCGACCATGGCAGTGAGACATTTTTGTAATTTCCCATAGCTTAAGGGGTTTTCATGGTGCATTAGGTGTCTATGGTGTTTAAAACAGCATTACAACCTATTAAATCCATGACCCACAAAATAGAAAGCTTGATAGGCACAAAAGAGTAATTCACAAGAACAGTTTTCTAGAAGGTTATTTCTTTTATATATATATATATATATATATATATATATATATATAAAAGAACAGGTATTTATTTGGGTCCTTGGGATCATCGATAAGTAGACTCTAAAGGGAAAACAAATTTGACCGCTTCTACCTAATTTCCTCTGTCACGTGTTTTTGGCATCTTATAGCAAATATGTCTAGATGTGTCTGTAGCAATACATATTCAAGACATTAGGAGTCATCGGTTTAGAATTCATGATTCTACTTCCTTTCCATGCCAAAGTTTGACCACACCTGTGTATCCAAAACCCAGAGAGAGAGACCTACTCATTGCAATAAAAATATCTTCAACCACGGACTGCTCTAATTTAGCTTGGCTCTGGTCTTACAAAATGACTCACCCAACACTTATAAAAACTCCCATATTGAATAAATAAAATATAACTGAATCCCTAATTTTCAGGAGCTAACTGAACTACTTACTAATCCTTACTCACTTGGAGATAGAAGGATTGCAACATTTTATCCTCTGAAATGAAACTTCATTTTTTTTTTTAATAGACCCTTGGGAAAATCACCATTTGACTTCTGGACACAGTGTTTCAGATTTCAGTGTTAATTTTATTAAGCAGTATAATCTGAAAGTCACTTGAATCATCATGTAATAATTTTTGCTTCTGGATCTTAATAGTCGTGGCTCTAAGGACTGATGATCAAATAATCATTCCAACCAGGAGAGAATTCATCAACTCAGTGTTATTCAGACCCCAAAGGAATTCCTAATAGTGATTCTCATTTTCAAAAATGTAATCTTTAAAAAAAATAAGAGGGGAATAAAGATTTGGGGAGGTGTCTTACAACAGAGGTGTGTTGGTAACTTTGGAAACTCAAAAGAAAGGAGAGGGACACATTTTATGAAATCTTACACCAAGTACACATAGCCTACAGGGTGAAGGCTTATTTCCTAAAACCTCCAGGACTTTACTGTCCTTTCTAGCAAATTTGGACTAGTTATACTAATTGATCTCACCGTACATTATGGAGAATAATTATGTGTGTTTTCAAGACAATGAAAAGTAAAACGTTCAGCGTAGACACCCAAATATCTCTAGTGTCATACGTAACACTATACAGTAACAAACAATACCCATTCACCCTCTTTTCAAGTCCTGCTGCTTAGTATTACTTTTTCTAGTCTCAGTGGTACTCATTTTCATTTACATGAAAGCTTTCCTTCTTAGATTACAGTTTCATATTCATTCAACAAACATTTGATGAGTACTTGATGTGTGCCCGTGTTGTACTGTAGAGAAGATGAATGAAACATGGCAGAGCATTCAAGTTGCTCAAAGATCAGTTGAGGAGATAGAAGTATAAGCCAATAATTATGATCGTGAAAAATGTCGTAAGGGTAAAATGTATTCTGGGATTCCAGGGGAAGGAAGGTACTATTTGGGGCTCTCCCATCCTCTGTCATATACACTGTATACAGGCTGTCATCCTCACTCCTCCTCAAACAAAAAGTCAACAATGGCTCCCATGTTGCCAAATCTGGGTCATGCCTTAGTCCTCATCTTGCTCAACATGTTAGCACTATTTCACAGAGTTGTTCGTTTCTTCCTTCTCAAAAGGCTTGCTTCACTTGGCCCCAGAGTAGTCACTCTTACTTCACTTCCTGTATCCCTGGTCACTCATTTTAAGTCTTCTTTGTGACTCTTCCTCTTCCCAACCTCCAAACAGAACTCAGTCCCTGACCTCTAGTCTCTTCTCACTTCTCCCTAACTGACCCTATCTCATTCCAAGGCTATGGCAGGTAACTCCAGATAACTAGTCTACCCATGTTATTTCCACAGAACTCAAAACCATTAATTCCACTGCCTATTTAACTTAATGCTTACAGATCCAATAAGCATCTTAAACATAACATAATTTTTTTAAAATCTTGATTATTACCTCCCAATCTGTTCTTCCTATAGTTTTTTGCTATCTCAGTAAATCAGATGTCACCCTTCCAGTTGCTCAGGTTAAAATTCTTGGTGTTATCCTTGAGTATTTCCTCCACACCCTACCTTTCAGCTTTGTCTTCAAAATATATTAGGAATCTGATCACTCATACCATTGCCACTATTAACCCCCTAAACAACATTGGTCCCTGGGTTATTGCAACAGCCTCCTTAGTGGGTCTCTCTGTTTTCACTCCGAACTCCCTACACTTTATCTTACATGTGGCTATCAGAGAGATCCTATTAAAATATAAGGGAGACGACACCACCTTCTGCTCTCCACCTTTCAGTGGTTTCCAGTCTTATTTAGAATAAAAATCAAAGTCCTTTCCTTGGCCTACAAGGCTCTAAACAATCTTGCCCACAGCTACTTCTCTGATCCCCTCCCTCACTCATTCCCTACAACACACTGGCCCCCTATCACTTCCTCCAGTATACCAAGAATGCTCTCTGCCTTAGGCGCTTTGCACTCCCAACTCCCTCTGCCTGGAATGTTTAACGTCCGGCCCCGCCCCCCACCTCGTCCACATTGAGTGAGCTCATACTTTATTTTCATCTTTGCGCCCATATCACCTCATCAAAGTGACCTTCCATGACCACTGTAGTTAAAATAACATCCTCCCCCCCCCGCCCACCCGCTTACTTTGCCTGGTTTTTCTTCACTGTAGTTCCACCTGGCATGCATGCTTTTTTCTGTGCCACTTATTTACTATCTATTTGCTTCCACTAGAATCTGAATTCTAGACAGTAGAAAATGTTGTCTGGTTTTTTTTCTCGGCTGCATCTCTAGATCCCAGGACAGTCTCTGACACCTAATAGTCTTCCAATAAATAATAAATTAATTTATTTGAGCTGGGGGTAAAGGACAAAAGCTCTAAGGCAAAAGAAACTAGCACCTGGCAAGGAATACATTTGGTGTATCTAAAACGGGAGTTGGCAAACTACAGTCTGCGGACCAAATCTAGCCTGCTACTTGTTTTTTGTTTGGAGAGTTTTTTATTGAAATTTTATTGAAACATAGCCATGCTCATTCATGTATGTCTTAAAGATGACTGCTTTTGTTCTACAACAGCAGAGTTGAATGGTTGTAATACAGACCACATGGCCTGCAAGCCTAAAATATTTATTATATGACTATCTACAGAAAAAAGTTTGCCAACCCTTGGTCTGGAGGGTAGAATGCATGGCAGAAAGGGTGGGAAGAGGGAAGAGGACATGAGAGGAAGCTGGAAATGATTTAGACAAGTTTGGATGTTATGTGTAAGCCCAGTGAGAATGAGACAATGGATGCTTTTAAGCAAGGGAACCCCTGAAAGGCAGGACTATGTCTAATATAATTTGTGCATAAAAGAGTGCGTGATATTTGAACGAGTCATCCCAGTGGCTGCTGCTGCCAGGATTCCAGCCTTAACGTCCCAGCCATGTCTGGGATTGGTTTTTTCTATAGGAACCAAAAAAATGGTGAAAAGTCACTTGCTTTCCCCACCCCTCCACACTAGATATTGGTTTGGAGCTGATCTATATCTTGTGGTAAGTCTGGTGCAGACTGCTCCAACAAAATCCATTATAACCTCAAGATATCTGGCCTGGGATAATTTCAAAAATTCCAGAAACAGGAGATTGGTTCCAGGGTCACCTAGAGACATGTCTTCTCAGCCTTATGGGTCGTGCTTTCAGAAGCTTCTGGAATTTAAGAAACTTCTGAATCATTTCTATATAGAGTGACAAGCAAAACTCTAAAATTTCCGTGGTTTGACGGCTCATCAGACCTTTTCCTAGTTATCTAAACCATGTGGATCAGTTAGACTTCACTACTGGGGAAGGTCAAAAGATTGCTGATCCTCCTGCTTTTGCTGAGATTGGATTTCACAATAAAGCAGCCTTTCTGCTAGTGTTTTTGGCTCTTAGTATTTTCATTCCAGGCAGACCCTAAGGAAGGGCAGGAGCGAATTTTGAAGAAGAAGGAAAAAAAAAAAAAAAAAAGAACAAATGTGTTCTGAATTTCACAGAACAAAGTGGAGCTCTGGCTTGTGGTTAAGTTTGGGTGCGGAGGCCCCCCAGCCCTCTTCCCTCTGAGAATGCAGTGGTGAAATCTGGTCTGTCCCAGTGAAGCTGTGGCATTTGGGTTTAATTTGATAAATCCCAGTGTTGCCTACTTTGGTTTGGGACTCGGTTCTGGCCTGACTATTTTTTGTGCCCAGTCCCTCAAGTGTGTACCAACAGAGCCAGCCAAGTTTCCACTTACATCCTACTGAATCACTCAACTGATCCACTGCCCTTCCAGCAGCCTGTGTTGCTTATATGCTTCCGTCTTTAAAAATTCAAAGTATGGGTTAACCGAAAATGGATAGGTTATCATTTAAAGGAGGAAGTGGAAAGCTCCAAACAGACAGCAGTCTAGTCTTAAGCCAAAGAAACAAAAACTTGGATTTCTACTGTTGTTTTTGGGATCCACCCTTTCTCTTGGCTTTACAGCAGATCAGAGGACTCTCTCTCTCTCTCTCTCTCTCTTTTTTTTTTTTTTTTGGTTCAATTTAATACTTCAATTTTCAGGAAGGAACCAGATCAAGCTTTTTAGGCATTATCTGCCTCGGACGTGCTGAATTAATTGCAGGCTTCATTTTGTAGGAGTCGTATCAATGGATGGGGTGCTAGCTCAGCCCTTTTGAAAGCAGCAGACGGAGGTGGCTCCAATAATGACATTAAGACCGTGGATACACACTTGCCTTGGGGATTTGGAGTTGAGCTTAATCAAATCTGGATTTGACATTTCACAGCCCACATCAAGGATTTCTACAAAGGAACATCAGAGCATTGCCAGCTATGATCTTGCTCTTACTTCGTGTTTCCTCCTGAGTAACTGAACAGGCCTGATGCTAATCTTGTTGCCACCTCAGCTGCCATCTCTGCCCTGCCGCACAGCACTCAAAGCTTCTGTAGGCTGTAGTTTCTTTCCGTGAAAAGGCATTCATTTAGTGCCTGTCATGCCCCAGGGCCCTGGGCCAGGATCTGTAATAGACATGATGGTGAACAAGACTGGACCCTGAGCTGCAATTACATATCATGCACGTTACATATAATAGGAGCTACGGAAACCCAACCTGGGACTCCAAAGCAATTAAGTCATTTTATTCATTCATTACCTACCATGTACTATGTAGATGATACCTGCCCTTGAATCCAGTGGTTCTCAGACTTTAATCCCCTCAGAAGCCCCATGGATACCTATTTAAATTGGGAATGAGATATTTGCACTTTTCATAGGCATGTATTTTGGACGCAATTGTTCTTTGGGCCATACTTTGAGAAATAATGATAAAAGTTGAAATGATCTAAATAAGCAGTTGCTAAAATAGTATAATAAATGCTGCACCTGTCAGAGCAGAGGCTCAAAGGGGAAAGAACTCATCTCTGTTTGGGAGGCTGTTACAGAATCTGGTCTGGATCACCCAGTGGAAGAACCAAGCGGCACTCGGAGATCTTGGAAGGGAGGAGGTTTATTTTACACCAGTGGGCTCAGAGGAGATCATTCTCCAGAGGTCTGAGCCTAGAGTATCAGCAGAGGGCAATTTATAGTCTATTACTTCTGCATTCATCATTAATGCCTGCGACAAGCAGGGTGGGAAGAAGAACCTGGAAGGGGGAGTCTTTGATCAGGGTGAGGTATTTCTTTATCAGTCCTGTCGGGCATCTTACAGCAGATTTTTCCCTATCAAGGCCAGAGAAGGCTTCTGAGACGAAGATCTAGCTCTTGCAGAATGATAAAGACAATACCACAGGTGGAACCCTGGAGGGGAGAGAGAATTCCAACCAGAGAGGATGGCGGGTAAAGGACACCAGGGCAGACAGACTGTACCCATTTAAGAGCCCCGTGAGTATCGAGCTGAGAGGAAGAGTCACAGAAACCAGGGAGGAAAGGCAGGCTGGAGGCAGGTCATGGAGGGTCTTGAAAGCCAGCATAGGACTGAGAAACCGTTGTCAAGAAGCCGTTTTGTAGCCAGAGAATAATGTGATCAAATTTGCATTTTAGACAGGTAGATCATCATGGTGGCAGTGCGGCGTTGGACAAGAAACCAACAAGACAGGAGGAAGGCAGCTGTTAGGAGTTTATTAACGTCAAGTGTAAAAATAGTAAGTTTGTTGGCAGGATGGATATGCAAGGTATTCTTGGTTGTAAAGCCACGTACGTAAAGAAAGCGGACCCACCAACCTCAGGGAAGAGTGGGAATCACAGAGGAGCTGGGCTGCCAGGATCTTCCCTTGGCGGTGCTGCTATTAGCATTAAGCAGGCATTCTCCCCGCCTCTGCTTCTCACCTGTCTCTCCATTCACTGGCTTCCAAAATCTCTTGTATTTGCCTCATGTCTTCTTCCAACTCGAAATTTCTACTCCTTTGGGAAAAATTAAAGGAAAAGATGCAGATGGGAACACAATGTGACATAACATGGTAAGTATAGTGGAAGGTCCCTGAAATCTCATCCAGCCTGTCCTTGCACTTAGAGGGTGGCTTTGAACAAGGCCTCTCACACGTTAGTGATTTACTTGTTAGTGGACCCTAAATTTATTTATACTATGACAGTCATTGGCTGTTTTTTTAAAAAATTATCTGTTTACTAATGGAAAAGCCCAAAAGTGATGAATTAATGCCAAGTAATTGATTTTGTGAGCTGCAGCTGGAAAGGAATACAAAGATGCATAAATGTGGGCTCTTTATTTCTCTAGCAAGACATCATCAATTCAGAATGATTGGGAAAAAAACAATTACTAGCATAAATATATGAATATTCGGAATTGTGGGCCATCATAAAGCATTCAGTCTTATTTTCAAGTGTAAGAATTCAAACTTAGCTTCTGTTAGAATTAGATCCTTGAGGGCCTGCTGAAATAAATTATTTAGAGTGATTTGCAATGACATATCAATTTCTTTTCATGTAAACAGTCCATTTTTAAAACGGTATATTATCCTACACAACTTTAACATTCTCCTTGCAAAAGGTTAATGCATTATTCATTACTTTAGCAAACCCATTGCCACATGAAGCATAAGATGAATTTTAAACTCTGCCCTGGCATCAAGAGCTGCAGATTAAAAATCCGTCTCACCATCTAAGATTGAGAGAAGCACATTCTGGCAAAGCAGAATTCGCAAAAGTCAGAATCAGTGAGGTTTTCCTGGGGTAGTCCCAGCTCCTTTCCACAGGTTATTATGCTTGTCTCCAAGACTCTAGGTCAGCCTTGGAATCAGGTTTCAAAAGCCTTTGGTTCTGCAAACATCCCAAAGTCATGAAAAATTCTCATTAGCCCATTGGCAGTGTTCCTCGTAAACAGCCGGTTTCCCCCACCTTCCCACAACGCTGGGCCGAGAGAACCCGGGGAGCTGCCTGCAGCAAACACCACACACACATTCCCATGAAAAACAAGCAAAAATGGGGCTGGCAGGAGAGGCAAACACGGGGTGTCCATCCATCTCCTGCACTGCTCTGGCCCGTTGCTGATTTCTTTGAGGCTAGTACCGATTTGCAAGCATTGGAAGGAATCCGTTCTGAAGGTCTGTGCCAATTAGCAGGGAGGCCAAGCCTCCCCTTCTTGGCTGTTCCACGTGGAGCTCGTTGCCCTGTGGTTTGGGAGATTCTTTCCCTCTCTCCACGGCGGCTTCTGGGCCAGGGGGCCTAGTCTCCGCATCCCACGTGGAGGCCAAGGGCTGTGTGTCAGGTCACGGACAAAGGGTTCTGCTAGAACCATCTCGCATACACTGGAAGGGAGGCCTTGCTGCGGAGGGCGGTATCCGTTTGGGTGAATAAATTCAAGTCCTTTGGATTTTATAAACTTTGACCATAGCCTCGTGTCACATGAATCCCTCAAGGCCTAAAAGTCTCGATTATTCTGTTCGGTCCTCACAGGAATACCTTTTAATCCATTCCATCCATTTAGCAGCCCTTTCCTGGATTTTGCAGCTCCGTTCTGTGTCATTTGAGAATTCCATGGAGGGAGCAACTTGGCATAGTGGGTAACCTTGTGATCCTTGAAATTTGTAAGTCCAG
Organism: Cryptoprocta ferox; assembly: GCA_028646485.1. Taxonomy (NCBI): domain Eukaryota; kingdom Metazoa; phylum Chordata; class Mammalia; order Carnivora; family Eupleridae; genus Cryptoprocta; species Cryptoprocta ferox. The sequence continues at coordinate 26,647,719 of CM053571.1, forward strand.
AGAGCAAGCAGAGCCTCGGCCATGAAGTCGCTCTGTGACCTGGTTGCAAGGTGCTTAACTTTCCTGAGCCTCCCTCCTTAGCAGTGAAGTTAGAAGAGCAATGGCACGCTCTTTATCAGGCTGTTGTTAAGGATTAAATAAATTAACACATGTGCCTGTTACAACAGCACCCGGTCCAGACAAACGTAAGCATGATAATCTGGAAACACAAATATTACTAGATAACTGAGCTGACTTGAATGAGTGTTTGACACACCGCAATCTATGCATTTGCTAAGAATACAATCCCGGAATTTTTCCGACCTGAAATGAGTTGCGGTTGAATCCATCCAGCTTTGAAGCTGTAGCTGCTCGAACAGTGTTGGCCTTGCAAGTACCATATGCAGGAGCACACCAGCCACCTTAGCAAAAGCCATATTTATTATTTATCATTTATTCAATACTTACTCTCATCTAGGCAGTGATGTTCCAAAGAACAAACCAGAGTTTTACTCTTAGAAACCTTCCAATGTGCTCCAAGTATGTGCAGACTTACTACAAGCATTGCTCCACTGTTTCAGTCAGTGTGTAAGTACTGTAACAAAGTTCCAGTGTCTCAGTGACTCAAAGTTTTGTTTTTACTCATGTGATATTAACTACCTACTGCTGTAGAGCAAATGGCCCTACACCTTAGCAGTTAAAAACAAGCATTTCTTATCTCTCACAGTTTCGGAGAATCAAGAGCCCAGGAGCGGCTTAGCTGGGTGATTCTGGGTCAGTATGTCTCACAAATTACATTCAAGCTATCTGCTGGGGTTGTAGGTTAAGAACTCCTAAACTAGCAGGCCTCAACTCCTTGCTAGTTGTTGGATGGAAGTCTCCATTCCTTACCATGTGGGTATCTCCACGGACTGCCTAAGTAACCCCAAGATATGGCAGCTGGCTTCCTTGAGAGAGAGTAGTAAAATAAGGACAGAGAGAGAGAGAGAATGCATGAGAGAGCATCCAATGCAAAAGCTACAGTCTGTAATAACTCAATCTTAGAAGCGACATACCATCACTTCTGCCATACACTATTGGTCCCACAGACTGACCCCGGTACCATATGGGAGGTAGATACACAAGGGTATGAAAACCAGATGTGACTATGGGATTGGCTACCACACAATGACCATGTGTCACAGTCTACTGTGAGTCATTGGTCAGGGGAGATGGAAAGAGGCAGAGTCGGTCTGCTCACACAGTTTTATTCCGGGACCCAACCTCCTTCCATCCGTATGGAAGGTGGTTCCTCCTTATGCCCTTGGCATTCTTTGCCTTCACTCTGCATCTTTCCAGGGGACCAGGAGCTCAGTGTAGAACACTAGTGTAGGGTTGCCCAATAGATCTAGTATCCAGACTTGGACATTGTATACATTACTTTGGCCAACATTCCATTGGCCAGAAACCATCTAAATTCAGGGGAGGCTGGGAAATGTGTTCTATCTGGGACTTTGGATTAAAAAGGAATGAGATTTGGTGAATCTCTTTTCTACTTGAAAAGAGATCGTACATTTAAACAGCTTATTTAAAAAAAAAAAGCAGTCTATTCAGTTTTATACAACAATAAGAAAAATATGATTGCCCACCACTGCAGGACAAAGCAGCTGATTGATTGCATATTTTCACCTTTTCAGTGCATTGTAAATGCAGCCTCTATTTAAGGGGCCCGTAGGCAGGTGGTGGAGAGCAGTTCCTGAACCATTAAGTTTGCTGCTTTTTCAGGAATACTATTAGGATGCTGGCAGGAACAAGTCTTGCCTTGTTTCCCAAGTGGGGAAAGAAGAAAGTCTTTGTTCCCAAGCAAATGAAAATACAAATCACAAGACTAAAATTATGAATGCAAAACAATATATTAAAATGTGGCTTGCATGTAGTATTTGCATGCATTTTAATATGCATCTGTCATTCCCTTTGCTAAATTCAGTAGGCGCTGAAAATATTAAACAACTGAGTACAATTAATAATTAGAGGAATTGTTTTAAAATATATTTGAACTCATCCACGTTTCTATTGCCAGACCTCTTGGTCTGGCAGGGCTCTAAGATGTCAGATCAGATCATTTGATTGGTCAGTTTTCAGATCTTTGTGGCCTGAGAACAATTCACAAAAATGTTTTTTATAAATTGATGTGCTAACACGTAAATGATTATAACATATGATGAAAACCATTTCTAGGATAGAAAAATCAAATCCAAATTTGAAAGCTGGAAAAGGCTTCAGAGACTCTTTGGATCAGATGTTCTCATCTCTCCTACTCATTCTGAAGTCTGGCTGTATTTATTCTCCATCCAATGAATGAATTTCTCATCCAATGAATCCATGAGAAATTTAAGAGCACTTTTCTCTGAAACCCTAGTTCACAAAACCTTCGGCTCCATTTATCTTTGCAGCTGAAGCTTTCAGAAACTGTGCCCCTTTCTGGGGTTTGTTTACCTGGCTTTCTATTGGCACAAACTCCCAAAAGAGACACCACTTTTAAGGCAGGAGCAAAAGGGAACCAAATTTCAGCCAGCCTTAGAATCCTTGTTCTCCACCTATGAAGACTCCTGGACCAAAGAAGAATGTATTTCACGAGAACATAGCTCTAAGTCATAAATTTGAAATCCATCAAGCTCTTTGTTAATTGGCACTTACCTCACCTGAGGGCCTTTGCCAAGGAGAGCAGAGGGGTTTAATGGGGAAGGAAGAAAGGAACAAGCCTGGAGCTCTGGAAAACAGCCCCAGCCACATGTGATTTTCAGCTGGGGGGCTTCCCACCCCTCAGGATGCCAGAGCAACAAAGTGGCCTATGTGTTTTCTGAAACGTAGGCTGTTTGTTTGGGGGGGTAATGCTCAGACTGGGGCCTGAGTGATAACTGCTTCATGTAATTATTAAGACAGCTTGAAAACTATGCCCTTCTTTGTTTTGGCCTCCAGATGACGGCTGTCTAACCGCTGTTTGTGCCAGTTTTATTTCAAAGCACTTTTCTTTCCATATTTCAAAGGTCAGTGTGTTTACTTGTGGCCAAAAAAGAGCCTGTGTGTAAGAGCAAGAAACACATGTGGTTGAGTGGCAGAACTGGGTGAGGAGTCAGGAGAACTGGATTTGAATCCTAGATGGGCTTCTAGATAAGTGAGGGAAAGAAAAGTATTTGGCTTCCCCTGTTTCATTACATACAAAGGAGGGGGAGGTAAAAGGTATCAATGGTCTCTTTGAAGGGGGAAAAAATCCAGAAGTCTGGTGTAAGAAGAAGAAATGTAGGTATTTCCAGTAAAGAAACATTATCAAATATGCAGCCAAGAAAATGTCCACTTCATCTTCTCAAAATGGAAATATTTCCCCCTTCAAAGAAAGCAGGCTGGATATTCTGGCCACCTTTAGAAACCTTGAGATTGTTTTTGGTCAGGGAATATTAGCACAGGGAAATAAAGCCAACCACAAACACTTTCTCAGGAGTCTTAGTTCACTTTTTTGACATCATTACTTCGAACATCAAGGCTGATGAGGCTGTTACCTGCCCATATATGAAATATTAGTGTTTCTATTATGAATATTTGAAAAGAGCATCAAATTTCAATTACGTAAGCTTAATAACTATTTCAAATGTTCTTCATGATTCATTTTCTTTTGATCTGTGTTTTCCCCATCTATCTTCCTTTAATTTTCTGTGTATCGACCTCCCGGGGAAAAGAGATGAATAAGCCATTGAGATGGTAGAGAGCATGTATTCTATAGCTAGATTTCCCTGGGTTCAGATCTTAGTTCAACCACCAATTAGCTGTGTGGCTCTGCATCATTTACTTAAACTCTCTGTGCCTCTGTTCCTTGTCTGTTAATACAGAGGTCATGAGGATGAAATGGATTGACATGTGTGAGGTAGATAGAAGAGTGCCTGGCACTTAGCAAGCATTCAAATGTTAGCTAGTCACGAAAAAGACTCCCTCTTTCAAAATGAATTCTACCTTTGGCAAAATACCCTTCCCTTTTGTGCTACTATTTCTCTCCTTGAATCAATCCACCTACACCTGTAGAAATAAAAAAGTAAATTTGCAAATGCCAGGGGAACAGTGCCTGTGCAGTAAAAGGCAGAAGAGAGTAAAATAGAAAAAGAGAATAAATGAAAAATGTCTCAAACGTAATCTTCCAATTACTGTGAATTTCCAGCCTCCGATAAGTAAGGGTGATATCTGCTTTGAGTTTGCACAAGACGAACAAAATTCTCACTGCTTGACCAGGAAAAGGCATGGTAATTCTCGGCTGTGACTCTCGGAAGTGGGGAAGGAAGCACAGGGAAAGGAAAACCAAAGTGCATTGAACACCTTGTCTAAGCCTTCCATTTCTATCTTATTGAATCCACTGATTGGCCATTATAACTTCTGTCTTATAATCAAAGAGAAGGTTCAGGGAAGTTAAGTGACTTGTCAGTCTATTCAGCCACCCAGGGGTGTGGCTGTGATGAAAACCCATCTCTATGGAATGCAAGAGCCTTACTTTTTTTTTTTAAGTTTTTTTTTTGTTTGTTTAGGGTGGGGGCTGGGGGGGGCAGACAGAGAGAAAGGGAGAGAGAGAATCCTGAGCAGGCTTTGCGCTGTCAGTGCAGAGCCCGATACAGGGCTCAAACTCATGAACCATGAGATCATGAACTGGGAGATCATGAACTAGGAGAGCATGACTTGAGCTGAAATCAAGAGTCGGATGTTTAACTCACTGAGACACCCAGGCACCCCAACAGGAGCCTTACTTTTGTCTCCTTTCTACATCACCTTCTCAGGAAAGACCCGGCCAGGAGCATAGGCTGGATCTAGACTCCAGATGATCCATTACTACATGGATGGTATTAGTGGGACGTTCTCATATTTTTTATAAGCCATTTATTTCTACCCCTGTTCAAATGAAGTAGACTCATGGGGGTCATTGTTGTGAACTATGTAATTTTAGGCATCAAGGAGAGAACACTTTGGAAAGTCATTCCCTTTCATTGCTAAAGTCAGAGCTTCCACTATGGTCACAGCCTTTTGGGCAGCGGCCTGCTCTTCCTTTCCAATCCTTTTGGGATCTCTGTAGAAGTAGAGATAAGGTATGATCTCCCATGGTGGGGTGGGGGGTCACAGGAGATGGTGGCATGTATGTGCAGAACTTCTGGGCCAACATCCATCCCATCAGAGCCTCGGAGGGAGATGGCAACGTGACCTCATGTGGAGGAGAGTCTGTGTTCCCAACAGCCATGGCGGGCGGGTTAACCAAGGAGGCCTCAGTGAGCTGATGGGGCTCAGCCCTGGGATTAGTAACCTGGATCTGGTTAGGGAAGGTTCCAAGAGCGAAGCAGCCATCCACATGAGAAGCTCCAGTGGCAGCAGCAAACTTTAGCTCGCTGGCCAGTATTCCTGGGGGATATGACATCAGCTGGGTTTTCAATGGCAACAGTGGCACGAGCTTCCAGCAGAAGATTCTCTCGGGTTCTCTTCAGATTTATGAGATAATGCCATAGCTTCCCCCCCCCCCCCCCGATAACCTACTGCACTGTTTGGACGTCAAGACTGGTGCTGTCTCAGTGGGTTCCTGATTGGAGGAAATTGAGCACATCCCCCTCCTTCATTTGCAAGACATCGAGGGCTCCAGACATTGTGAAAATTTCCCTTTAAGTTAGGAGGGGAAACCCAAACAATGCCACATGAACCCAACTCTGGGTAGCATGGGAGAGCACAAAACTTCTTCATGGAGATAAAGAGAGCTTGGGCATATGCGTTTCTTCTTGGTCGTGACCTTGATGCCCCTCCCCTCTTCATTGCCTTGGAGCAAGTATGGCCCATGGTAGGAATCTGACAACAGAAACCCCTGTCATTTTCTTCATAGCTATATTTTCATTGAATTCAACCAGGTTTCCTAAACCTGTTTGTGTATGTTTAGACATACAGCATGAGTAATTTGCGAGCATTTACCAAGAACTCTTATCCAAATTTCTTTCTTGAAAGATGCCAGGACCTCATTCTCAATTCTGTTACGGAAGCTGTGATTTTCCTATTTTAGAGTTGAGATGCTAAAGCTAAACAGGAATATGGATTTCACTTTCAATAAAATCACTGGTTGGTAAAACCCAAATTAAAACAGAGCATTGGAAATCAAGCTGCCTTTTTCTATTAGAACTAACAAGAGCTGTTTTGTTTTCCAAATCAAAAGTCCTAGATACTGAAATCCTATTTGTAGGAAATGCTAAGCATTATTAAAAATGCAGAGAGTCATCACGAGCTCGCATGTTTTCTTGTGGTAGCTGGGATGTTTTAACGACAGAGCTGAGGACAGGTGCACATAACCCATCAGCATTTTAATTGAAGAATAAAGGCAAAGAGAAGACATGAATGCTCCAAAGCATTTAGGAGAGATAATGCTTTCCTCCTGAGATTCAATCGTGACCTCATTGTTTGAAGAAAAAAAAAAAGTGACTCTCGATCTCTTTTCTAACTATCTCTCTTCCCTGCATATGTTTCTCTTTTGGCTGCAGTTTTCTGCATTTCTTCTTGGTCATGACCTTGATAGTAATAATAGCAACAATGAGAACTTTGTTCAATGGCTTGGTGCCCCTTTAGTACCTATCTAAAAAAGAGATTCTCAACCTGGCCTCCATACAAAGGCCATGTATATTTCTAATAGTATTTTTTTTTGTGAGAATTGGGTCTATAGCTTTCATAAACATGCAGAGAACCTATATCGTCCAAAAGAAATTAAGCCAAACAAACAAACACTGAAGAAAATATATGACACCCTGTGGTCCATCTTTCTTGTCCATCTTGTTTTGTTTCAGCAGGGCTTTTGATAAAAGCTAATGAGTAGTCAATTCAAGGTTAAATTTTCTGGTCATAGTAAATATGGTGCCACCTATAACTGTGGATATTGTAAAGAGTTGGACTCACTTGGACATCCTACTATCTACTTCAGTTCAAATTCATCTTCCCTCCCAAACCATTTCCCTTCCACCATGGTGTCATGACCTCTCCATTCTCTTAGGCACCCTTGTTTGAGATCTAAGTTGTTTTGGAGTCTTGCCTGACCTTTATGTTTCCTGTGTAATCAGTTGGCCGTCCTCTTAGGTCACCTGCACAGGTCTTTTACATACCTCTCTTCCATTTCATCATTAAAGACCAGCATACTCTACCGTTGGTGGTGTTTATCACTAGCTGGACATTAGGACTACATGGGAAGCTTTTAACATTATGCAGAAGCTTACATCCTAGACCCAGAAAGCTCCATATAACTCCTCTTGGATAGAGCCCAGGCATCTGAATGTTTGAAAAGCTCCTTCAGGTCCAGCCAGTGCTGAGAGTCTCTTGCCTACCCTAGCGATTTGACTACGGTATATATATATGTATTTTACTATATGAAACTCATAGATGGTGAGATATATATATATATATATTTACTATAAGAGCCTTCTAGCTGGTGATCTTGATTCCAAGATCTCTACTTTCTATCTTATTCCGTATTTTCTCTCCCCCAGATTTATCTTTTCAGCATCTTAATTTTCTCATAGCTTTCCTTGATAGGAAACCTCATCGCTGTTCACAGTCTGTAGAGGCACTTAAATTGTTACCTGGGGCTTTAGGGGTTCCCCACAACCCCATTAAGGACCTCTGGAGGATGAAGGAATATTTCTCTGGAGATCCTGTCCCCTAGTTTTGCAAATAAGACCCTCCAAGATAAAATGGCTTGACTTGTTTAAAGACACAGTCAGTGGTAGAGATGGATCTAGAGCCAAATCCCCTCACCCTTGACCTGTTTCCTAATTCAGAACGCTGAGTACCTCAAGGGCCATAATAACTAGTGATAGAAGTCAAAGCTGGGCCTTTGCCGTGTTTCTCCACTTGTTAGCTCTATTCTGCTTCCCTCTGTTTGGAACATCTTCCGCAGGTATATCTACGTCTTTAGGAAAATCAGATGTGACTGAAAGATTTGGCTAGTCCAATTTGTCATGACTTGTTGACAGCAGCCCCGGGAGCAGTGGGACCAGTACACTGGAGCCTTGGTGCCGTGCTTATCAACCTAAGAACATGGTGTTGAAGCACAGTGTGTTTTTCTATAGCCCCAAAGTCTGTCCACGATACTTTATATTAACTTTAGGATAAACTCTATGAGTTATCCAAATAGCAGCTTATCTGTGATTCAAGAAAGGCTGAATGCTCTACCTGCCTCCAGATATATTCTTTACCCACCCCCCACATTACACAAAGTTCTTAGTTTTGGTCATCCCTCCTGGGGATAAGACAATCTTCATTTTTGTAAAATGCTAATGTGATATCCCAAAAGCATAACATTAACTTATCAGCATCCATTAATACCTTAAACTAGATTTGATTTTTTTTTTTTTAATTTGCACCTGACTCAGAGCAAAGTCCTGAAGGAACAGAACTTTGGGTAAAATTTGATTGATGAAGGGCGAGTATGGAGGGGAGCAGAGAAAAAAATCTGGAGGGTGGGTGAAGTGTTCTAGGAGGAACCTAAAGAAAACAAAATGGACAAAGGGTGTCAAAGGGTAAATTTTGCCTGGTTCCCAGTTTTGCCAAATTCAGCATTTCCCCGGGTTCTCCTTGCTTAGCTCCCTTTCTTTATTGACTTTGCCTGGCATTGGCTAAAAAGCTGAAAATTTGTAAAAAGATGACACCAATCACTGAAGCTAATATTTGTTGAGAACTCTATGGACCAGACATCGCTCAAAGCATTCTACAGGCATCAGCTTATTTTATCCTCCCTGTAACATTTGGAGATTAGAGGCCAGTAATATCTCCACTTCACAGATGATGCAACTGAGGCCCAGAAGTTTGAAGAACTTCCCTAAAATCATACAGCAAGTAAATGGTGAAATTAGGGTTCCAACCCTAGAAGTCTGACTCCACAGCCTATGTTCTTAACCCCTGTGATCTACTGTCTCTCAAAATCACAGCATTCATAAGCAAATGGTGAGGTTCGTCTTCAAATCCAGACAGTGTAATTCTAGATCATCCCACTATAATGCCTCCTAGGCTGGAACAGATCTTACAAGTATATCATGATTTTGCAGTCCAGGACACTGTAGTGGTCCAGAAAGTTTTCTTGGTTTAGGATCTTTCTAAAGTTGTAGTAGTCTGGTGTCTTAATAACAGTGCTCTATTGATTTAATATAAAATGCCAATCTGACAAAGGCAGCGGAGTGCAAACCTCACAAAGTGTTGTGCAAAATCCCTGTCCAGCTGTTACTGTCCTATACTGAAATGGAGAATACAGACAAAATTACTTCTTGTGTCTGTAAAAGGTCAGCTGAAATAAAAATTGTTTAATATTTCTTTTTCCTCTATATAACCACACATTGCTAGTGCCCAGGGAACATCAAAGATAAACCTGAAATCGTGGATTTAGGAAATCACTACACCACCTTCAGCTGTATTTTGCAAGGCCTTCCATAGGGTTTTCGGGATATTATCTAATGAATCCTCATTGACATTCAGCCAGGTTTTCACCCCATGGAGTGCCACCTTCCTGCTAAGAAGAACTTCCTTGGAAATAAAGCAGATGTCAGGTGTCAGATTAATGTAAAAATGTAGCTGTACTGTGGAGAAAGTCTTGCTTAGTGCATCTCTTCCCCTGTAAGGATAGAATGAGTTCTGGTAAGATGGTCCATTTGGGGGCTGCAGAGAAGAATAAAATGTCCTCAAGGCCAGTGCAATTGGAGCTCAACTTCTTGATGATTCTCTGGGAGCTAAGAAGATGGAAACAGAATTTCTGAGGGAAGGGAGGTGGGTAAGGCTGGGAAAAGGAGGTGGAAAGTTTAAATGATATGTAAACTACAGAGGCTTCATCTTGAAAATCCCTTCCTGTTTTTTTCTAATAATCAGCTATTTTCACACCCAAATTAAATCATTTCTCCCTACTTTCAGGAAATAAATATGAAACAAACAAAATCAAACAAACAAAATGATACTCTTGTTTCATCAGAAAAGGTTTTTCTGATATTCTCCAGTTTTCAGGAGGGAAATGTTTCGTCCGCTCTCTTAATGGACGTGACCTATCTTTGCTTGGGAACATCTTTCATTTCCTTGGAAGCCTTAAAGAAACAGTAAGACATTGCCGCAGAAATTCCTAATCTTTTTGCCGAGGGAAGCTGCTTTTCATTTCCCCTAAAGCTTGAAGGTCAAGGGGTGGGGGCGGATAGTTTCCAGTACATGTTTTATTCCTCCCTGGGGGAACTGTCAATCCTCAGGCCACTCAGTGGAGCGTTATCAGATCAGGCTTTGAGCTCTACCAGCAGACTCTCACCGACTGGTCGAGGACTCTTGTACAAGAATTCTTCCATTTGGTGAGAAATAGAAAAAAACTTAAAAAGAAAGGAAGGAAGCAAAAGCAATTACTTGCTTTTTCACTTCCCCAGAACATGTTCTGAGCACCAACTAAACTCATTTCCCACCAGCGTTGGTCAAAATAGTGAAGTTGACACAGTTTAGCCTCCTGAATTCTTTTGTCTTTGCTTTGCATCATCCTTGTACATCCAAAGGCAATTTTCATGTAAATGCCCTTGTTGCCCTGGGCAGAGTTTCCAGGCTTGCAGTGCTGATTGAGTGGGACATTCAGCTAGGCTTCATCCCTTGGAGCTGTCATCTTCTTGCAAAAGTAAGAACTTCCCTGGAAATAAAGCTCTGAGTAAGGTGCTTACAATCCTACTGTTTATTCTTAAGCCACTCATATTTCTTGAGTTTTCAGGGTCTGGACTAGACATATAGAGACATACAATATGGAGATGGAGAAACTGTTTGAACTGTCCACGTGGCCATACTAGAATGGTTCCCTAGGAATAACCTATGGAAGAGTATATGGGCATCAGAATTCAACCACAGAATTGCAGATTTTAGAGTTAGAAGAAATTTCGATGGATCATTTGATTCAGTTCAAACATCTTGGGTAGAAAGACCTATTTAACAGATGATACCATAGAGGCTCAGAGAAACTAAAGGCCATATCTAAGGGTTTTCTGGTCATCTTTAAGACTAAAAGATAAAAGGGCTTAGGGCCTTTATCTTTCACCTCCTTTATGCTATCTTTCTCTTCTTGGCCCCATGACTTGCTACCTCAGCTTGGTGTTTTGCTATTGTGTGGATCTTTCCCAAATAGCTGAGTAATTCCTCAAAAGATCAGATGGGTAACACTATTGTTGGATCAATCAAGTTCCCAGGTCTTTGCTTCTATATGCTGCTTGTAGATGGCCCCACTCAGTCTACATAGACTTTGTTGAGTGAGGAAGAATTTTTCTGGTAATTGTTATAAACTCCAGTGCTATATACAAATTGCTTTCATCATCACTCTTATAAAGAGTGAGTTTAGGAAGAGTGAGAGAGAAGATAGACAGTAGGGGTTTGTGTGTGGAGTTTCTATGTAGTGTGTATCTTTGCAACAATCAAGTAGTATGTGCAGTTCCAGATAACAAGGTTGAAGTACAGATTCTGTACATGAACTATGAATTTTGAATTACTCCAGACAGAGACAAAGAATGTTCTGCAGTTGATATAAAAATACCCATTCCCACACAGACAAATGTGGGAAAGGGAACCATATGGCACGTGAGAGGGGATGGCCATATTTGAGACAACCAAATGAATCCAAGGAAGAGATACAAAATAGGATCAAGGCAGAGACATTTCTCTTAACTACAGTGGCCAGCACTTTCCAATTGCTGTGTTGGAAGAAGTAGCTTTTTAAAACTGAATATGATTATTGAATACTATTATGAATTTATAGTATTCAATATTGGTGAACTTGTGTTATATACTCATACTGTGCTCAATATCTATTACTGTGTAACAAATTTGCCCAAGATTTCGTGGCTTGAAACAGCAAGCATTTATTATTTCACAGTTTCCGAGAGTCAGAAACCTTTGAGTGGCTTAGCTGGGTCTCCTGGCTCAGCATCTCTCGCGAGATTCCAGTCAAGGGGAGATTCCAGTCAAGGTATCAGCCAGGGCTGCTGTGTCATCTGAAACCTTGATTGTGCCTGGAGGGTCTACTCGCCAAGAAGGCTTACTCACTGGAGTCATCAATTTCTCACTCGTGTTGTCCAGAAGTCACAGTTCTTTGTCACACAGACATCTCCTAGGTGGCTTCAAGATGTGGTAGGTGACTACAAGACATGGTAGGTGGCTTCTCCTAGAGTGAATGGTCCAGGAGACTGAAAGAGAGAGGCACAAAACACTTAACATGGAAACTGTTGTCTTTTGGGGGGGGGTTATTGTGGTAAAATATGTATAACATAAATTTATCATTTTGACCACTCAAGTGTGCACATCAGTGGCATTAATCATATTCACACTGTTGTGCAACCATCACCACTGTTCATTTTCATCATCCCAAACAGAAGCTCTGTATCCATGTAGCAATAACTCCCCATCCTCCTACCCCAACCTCTGGTAGTCTCTATTCTACTTTCTGTCTCTACGAATTAGCCTACACTGAGTACATCACATAAGAGGAATCATAATATTTATCTCTCTGGGTCTGGCTTATTTCACTCAGCACAGTGTTTCCAAGATTAATCCATGTTGTAGAATGCATCAGAATTTCATTCCTTTTTATGACTGAATACCATTCCCTTGCGTGTATATGTTTATCCATTCATCTGTCAGTGGACATTTTAGATTGTGCCCACCTTTGCTGCAGTCTTTTTATAGCCTAACCTGGAAGCATAACCTACTAGCTGGAAGCAAGTCATTCAATTGAGCCCACACCCAAGGGAAGAGGGAGGAGAGAAATATCAAAGAATTTCTGGATGCATTTCTAGAAGAATAGAAGACACTTAAGTTAATTTTACCAATTGCACACCATGCTTTACATGGGGCTTGGTCATTGTCCTTAAGTCTCCTGCAGGTTTTATAAAATCCTGAGTTTAAGAAACTTTCTAGGGACTGCATCTGGAGTAGCCCCAATCAGCAAAGCTATGAAAATGGGCGAACCAGAAAAACTACATGCCTGATAACTATTGCCCTAAAAGGCTTATTTTGGTACACGAGGCATTATGGATATGAACCTAACTTCTATGCTGTTCTCAGGCCTGGGTTTATCAGCAGGAGGAATGAAAGCAGACCTGCCTCATGTTTCCTTCTACTGCATATGAGTGGGTGCACTTCCAGGAGGGGTCGTGACTGAGGCGTATGCATTTAGAGCATATTCAGAGTCATTCCTGTTGGCATCCGTCTTTGTGTGTAGTTGAAAGAAGGCTTAGACTGTAATGACAAAGAAAACAACAGGAAGAAATAATCCCCCACCCCCACTGTTATCCCTTTTATTAATCCCGTCAGTGTTCTTACTTCCTTCTTTTAAGACTGGCACCCCAAAGCTGAGCTATTTTGCCTTTTTAATTTATTACGCTACTTCAATTTTCAGTTTTGTGATGAATGTAAGGAATTTGGAAGTAGTTTGCAAAGATGAAGGCAGGGAGGATGAAAAAGCAATTACCTCATGCCAATTATCCCAGGAAATAGTGGAGGTGCCATTCCCACACCATTTCTGTCCATTTTTCTTCATTACCATCATGGTGGCCGCTCTCCTCATTACCCAACACATTTCTCATTACCAGCTGCGGTGATGGGGGTGATGATGAGTGCTATTTACAGCTGGAATTCTGTGAAGGGCCCTGCAGATAAATAATAATTATTCAAACAGATATGCAGAAGCCAAAAAAGACAAATGGTTATAGTGAAGCTATTGTGTCCCAAAAAGGCAAGGAGGTGACTTCTTTGGAAGGGAGAGGGTGCTTATGGTCCTGAATCAGAAACGGTCCTGCAGTGTTGGGCTGGAATGGCTTATATAAGGTACTCAGTTTGAAAAACAAAGATTCACTTAAACTGTCAAACAAATGCCTGAGCCCACTGCAACCCTAGCTTCACCTGCCAGGGAGAAAGCAGGGCTTTCCTTGGGTCTATGCTAAAAAAAACTCTCACCACAAACCCTTCCCTCACAGCCCTCCACCCTTGTATCCAGCTATCTACCTATCTGGGAACACCTTGTTAGGTCAATATTTATAAGGCACATTAACTGTCATTTATCTGTCTGTGTATCTACATATAGATGGTTGTACCTGTCAACTTACCTGTGTATTAGTCAGGGTTCCACAAAGAAATAGTACCAACAAAAGATGTGGAGAGAGAGAGAGACAGTTTCCTAACGAATTGACTTATGGAGGCTTAGACAGTACAAAATCTGATGGGGTAAGTCAGCAAGCTTGAGACTCAGGGAAGGGTTGCAGTCTTAATTCAAAGACAGTTTGCTGAGAGAATTCCTTCTCATTCAGGGAAGGTTAGTCTTTAGTCTATTAAAAACCTTTGACTGATTGGACGAGGCCCACCCACATTGTGAAGGGTAAGCTGCTTTACTCAAAATCCACTGATTTAAACGTTAATCTCACCCAAAAAACACTTTCCCAGAAACATCCAGAATAATTTTTGACCAAGTATCTGGGCACTATTGCCCAGGCAATTTGACGTATAAAATTAACCATTCATCTATGTGTAAATCTAGATCAACAAGTTACAAACAATTCGTGACCCGCAAATAAAGGTGCTAAATAATGATGAGTCTTTGACTTGGGCTATTAAGATTCTTTCTGGAGTATGGGAGAATCCAGTAGCTCTAACCAGGAGTGGAGTCCTGCCTTCTATCCTCCCTCCTTCAAGACACTTGAATCAAGGGGAGCAATTCTTCCAGGGGCAGAAGGGGCCCCTTGAGTTTGGAGAAGGGGCAGGGTGTAAACATGACTGAGAACTGCGGTGAATTGTTTATTAAAGAACACCTTCCAATTTAAGTATTTAATTGCTGCTCTTGCTTTGACTTTCCCACTAGCAGTGGCCCAGCTATCCCATGGCAACCTTGCCCAACTCAGAAAGGTGTTGAAACGGGCTGCAGAACTTCCAAGCCAGGCAAGTAGGAGCAAGTCGGCTTCCCAGAGACAGGCTCATGAACAGGCCTCTGGTTTACCCTGCTAGGCTGGAGCATTTGGGAAGAAGGCCCTGGGAAAAGATTTCCGCTTGAAGGGCACCGCCATTTGCCAAACTCTGACGGTGTGTGCAGCCTGTTAAGAATGATAGAGGCGGTGTTCCAGCACAGCAGGCTTTCAGTGTGAGACAGAGGGATGAAAGGATACAATATGAAAACAGCAGGTGAGAATGGATGTATCACACAGGGAAAAGATGTTAGAGGAATACTGAGGTATATTAATTCTCCCCAGGCCCCCTCAAATTCAGTAGCGTCAGTGAAAGCAAAAATATGCTCTTGAATTAAGCCCAGGCTCCTCACAAGTGCCATAGCACCATCTGCTTAGTAGCAAAAGGCATAGGAGGTGGGAAAGACACACCTGCATGCCAATCGATGATATTTTCTTCAATAACCTCGATTGCCTCGGGGGCCCTCCCAAGCTGTCATGTGTGGACAAGCTCAGGGAATTTGATATCTCATACGTGATGTTTCTCCAGACTTAGGCGACTCCTGTGGGCAAGATGGCATGTGCCCAGTGGCTTTGGGATAATTTTCACTTTTCTGAGGGCTTGAAACAAGCAAGCAGCAACTCTTTGGCACCTGGAAAATCCTTCCTAATGGCCTGGGTCTGTAGAGTCTTCTCAGCTTACTGTCTGTGGGCAGGTGGTCAGACCTTGTCCAGGACAAATCGTTCACCGTCAAGAAAGCGTGTGATCTTGTACCTTCATACAAGATCTTATTATAACTTCGGTGAAACAGGGACAAACAAAAGGTAAATACCCTGTACATGTGTGAATCAACTATATCCCTGAGAGACAGAGCTCAGGGATTTCCTTAAATAACCAGCTTCAGTATTTTGACTTTGGCCTTTTGATTTATTTTCCATAGTGCTTTAGCCACTTGCCATATCCCTAACCTAGTTTCCTGAGCCCCTGAACAGCGAGCATCTATGACAGTCTCCCCAGTCTGGACCCAAATAGCTTGAGTTCATAGTGACTTTGTTCTATCTTGGCACCAGACATCCCCTTGGAAAATTTGAATGAAGCAAATTTCATCATGCTTCTCCTCACTGTCGCTCAGTAGCATTCTCCAGTGTCATGGATTCAACCACCACCAATGGTATGATGACCTCCACCCAAATCCATATCAATCTTTGGAGTCTCAAACTCTCTTTGAAGGTTCAGCCTGGACTTATCAACCTGAATGTGAAATGGACACCTCAAACAACATGCTCAAAACTGAATTCACCCCAAACGTGGTCTCTCTTATTTCCTAGTTCTGTTAGTGGCACCACCCTTCACCAGTCACAGGAACTAGTTACCTTCGACTTCTGCACTTCTGCCCATCCTCACACACATCTGATTTTTCACAAAATTGTGTGAATTTAACATTCTAAAGAGTTTTTTTTTAATGTATCTGTTTTTCCCCCTATTCTTACGACCATTACCATAATCCAAGCTCTTAGAGTCATCCTGATTTACTTATAACTGATCTCCTCCTGCCTAAACTCATTTAAGACTATATACAATAGTTTAAATAATTGATCTAAAATGCTTTAAATCTTTAAGACACCCCCCCCATCATTTACCAAACCAAGCACTAAACTGCTTATTGAGTCCCTCTTTGACTTCTCTCTCCAGTATTATCTCCCAATAACTCCCCATGTCACCTTCCACTCTTGTAATACCATTTTAATTCCCCACGTGGGCCATACAACCTTTTCTCTCTGTGCCTCTGCGGGAGTTATTCCTTCAATCTGAAACAGTCATTCCACCCTTCTTGATAGGCTAATTATGCCTGACTCATCTTTAATACTCAGCTAAAGCATTAGCTTTTCCAGGAAATCTCTTGTGAACTCCCCAAATGAAACAAGTACCTTTCCTGTCTATTATTCCCCATGACACTTTGTAGATATTGTCTGTTATCCTACACGTCCATTTTCTCTCACTAAATTTTACGACCCTTTCTAAAATTCTTTACTCTCAAAGTTCCTAGAATAGAATGACAGTGGGCATGGAAATATTTTCTTTTGCACTTAATGCCTATTTCTTTGTGTTTTTAGACCATTAAACATTATTAATTCTGACCATTAAACATTATTAATTCTACTAACAGATTTCTTCAATTCATGGAAACATCATAATATCAAAGTTTATTGTACATGGAACATCCTTACCTAAAAATCTCCAAGGGTCTTCAATATCTCCACTCTTGAAAGCCACACATCTTATCCATAACCCATAACATTTAACTCTCCAATACCACTGACCTCCTTGAAAAGTGACTTTTGGATCAAGTGTCTCTGTGTGATACATGTTTCCAATATGACTGACATTTCTAATTGACCGACATGACTTATTCTCTTGGCTATAGTTTTGGGGTTCCACAAATCATCATCAGAACATCAAACAGGAAAAGCAAACTAGCCAAATAACATCTTGGATTATGTTAGGGACCCAACACAGCATTGCTGGAACATAGGAAATCTCTAGAGAATAGCTAAGATTCAGAAAGGGACCCTCTGCCAACTTGCCTAATTGGAAATGAATATCTCACATTCCATTACGTCAAGTAAGTCTTTTTGTCCACCTGCTGGATGCATCACACTATAGATGTAATTGAGGTTAAGGTACCAGTCCCCTTCTACCAGAGGGTTAGAATACAGTAGTCAAGGGGCACCTGGGTGGCTCAGTTGGTTAAGCGTCTGACTTCAGCTCAGGTCAGGATCTCACAGTTTGTGAGTTCAAGCCCCTCAACGGGCTCTGTGCTGAGCTTGTTTGGAATTCTCTTTCTCTCTACTCCACACACCCCCCCTCCCCCCACGTGTGTGAGCGCATGCGCCCTCTATCTCTCAAAATAAATAAACAAACAAAAAAAAAGAATACAGTAGTCAAGGCAAGGAATTTAAAGATGCAAATTATCTTGGACGCATAATCCAAATACATAGAGGTCATGTTGTGTTTTTGCTTTAAAATTCTCCTCATCTCCCTTGATTACATTCAGGATCTAAGTCCTTAGGATACAACATCCCTGAGAAACATTATGGCATGGAAGATAGAAGTATATGTCCCAGCACAAGACTGGATTGACATCCTAGCCCAGATACTTGCTAACTATATAACTATCCATGTTTCAGTCACCTCATCTATAAAATGGGAATAATAAAATAAGAATAGTACCTACTTCATGAAGTGTTGTGACAGTAAAAGAAAAGGCATGGCAAGAACCTAGAAGAGTGCCTGGCACATGCTAATTATTCAATAAAAGTTAACTACTAGGAGATGATAAATGATCTATCCATTTCTCCATCTGCACTTGTCATTGTACTCCAGCCATACTGAATTTGAAATTCCCTTACCGTTATCCGCACATTGCTTTACACCTGCTGCCAGGAATGTTTTTGCCTCCTTCGTCTGATTATATCCTATCTCTGTTAATGAACTCAGTCTTGTACTTTCACAGATCCCTGTGCCTCCTGCTTCCACTTTCTGTCCTGATGTTCCTTCACGTGGCCATCTCCCACACTGAACTCTGAGGAACTCAGTGGGAAGGAGTGTTTTCTTTTCCTTTCATCTCCCAATTTAAGCAGAGTAACTCCCATATAAAATGTGCTCAAAAATATCAATAAAATGAGCTGTAGACTAAAAACATCCCCAAACACATATGAAAGGTGAAAGTAAACATCTCTCTAATTCAAAAAAATGAGAAGACAAGCCACAAACGGGATGAAAATATTTACATATGACACATCTGATAAAAAAGCCATTATGCAGAATATACAAAGAATTCTTGAAACTCAACAATAAGAAAACAAACAACCTGGTTTAAAAATGGGTGAAAGGCCTGAACAGACAGCTCAGCAAAGAAAATGTACAGATGGAAAATAAGCATATGAAAAGATGGTCCAAATCATATGTCATCAGGGAAATGAAAATTAAAACGAGATACCACTGCACACCTACTAGAATGGCTGTAATCCAGACC
Organism: Cryptoprocta ferox; assembly: GCA_028646485.1. NCBI lineage: Eukaryota > Metazoa > Chordata > Mammalia > Carnivora > Eupleridae > Cryptoprocta > Cryptoprocta ferox. The sequence continues at coordinate 26,666,683 of CM053571.1, forward strand.
CCTGACAGCACCAAATGTGGGCCAGGATCTGGAACAACAGGAGCTCTCATTCATTGCTGGTTTGGTCTTTAGTGTGACAGAGGGTACAAAACATATGGTTGCGCATAGTGGATGGGCTCCAGAGAAGTACTTTTCAAACTGCAGTGGGTAGAAGAATAATCTGGAGGTCTTAATAAAATGCAGATTCTGATTCCATAGGTCTGAGATTCCACATTACTAACGTGCGCCCAGGTGATGGCAATGCTGTTGGCCTGCGGACCACGTGCTGACTGGAAAGCTCTAGAGTCAGGATGTCTGGACTCAACTCCCAGTCTTGCCGTGGGCAAGCTTTGTAACCTACTGGAACTCATTTTTCTTCATTGGAAAATTGAGGATAATAACAACACTGACTTTCTAGGTTTTTGTGAGGATTAAGTTAGGGAATAGATATACCAGGCACTTGGAGTAGTTAGTACTCGGAACCTGGTATTCAGTGTTCACCATTTTTACTACCTTGGAATGTAATTCATCCAGACATGAGCTCATATAATTGCTATGTGCTTTATTATCATATGCTCACCTATCTTGGGCTTTCATTCTCTCTTAGACTGAATCTCTGTTTCCCTTTTTTTCCAATTTACTACTTTTTGATAGTAAAGATGAAAGCACTTAGGAATGGAGAACTTTAACTTGTTTTTGTCACACATTAATCATATACCATCTACCCCATGGAGTCAGCTTATCCTTTTTGTGGCTTTCTTCTTGTTCCAAGTATACTTTGAAATATTCTAGTTAATGTTCTTGGCATTTTAGTAAACTTCAATTCATTCTGATTCTATTCAATGTCAGAAGTCTGTTTAAAAACAGTAAGAGAGGGGTGCCTGGGTGGCTCAGTCTGTTAAGCATCCGACTTCGGCTCAGGTCATGATCTCATGGTTTGTGGTCATGGGTTCGAGCCCTGCATCAGGGTCCATACTGACAGCTCAGAGCCTGGAGCCTGCTTTGGATTCTATGTCTCCCTCTCTCTCTGTCCCTCCTCCTCTACTCACTCTCTCGGTCTCTCTTTCAAAATAAATAAGTTAAAAAATATATTTAAAAAAACAAAAAAGAGAATCATTTGACATTACATTTTACATTAGCTATTATAAGTAACTAAGTGATTCATTCATATTATTTTGTGTGGCCTAAATGAATAAGAGCTTCTCACACTCAGGCTCCTGCTTCCCAGGTGAGGAAGCCAGATAATAATAGGTAAGCTTTCAATTATGACTGATATGGAACAGATAGGACAGATTGTGTAGTTTATTATCAGTTCTCTAAGAACTCACCACACCCTTGTTTAAAGAGAATTTAGAAAATTGGGATGGTCATGAGTGGGATCATTGCTGGGTGCAAATTATATCCATTTTTACAAAGTTGCTGCCAAATCCCACTCTATTCAGATAAAAAGCAACTTAGAGTTGTAATGTCACTCAGATGCCTGATAAATCATGGCTATGCTAAGTATTGTAAAAATTAAAAGGGTAAGATTGGAATTCTCACAAAGAAGCAATCATTTGATTAAGTGATGGATTGGAAATCATCCACACCTAAGGCAGCGGTTGAGAGCAGGCAGATCCCACGGCAAACTAGGATGTGTGAACCTTAAGGAATAAAGACAACTGACATTTGAATTCAGTTGAAAAGATTATAAAAATCTTCCCATGTATATTATTTTATTTGATCTTCCCAGTGGGACCTCAAGGAATTCCACAGAATCACTTATTTCTTTCTACCACTTATGGAATGGTAGTCAGTAGTTTCGGCTCTTAAATCCGATTGCTTGATTGTGTTAGTTTGAGTCCTCTGAAAAACAGATGCCCAAATGGGATCAAATGCACAAGAATTTTGGGTGCCTGGATGGCTCAGTCAGTTGAGCGTCTGACTTCGGTTCAGGTTTGTGAGTTTGAGCCCTGCATCAGGCTCTGTGCTGACAGCTCAGAGCCTAGAGCCTGCTTTGGATTCTGTGTCTCCCTCTCTCTCTCTGCCCCTCTCCTGCTCATGCTCTGGCTCTCTCTGTCTCTCAAAAAATAAAATAAAACGTTAAAAAATTAAAAAAAAAACACGCAAGGATTTTCTTAAGGGAAATACCTGTGTTGGATGGAGACAATGAGGAGGGAGCTGGGTTAGGTCAGGGGAACCATCATCAGTGATGCATGTCTGATCCGAAGCAAAGGAGAGGAGGAAGGGTTGGATGGAAGCATCCTAGACTGTTCTGAACTCTAACAGAGACTTGGCAAGGATCTTGAGGCATTCCTAAGGCAAAGCGAGCTGTCAGAGGACGCCATATCATTCAGAAATGGACCTGTCAGAGCATCCCTGCAATGGTTTCAGGGAGCTGCAGCTGGGCACCTTGGTCAATAATGCATCCTGTAGTTGGAGATCACGGGTGCCCCATAGTCCAAATCCTAGTTCCACCTGGATGTTATTATTAACTGTTATTTTAGTAAATTACTCTGCCTCTTTCTAAGCCTCATCTTCCTCATTTATAAAATGGTAATCATAGTGGTGATTCTTCTATTGTGTACATTAAATAAAATTAGTATATTGTTATTTTACTCTGAGGCTCCTGGGCCCTCAAAGCACCAACTATTTCCATAAAATAGAGGATCCAGGCCCATCCCACTGGTTGGCCTGTGATAGATGTGAAGTCAAGGCTGAAATTCACAGACATCCCGGGCTAGCAGGTAATGCTTTCTAATTTCATTCATCAGGAAACATTCAAACTATTTTACCTTTTGACTTTTAAATATGCTTCTCTTTTCAAAAATGAAAGAAATAAGCATCTGAAGAAGAAAGGAACAATAGACTAGGAACAAAATTGACAGAACCTCAGGAACATGTAAGACTAATACTGGAAGAGCTAATGCAATGTCTTTGGAGTCCTAGAAGGAGAGGAGAAAGAGGATAGAGGTTGAAAATGTACTGAAACACTATGGCTGAAAACTTCCAAAATTTGGCAAAAATAGAACGTATAGATTTGAGAAGGTGAGCTGACTCCAAAAAGGATTAACCCAAAGAAACAAAGAAACCTACATTAAGACAATCATAGTCAAATTACTAAATATTATAGACAAAATATATATTGAAAACAGTGAGAGGGAAACAACATCTACCTATAGGAGAAAAATAACTTGAATGACAGTGGATTTCTCACCAGAAATAATGACAGAAGGAAGTAGTACATTTTTTCAAGTGTTGCAAGAAAAAAAAAAACTGTTAGTGTAGCATCCTATATCTAGTGAAAATATCTTTTAGAAATGAGAGGGAAATCAAGAAATTTTGAGATGAAGGAAAACCATGAGAATGTGTCACCAGCAGAACTTCTCTAAAAGAACAGACAGAGGAAGTTCTCTAAACAGAAAGGAAATGATAAAAATTGGACCTTGGAATGTTAGGAAGGAAGAAAGACCACGATAAGTACAAATAAGATTAAATACAATTGACTCTGTTTCTCTCGAACTTTCTAAATTATATTTGATGGTTGGAGTCAAAATTATAACACTATCTTATGTGGTTCTAAATGTATATTGAGGAAATATGTAACCAAATTAAATTTTAGGGCCACCTGGGTGGCTCTGTCAATTGGGCATCCGACTTCAGCTCAGGTCATGATCTCACAGTCTGTGGGTTCAGGCCCCACATTGGCCTCTGTGCTGACAGCTCAGAGCCTGGAGCCTGCTTCAGATTCTGTGTCTCCCTCTCTCTCTGCCCATCCCCTGCTCACACTCTGTCTTTCTCTCAAAAACAAATAAACATAATTATTTTTTAAATTTTAACCAGGTAATTAGGGCATACAAATCAGAAAGAAAGAAATAAAACTTTCCCTGTTTCCAAATGACATGATTTTCTATGAAGAAAGTCACATGAAATGAAAACCAAAACAAACCAAAACAAAACAAAACAAAATCTCCTAGAACTAATAAGTGAGTTTATAAAGGTTGCAGAATACAAAAAGCATACCAAAAGGTCAATTGCATTTCTATGTACTAGCAATAAATATGAAAATAGAAAATGCACCACCACTTGCAATCAATAAAAAATTTTGTGTTAACAGAATATGTGTAGGACTTATGTGCTAAAAACTACAAAATGCTGATGAGAGAAACCAAAGAAGGCCAACTTAATTGGGGAGATTCATGTATTGAAAGATTCGACATAGTAAAGGTATATTTCTCTCCAAATCAATACACAGGCTTAACTCAATTCCTATCAAAATCCCAGCAAGAGTTTTGTAGATATAAACAAAACTATTTCTCAAATTTATATGGAAAGGCATAGAAATGAAGATAGACAAACAAATTTTGAAAAAGGAGAATAAAGTGGGAGGAATCATCTCTCTGATTTCAAGACATCATAAAGCTTCAATAATCACAAATGTATGGTATTGGCAAAGGGATAGACACATACATCAATGGAATAGAATAGAAAACTGAGAAACTGACCTACACAAATATCCCAACTGATTTTTGAGTAAAGTGCAGCAGCAATTTACTGCAGGAAAGATAGCATTTTCAACAAATGGTCTTGGAGCCATTGGGTATCCATAGGCAACAATTTAAACTCGACAAGTCCTACACCTTATACAAACATTAACTCAAAATGGATTGTAGACTTAAATATAAAACATAAAACTTAAAAACTTTTAGAAAAACACATAGGAGAATCTTAAGAATCTAGAGGTAGGCAAAAGTTCTTAGATTTAACATCAATGGCAAGAATCATAAGAGAAAATAAATTGCTAAGTTAAACTTAATTAGACTTAATCAAAGTTACACCTTTTGCTTTGAGAAAAATCCTGCTAAGAGGTTGAAAGAACAAGCTATTTTAAGTGGATTTGGGTCACAAGACCAATTTTAAGTCCCTGCGCCAGGGCAGAAAGATGCAGGAAGTTCAGAGAAAAAACAGAAAATGAGTCACACCTTGTAAATCGTAAACAAGAACTCCTTAGGTACTGGGCTACTTGGAAATAGTGAATAATTTTCTGTGATAAGCACAAGATAAAGACATTTGTTTAGAACTTTTCCTGTTACCTGCTGCATGCTCTGATCATTTGCAGGGCTGTGTGTCTTTGATCTGGCTGACCACACCTAGGAAATTAGCTATGCATTTTCAGTGTGGCAGGAAATGCAATGGCAAGCTTTCTGACAAAGAAAGCCACCAGTAGAGCAACACATGTACTTGTATGACCATTTGCCTGCCTTTGACCCTTGACAGGACTTGACCTCCAGCTTCTGAGCATTCTGTTTTCTAGGTCTGGATCAGAGGTCACCATACTTGACCTCTGGCTTCAGCGTGATCTCTGACTCCCAATTCCCAACTTGGTTTTGGTTGTTCTGCACAATCTGTAGTCCCCCAGGGTCCAGAAAAGCCCTTCCACTAGTTCCCACCAGGTGTCTTCTCCTTTGTTCCCTCTTTCCACATTCTGGCCGACTGAAATCTGCGGCCACTAACAATGGTGTGGCCCCTCCAAGTTGCCTGGTGTATTGACTTTGATTGAATGCGAATAATTATTACTATGAACGCCCGTTTACTGAAATGCTAACCGTGCTACTTTAGTCACCATCTCATTTAGCATTCAGGAATCCCATGAGAAGGATACCAGTTATCTCTGTCTTTGGAGATCAGGAAACTGAGGCTTAGCAAAATTGAAGGTAGCTGGTCTAAAGTCACAATGCCAGAAAGTGTCAGATCGAAGATGTGTTAGTTTGACTCCAAATCAATTTCTCATGCTTTCTATTTGTTAAATATTTCCCCACCGAACATCCCAGTGTTGGTCTGGGTACAGAATACACATTTTTGAATATACTTGTGAAAAAGCTCTGTTTTAGTTTTAAAATAGGTTATATATTTCAATGTTCCATGAAGCTTTGACTAGCTTTAGCAGGTTCAAGATGGCAGTACCTCACCTCAACTCTCTGATAATCAGCTTAGAACATTCATGGGAAGCCATGTCACTCATGCTTGCACAATCCAGAAATACCAGGGAGGAGTTAATGCCCTTGAGTTCACCCTTGACCAATGTGGGGTAGGAGCCAAGGAACCACTTCCCCCTAACATCACCCAGCAGACAGTTCCCAAAACTGACCCTCCTCAAAAGATTCTATAGAAACGAGCACCAGTTAACCAAAGCAATGGTCCACTAGCCATCCTTGTATCTGGTTCCTTTCCTTCTTGCTTCATTTCCCTTGTCCCTCACTCCTGTTCTTTGGGATCCATTTCTGAAGTAACTATCCACACACAAAATTGACTCAGTGTTTGCTTCTGGAGAAACCCAGGCTGACTCTACCTATAGTGAGTCTGAGTTAGTGAATTTACTGAATTTTATCATAGTTCCACATCTTACATGTCTGTATCATTGTGTACAAGCATTAATCAAGTTTATTTGGTTTCTTGATCCGCTGATTTGGCTTCACCAGTGGTTTTATAACCCTGTGAACAGACAGCCTTCTGGAATGTAACTACCAACATATTTGGGTGAACTTATTTGTTTTGCAGTCATAAGGGAATTTTAATTAACTGCTAAGTAATATGAGTTGGGTCAGAAGTCTCCTGTTAACAGTTCTTATGTAAGTGGTAACTAAAATCTTTCTTTGATGATAAAAATCTAGAGTAACAAATCCATAGCTGATCTTCCACATTCTTGAACTTCCCTTTTGACCCCTGGAAACACCATCCCTGACAAGATGTGTAATGTCCATACCTGAATGGTGTAAGCCGAATACTCTCTGTAAGAACATACTGGCCATCTTAGTGCATTTGACCACTGGGTCTACAATGCCCAAGGGGAGGAGGTAGGTAAGTAGGGATGCACACTTTGGAAGTTTCCTGATCTCTATTTACCCTCTGCCCCTTTACACACACATGATCACACACCCAGGTACAGGGCAAGCCTAGATGCAAACTGGACAAGGTGACAATAAAACCATTTTTAATAGAACACCGCCTTTAGAATCTCCATGGATAGAAAAGTAAAAATGGATGAGTAAAGTCAGTGGAGGGAACAAAACTGAAAATCCAATGCCTTTCTTTCATTTTATACATCCTTACGAGGCCCAGAGTTAAATTGCTTTTCATGAATCTCCTTAGCAAGTAAATTTGTATAAAATCAGATAAGCTTAGAAATCCTCACATCTTTCGGAGAAAAATATTCCAGGTAATTATAATCTAGGGATCTGGGGAATTGATGGTTGTGGTTTATTCTGAATGTCAAGCAATAAAAATATAGGAATAGAGATCGTATATAGATGATACACTACAGTTGGTTTTCTTTTTCAATTCTTTTTACATTAAAAGCAGTAATCTATGCTGTATAAATTAACTATTACAGTCAGCCCAGAACTGCATTATTTGACCAAACAGCAAAATTAGTCACATCAAAATAGCATTTGAAAGAAAGGATTGCATTAGCTGATTTACTGTCTTTTGTGTCTGATACAAAACCTAGCCTGAGTGTTCACGTGGGAGTGAAGACAGTGAACATGAAGCATCAAGAAAGACTTTCTGAATTATCTAATGTGAAACTTAAATTATAAAAATGGAAAAATACACACACACACATATAGGCTTGTGTGCTTGTACACATGTATATAGGAATATCAAGATAACTCCACAATCACTAAATCTATTTTTTAAATTATTTTAATGTTTATTTTTGAGAGAAAGAGAGAGAGGGAGCATGAACGGGGTCGGGGCAGAGAGAGGAGACACAGAATCTGAAGCAGGCCCCAGGCTCTGAGCAGTCAGCGCAGAGCCCGATGCAGGGCTCGAACCTGCTGACTGCGAGATCATGACCTGAGCCTAAGTCGGACGCTCAGCTGACTGAGCCACCCAAGGGCCCCACTAACTCTATTTTTTTAATCTTTACCAAAAACATTTATTAAATATTATCAGCCTCTATATGACATTTTTCAGGATGATACAGATTTTTCCCTTTCATATTTTCTTCCAACCTCTGCTATAGTATTTATGACATTTTATTATAGTTTGTTGTATATCATGTACCTTCCTAACCAGAATAAGGGCACAGAAGGCAGAGGCCTGTCCAGTCAGCCCTAGCAGGCACGTAGCACACGGTATTCAACAAACACGCATTTTAGTGAATGAATTAGTGAATAATTAAAAATTCTATGGTGGTTGGATCTAGACGAATGGTATCCAAGCTTTCTTTTTGGTCTGAGGACACGCTCTGTTTGTTCATCACTGGAAAGGTAGAAGTTCTGTCTATATTATGGTTCTCCCGGTATGTCATAGGTAAGCTATCAGCTTAATACAGAAACCAAACTATAAAAAATACACAGCATGCCATAAAAGACAAATGCATGGGCCATCCCTGGGCCCTGTATGGACTGTGTACTGTTTGCCAGATGCTTTTATGCCCTTTATCTCATTTGACCCTCACAGCCCTTTGAGGCAGTAATGCCCTCCATTTCCAGACCAGGAAATGGCGGTTCTGAAATCTCAAGTAATTTGCTTCAGGAGACAAAGCTATGCACAGAATCCAGGCTCTCAGAATCTAAGTCTGGGGCTTATTTTGTTAGAGTTCAGCTGCTTTCTTCCTTTAAGAGTATTTGTTTAGACAAATATTCCGAGGGGAAAAATATCCAAACTAACTGCCTGGCATTGCATCAATTCGACACGAAACAAACTGGTGATGAGCTGAATTATTCACTCTTCACTTGATTATTTTGTCATCTTGTACACACAAGCATGCTCTGGTTAAGAATGAAAAATGCCTTTCATAAGACCATAGTTAGCTCTGCCCCTGGCATGTTCCCTTCAGTACAGTGTTGCTATTATTTTTCTTTTAAATCTTCAGGCTTCTTGTTCCAAATGCAAAAATGACCTAAGCTCCTTTGTGTTTTCATCCTGTAATTTATTCCTGGAGTTAGTCCTCATGTTTTATTTAAAATTTTTGGCATTTGCTTTTAAAATGCACTTGTGACACAGGTAGAAGTTTTAATATGGGAGATCAATATTTTCCCCCTGAAAAACATACCTTTAATTTTATGTACATCAACGGACTACTATGATTTGCTGCATAGAAATTCACCTTCAAGGCGACGTCTTAAAAAACATGCTATTCTACAAAATGCAGCACCTGTTCAGACCGAGAAAAGGAACAAAGATAGGAAAATTCATTTTGTAGCACCATGAATTCTTTGATCGGTTTGTCTCTTTTCTCAGAGCCATTTTCCCCCATCACTACATTTCTCAGACTCCAAATGGAGAATTATAATTCTGGAAGGTGATGGAATGAGCTGAGTCCACAGATGCTGAGGCAGCCAGTTTACTATTAGATTTCAAAGGCAACAACCCCAAACTGATGCCTGAGGAGATTTGTTTTTATTTGGATAACAGAGAACTCAAGATGAATAAAATGATAGCTTTACAAGTGCTATTCAGAACTACTATGTAAATAAGTAGCTTACACAGCCGGACGTAGGGATAAACAAAGGAATATGTCAACTGACATTCAAATCTCATTACTGCATTAATGTAATCTTCCTGGGTATGGGACGAAATAATTTATATAAATGTGTAGAGAGGAACAGAAAAATAAATTAACCAAGTATAAATTTTCAACAATTTATCACCCAGCAATATAATCCTCTACAATAAATGCTAACAATACCTGATTCTTCTTGCAACATTTCACCCGTTTCCTTTATTTGAGCAACTAGAGATCTCTAATGACCTCCTCATCACATCAGACCGAAGTGGGACTGACCTCATTCAGCACAACCAATTGTTCATAATTGGGTTTTGTGAACTGTGCTGAGTATTAGGTGCTTTCTATTGAGAGTGTCTTCTACGTGATTCCTCACGAGCCCCATCCATTTCAGCTTTTCATTTTTTCCAGTAAATGTGGTCATGGTCAGAGCTTCAGAATCTTTACAATGTGAGAAAGGATGGAGTGTTGCCATTATCATATATAAGGGCATGTCTCAGTCCTGGGAAGGGAGCTGTCTGCTCTGAGATGCAGGGGTTAAAATGGCCTCCCTGGCTAAGGATTAGTGTTTGTGCATCTAAATTACATTGAAGAGTTCAGTTATTATTTAAAGCCATTGGTTCCACGTTGGAATCAGTCCCCACACCGATTCCATCCTGACCAAATTCCTACCCATACTGTACCATACATTTCTTCATACTGTGAAATGAAGAAAAATAACACTATGGTTGGGAGGTTTTAATAAATCAAAATTATTTGTTTTCATTCTGAAATTCTACTCTTTACTATCATTCATATGAAATGTTGCAGTAGATGGTGATATGATGGGTTTGAATTCTCTACTTAGATGAACCAACTATGTCAGCTCCACAATGATTTAGACTTTGCTGATCTTTAAAATCCAAAAATTACGACCAAAATTGTATTTAAAAATGTGTTGAGAAAACTAGTTATTCTTTGGAGTAAAAAAAAAGTCATTTAACAAAGTTTCACAGATATTTCACAGATAAACCCCAGAGTGAGTAAATATGTAATGACAAAAATCAGAACAATAAAAACCCTTGGAGGAGTGCCTCAGGGGTTCAGTCGGCTGAGTACCCCACTCTTGATTTTGGCCCAATTCATGATCTCACAGTTCGTGAGTACAATAGTACCAAGGATACATAAAAATATATGTGCGAGATGCTTATTGTAGTATTAATTATGTAGTAAATTAAAAAAAAGATTATTAAAAACCTTAGTAAATGTGGTGCATTCACACAATGGAATATCAAATAGTCATAAAAAATAAAATATGATCTGAAAAATAATGTCTAAAATATAGTATTATGTGAAAAAAGTCAGTAGCAAACAAATTTGTCCAATATGATTCCATTGCTGTGAATATATATGTTTGGCATGCCCCACCTCTTTACCACACATACACATAGCAGCCTGCTAAAAATCAGGCATGATATTCACCAAAATCTTTTTTTTGATAATAAATTTTAATATTAAAATTTATCATTTAAAATCTTTTTATCTTTTTTCTTTTTCTTTTATAGTTTATTGTCGAGTTGGTTTCCATATAACACCCAGTGCTCATCCCCACAAGTGCCCTCCTCCATGACCATCACCCCCCTTTCCCTCTCCCCCTCCCCCATCAGCCCTCAGTTTGTTCTCAGTATTTAAGAATCTCTCATGGTTTTTCTCCCTCCCTCTTTCCAACTATTTTTTCCCCTTCCCCTCCCCCATGATCCTCTGTTAAGTTTCTCCTGTTACACTTATGAGTGAAAACATATTCACCAAATTCTTAACAGTGATTATCTTGGAGGTAGGATTGGTAGGGAAGGAGGTGATTCTCACTTCTTGCTTTGCATATTAAAAATTTTTTTTAATGTTTTATTTATTTTTGAGAGACAGAGAGAAAGACAGTGTGAGCAGGGGAGGGGCAGAGACAGAGGGAGACGCAGAATCTGAAGCAGGCTCCAGGATGCGGGGCTCGAACTCACAAACCATGAGATCACTACCTGAGCCGAAGTCGGATGCTTAACCAACTGAGCTACCCAGGTGCCCCTATATAAAAACAAACAAACAAGCAAACAAAAAACAAAAACAAAACAAAACTCAACAACACTGATGACTATAATAGGCCTGGAATCTTATTTGAGGCTGCAGATGAGAAGCAGCGTGAGTTCCATGGCTGAGAATGCACTTGTAGCCAAGATCTACACGCATGCACTAATGAACACATGTTCCCTCTCAAAGTCTAGTTCACACCCCTTCACCTGGGACTTAGGGACCTGCAAAGAGCTGTGTACAGAATTCAGAGGTCTGAGAACTTGAAAGGGAAAATACAGTTACACCTGCTTTTTTATTAATCTTTAATTGGAACTTAAGCAGTTTCTAAAATTTATAGGCAACAATCCTACACCTGCGAGTTTGTCACCAGTACAAATCACAGATATTTTCATGTCTCATTACAGACATCTCAAAATATTTCTTATGAACTTCTCCACCCTCAAAATAGGTTTGTTTAGACCCTCCACTAGATCTTATTCTTCGACACAGTAATAAAGAAACACATTTATACTGTATCACAGATTTGAAGTTTCTTAGGATTTTGATAATTATATATCAGCATAATTGGCTTCCTTTGTAATTCCTTTTTTAATTTTGTGCATTTAAACATTACTCAGAAAAGGAGTCCCTAGGATTCAACAGATCCCCCCAGAGGGACCGTACAAATACAACAAGGTTAAGATTCCCTTTAAGTGTATTGGGGTTTCAGAGAAAGACATTGGAATGTAGTAAACATGATGCTAGATTGTAATTTGGAGGTTTGCAGCTTACTCTTTACATCCTGCCTAAAGATAGCCTTGAAGTCTATTGAAAACTTCTAACCTGTACCAGAACTTTTCCAGGTGCTGAGAAGATGATGTTCACTGAACAGGCAATGAGCAGTTCAATGAACTCTCATGGAACTTATATCTAGAGGAATGATGTAGGGAGAGCAGGGATAGAAAAGAAACAGAAGACCAAATAAATAATTATAGATAGAAGTAAATTCTATGAAGAAAATAACAGACCATGGACAGCCATTTGGATTTTAATTTTCTAAGTGCATGGACAAGTCATAGGATATCTTAAGCAGGGTGGAAAATTGATTGTGGGAGGACTAGTGATATGATGGTTTGGAATATGGAGATGGAGATGGAAATGGAGAAACATGGAAGGAAATGAATTACAATAAAACCTTGGTTTGCCAGCATAATTCGTTCCAGAAACATGCTTGTAATCCAAAGCATGCATGTATCAAAGCAAATTTCAAGAACCATTGGCTCAGTTGTGATCATGTGACATTTGGCATCACGTACTACTCACATTGCAAAACATCGCTCGTTTATCAAGTTAAAATTTGTTAGAAATGTTTGCTCATCTTGCAGAACACTCACAGAACAAGTTACTCTCAATCCAAGGTTTTACTCTATGTTTGGTTGATGAGTAATTGTTTCCTCATTCCACTTAAGAAATAGAACATTCATTCTAGAGATTATAATCCAAGTCACTAGCATATTCTCTAGATTAGACTAAATGAAAAACATCAATCAAACTGGTTATTTGATGGTATCTTCCTACAGAAGACTGAGTCACATCTTGTCTCCAGATACAAGGAAAACAAAAATCAGATTCTGTGTAAAGGATATGAAAACAGAGCATGCCACTCCAAACCACCTGAAAAAATTAGGAATCATTGCGCCGTCAGAAGATTAAGCACAAAAATGTCTCAGGATAGAACAGTGTTTTCAGCAAGAGACACGCATGACCACACTTGTAAGATGGGAGTCTGCTAGCCGGTTTCTAGCCATGCTGAGAATCTTGCATAACAAGAAGGCTCTCTGCTCAATGACACGCAGCTCTCACCAGCAACAGCTGTGTGATCATTGTTAAAGCCTGGCAGCCTCAACAGCTTTGGCAAGGAGCCTTGTATAACAGTATTGCCAGAAGTATCTACCAGGGATGTGATACAACGCAATCATGTTTCTGCTTCTGTTGTTGTTGCTTTTGTCATTAGTATAACTACCATTTATTGAGCGCCCGCTCTGTGCCCTCGAGTTTCCTGGGAACTTTATGTATATTATCTTATTTAATCCTCAGGCAAACCCACAAGTTAAGTACAATTATATGTTGGGTTCAAGGGGTTTAAGTATCCAGCCCTGCATTGTCAAATAGAACTTTCTACAATAATGAAAACGTTCTGTATCTGTGCTATCCAGTAGGGTCACCACTAGCCACCTTAGTTATTGAGCTCTTGAAATGTGGCAAGAGCAAATAAAGAACTGATTTTTAGGGGTGCCTGGGTGGCTCAGTCGGTTAAGCATCCAATTTAGGCTCAGGTCATGATCTCACGGTTCGTGAGTTCGAGCCCCACGTCAGGCTCTGTGCTGACAGCTCAGAGACTGGAGCCAGCTTTGGATTCTGTGTCTCCCTCTCTCTCTGCCCCTCCCCTGCTCACACTCTGTCTCTGTCTCTGTCTCTCTCTCTCTCTCAAAAATAAATAAACATTAAGAAAAAAAGAACTGATTTTTAAATTGTATTTATTTTTAGTTTATGTAAATATAAATTTAAAAGAGCCACATGTAGTTCGTTGGCTATCATATTGGACAATGTTAAGTCCAAGTTCACAAGGCTAGCAAATACCAGAAGTAGGGATTCAATCCAGAGATTATGTGGCTATAGAGTCATGCTTTAAAAATTAGCGTTAGTTGGGACACCATAAAGAATGTTGTCATTTTGCACCATTACCACTTTTGAGTTAGTACCTCTAGCTACTTCCTTGTATAGGAGTCTAGAAGAGCGTTAAATGTGGGTGCCTTGAGCAACCTGTCACACAAAATTCTACATGCATAGGCAGTGCCACCTACTCTGGGCACTTTGTTATTAGAACTCCCTGGTTATGTTCATCAAACTGAAGGTAGGAAACAATACTAATAGTGAAATTATTGGCGCTGGATATTTAATGCTTGTTTCTCCAGATATGGTCTCCACCGTTCTCCACCCTGTTCTGCTCTCAGGGTCCTGACAATCTATGGACTGCTTCACAGGGTTTCCTTGCCCCATGGCTTCTGGCTGTATCTAGTCAATGAAAGCCTCTGGTTGGAACCTAAGGGGTAAGAGGAGAGAAAGGTAAAGGTCTTTATGCCTCCCAGCTCTTTCTCTGCCAGACCATTGTTTAGCACAGGCTACAGAATTTTATTTGAGAACATAGCGCCTCGTGAGAGGCTTTCCCCGCAGCTGCAGGTCTTACCAGATTCCAGTAAATATTCCTTCCCTTGCCCCTTCGGGTACCACTGACAACAGCTTCCCGTCATTACCAGCCCTGGGGTGGTTCACTGACTCTTGTGAGTTTCTCTTAGCCCCACCCACACTTTTATGAGTAATTCTTTTAGTAAAGTCCCCCCTGCTTCTCCTTTGGAATGTGTCATTTCTTTATTGCTGGAGACTCTGATAGATATGCTATTTGATGAATTTAAAGAATAAGAATTATTAGCTCACTGCTGAACTAATAATAAAGAAGTAATATGGTATTTCATTAAGTGGTTATCATATATTCTTAGCCATGAAAAAAAATGCAGCACATTGTAAATTAAATACAGGAACGTTGTACCAGAACATGATGTCCAATGGCCTGAATTTTATTTTGATATTAAAAGGATCCTGGGGGTGCCTGGGTGACTCAGTTGGCTGGGTGACGACTTTGGCTCAGGTCATGGTCTTGTGGCCCGTGGGCTTGAGCCTTGCATAGGGCTCTGTGCTGACAGCTCAGATCCTGGAGCCTGCTTCGAATTCTGTCTTCCTTTCTCTCTGCCCCTTCCTTGCTTACATTCTCTTTGTCTGTCTCTAAAAAATAAATAAACATTAAGAAAAGAAAAGATCCTGGAACACCTGGGTGGCTAAGTCAGTTGAGCATCTGACTCTTGATTTTGGCTCAGGTCATGATCTTGCAGTTCATGGGTTCAAGCCCCATGTTAGACTCTGTGCTGACAGTGTGGAGCCTGGTTGGGATTCTCTGTCTCTCTCTCTTCCTCTCTCTCTCTCTCTCCCTCTCTCTGTTTCCCGCTTTCTCTGCTCATCCCCTGATTGCACTCACATGCTCTCTTGCTCTCAAAATAAATAAAGAAACAAAACAAAGATCCAAAAATATATATAATCAGGGACATTTATTGCAACATCATTTTCTACATTAAAAAGTTGGAGTAAATCATATGTCGATCAGAAATGGAATGGCTAAATTATAAGTCTGTATTTTAAAAAGAAAACTATGTAGTCATTAAAAAGAATGAGGAATATCTTTAAATACCAAAATAGAAAGATGTCTATGGCATAGCTTCGAGTAGAAAATGAAGTTGTCAAACTACACATATAAAAAATTCCAACATTTCCAAGGTAAATGAAGATTAATGCGTTTAACAAACGTGGAGTACTTACTATGTGTCAAGCATTGTTCTAGGCTCTGGGGATTCAGTAGGAATCAAAACGGGCCAAAAAAAAAAATCCCTGTCCCCATGAAACTCACATTCCCATTGGAGGGAGGCAGACAATATATGAAATTAGTCAAATAAATCATATGTTAAGAGGTGAAATATGCAAACAAAAAAAGAGGGGTAGAGATCTCATGTTGGACAAGGGGTACAATGTTGCATAATGTTGCCTAGGATAGTCAAAGGAAGCTTCACTGAGAAAGTGAGAACAGAGTAAAGACCTAAAGGAGAGGATAAGCCACTAGCATACCTGGGAAAGAACCATTTCAGGTGGAGGAAACAGGAAGTGCTAAGGCCCTGAGGCTGAAATATGCCTAATATGTTAGAGAAGGCTGTAAGGTAGCAGGGTAGTTGGAGCAGTGAGTGAGGAAAAAAGGTATAAGAGAAGCATTTGAAGAGGTATTTAACTGTATATATTTGTATGTGGATTTAAAAAAGTCTAGAAAAATACCCGTCAAAATTAACAGTAGTTACTCCCCAGGAATGAGGAACATTCTTTCTTTCTGAAGAGATATTCAGTTTTAATTTTATACACTGATATAATGTTTGAATGTTAAAATAGAAGGGTATGGCTTTTAACATTTAAAACCAGTTTGGTTTTTTCAAAGAAAAATCAGAAAAGAGAAGACCACATAGTACATGCCAAGAAATTAAAAATAACTCTTCCCAAGCACCAGCATTTTGCACAGAAAGTGACGCAAGAAATCTGTGGTCAAAATTACATATTGATGTTACAGAATATTCTGAGTGCAAAAACTAATCAAAATGGCCCCAGTGCAATGAATTCCATTTTTAATGGCTGCTTATAACAATGACAGACCCACACCAATTATTTACATTGTGTGTCTTGCTAGATGCTATAGCTTCTGACAGTGGACTTGCATTTATTACTTCTATTGAATTTAGGGAATTTGTACATGAGAATATTATGAGATGTCACCATTGTGATTCATTAAGCAAATGCTCAGTCTTAATAGAAGCTAAGGATGCCCTGAAGCAACTTATTTGAAGAAACTGGCCAATACAAGTTGTTAGAGTCTTCCTTCAACATGTAATTGCATATTCAACAAAAGTTCTCCCATGATATCTCAGTTTATTTCAAGTGACTTCTATGAGATTAAGCTGCTATTTCATTCTGTCTGCCTCATTCTTTGCTCATTTTTAGAAGAGTCTTTTCAAGAGCGATGGGACCTCTCTCTTCCTTCCCTACTCACTCCCTCTTATCCCCCCCTTTATTTCCCAGTTTATGTCCGTATTTACCCTCGTGTTTTCCTCTGCAGGATAAATTGTACACTTCTCACCTCTGCCCCCCCCCCTTCAAATTCCATCTAGCATCTCCTTCACCTTTGGTCTTTCTTCTGCCTCCCTCTCTTTCCCCTTTCCCCATATATCACTTTTTCTAATTAAAACCAAATGTTCTTAACGTGGATTTGAAATATATCTTAACAGACTTTTTACTGTTTTACCTTCTTTATTTAAAAAGAAAGAAACAGAAACACAAGGAAAACACTGTAAACATACAAACAAGTTTAAGTGCTTTTCACTTATTTTTAAAAGAGAAAAAGAAAGGAATATGCAGGCTTGCAGGTGAATTCCTATCACTAGAATTGAGGTCAAGACGTGTACAAGGACTGGATTGTGAGTAACTCAATGGGGTGTCGTTCTGGTGACTAACAGTAAGGAATTAATTAAAAGAGAACTTTTAGAAAAGGACGATAGAGGTGCCTAGGTGGCTCAGGTCAGTTAAGCGTCCAACTTCAGCTCAAGTCATGCATGATCTCACCATTCGTGGGTTTGAGCCTCGCATCGAGCTCTGTGCTGACAGCTCAGAGACTGGACCCTGCTTCGGATTCTGTGTCTCCCTCTCTCTCTGCCCTCCCCTGCTTGCACTCTGTCTCTGTCTCTCACTCTCTCTCAAAAATAAATAACCATTTTAAAAAAAGGAAGAAAAAGATGATAAATATGGGGTATGTATGGTGTGTCTCCATTCCTGTGCCTGTCACAGACGTTGCCAGCCAGTCACAACACTGCCCCACATATGCTGGTTACTGTAGCTCCAGGACCCTTTTCAGTAGTGGCACTCCAGGGAGCCACTACTATTCACTGGCACTAAGGGTCAAATTTATTTTACCATGCTTGTGGTTCGGGAAGCATCTCTTTTAGAGTTCTCTGATATTGAGGCTGGGCTGTCCCCCTTCTCCAGGATCACAAGCTAAAAGACAAACAGTCTTAGAAGAAACATCCCTCAGAACTGTCACATGGATGAGCTGGTCAGGGCTTTGCCCCAAGGCACCAACACCAAGTGGGCAAGATGTTAATTATTTTCAAAGTTTCTATAATTTTTCCTCTACCATCGCTGTCTCTCCAGCTGTCGGGTTAAGATTCTCCTGGCTAGACATAGACAGGCTCTTCAGGAGTTGAAGAGTATGGAAGAGTTGATGAGTATGGCAGAGGTCAAGAGCAGGCTTCCTGTGGGCCAGGCTCCCTGCCTTCTTTCCCATCTCCTCTCTCCCACCCCACAGCCTGCCTTGGCACACCACTGTTAAGTCAAGACTGCATGTTGTGCCTGTTGTCCTAATCACAATTATTGCTAGAATGATTTAAAAAAAAATATCAGACTGTGGAACCAATCTCAACACGGTGCCTCCCTCTCAGTGTGAATGAGGGAAGTCTTAATAGCTAAAGCACAGTTTGAAAATACGAGTCAGAAGCCTTCAAATTTCCTATCTCTTTAACCTAGTGATTTCAATTCTATAATAAATTGAAGAAATAAATATTTAACCACACACACACACACACACACACACACACACACACACACACACTGTTCATCCAAGCATTGTTTGTATCAGAGAAAATAAGAACAACCGAAATCTCCAACAATAAGAAACAAAAAAGCCACATGGAATGCCATGCAAAAAGCTTAACTCAAAGATATTTTTAAAAATTTTTTAAGGTCTATTTATTTTTGAGAGAGACGCAGATGCGAGCAGGGGAGGAGCAGAGAGAGAGACACACACACACACAGACTCAGAAGCAGGCTCCAGGCTCTGAGTTGTGAGCACAGAGCCAGACGCGGGGCTTGAACCTATGAGCTGTGAGATCATAACCTGAGCCGAAGTCAGATGCTTAACCAACTGAGCCACCCAGGCTCTCCTCAATGATTTAGTTATTATATTTTTGACATATTATTAAGCTTTAGAGTAAAATTGCATATAGTATAAACTTCATCATCTGTTTTTAAAAATACTGTATATGGAATAGCCAAGAATGTCTGTAAGAAGAGACCAAAATATTATCAATAGTTATTTATGAAAGGTGAGTTTATGGATTATTTGGATTATTTTTATTTTCTTCTTTTTGCTTGTCCATAGGTTCTATACTTTCCAAAGTATAAAATGTTTTTAATATCAAAATACAATAACAGTTTTGCATTGTCCATTTTAAGGAGAACCTCCTTTTCACTAGTGATTCCAATAAATGAGGGAAAGCATTGAGAATGCTTAGGGTGTCCTGGTGCAATATTAATGCACTCATTGTAGCTTTTGAGTTTCTGAAGTTTGGACCAGGGTGACTTCTGAAGGAGGAGGCGTCCTGGAGCTGAACTTGAGTTGCCCCATGTTAATAAAGGGCTATTTGTTTCAACCCTGTTTTTCCTGTGATTGATTTGTGGGGTGGGGATGATTCGTGTTTGTTCTTATTGCTACTAAATATAACAATGTTGCAACACCTACTGAACAGGTGGTTGTGTAGAACAAATAGATCCTAAATGAGAGAGTCCTTTTCGGACAGTACAACTCTTTACAAAGGCACAGTGTTTGACAGGTATGGTCTTATGGTCCAAATTCGCCACCAGTTGCATTTAAACTGGTCTTTTTGTAATCGTGAAGGCACAACTTGCTTCTGGGTAAGGAATAGAACAGCCCTGTTGGATGCACATTTCCGACCACGTCTCCTTGCGAACTTAAATTGGCTTATTGCGCCGTTGGTTTCTTTCATATTGTAGAATGTGTCTAAAAATTGTTTCTTCTGAGTAAAAACGGCACAAAATCAAAACAGTTAAGAATAAAAACTAAAACACTCAGCAATCCCCAAACATGAGTAAGGTTAGAGTGGTGGTTTTCAATGCACACTTCCTGCCGGCCATAGCAACGGCACTCAGGGCCACATCCTGACCATGGTGGCCCATAGCCACTTTTGCCTTCACGTAGTTCTTCCGTCATTAAAATAAAATTAGAATTAATATATTTGTACTTTTTTAGTGTTTATTTTACTTTTGAGAGAGAAAGGCAGAGTGCAAGTGGGGGAGGGGGAGAGAGAGGGAGACACAGACTCCGAAGCAGGCTCCAGGCTCCCAGCTGTCAGCACAGAGCCCAACATGGGGCTCGAAGTCACAGACAATGAGATCACGACCTGAGTCAAAGTCGAATGCTTAACCGACTGAGCCACCCAGGCGCCCCAGAATTAATATTTTTAGCCTGCACTGCTATAAAGATGTATACATACCATGTTGGACCCATCATTATACATTCACTATTATTATATTAGCTATTTTCTTCTGATTTTAAGAGAGAGAAAATCAAATTATTTTCATGGGCCACTATAAGTGAAGTATGCCATAGGGACTATACCTACTGTACCTAATGAATAAGTTAGTCCTGGCATGACCTGGGAAATTGGAAACGCAAATTCTTGGGTCCCTCCCTAGATTTAATGAACCAGAAAGTCAGCAATGTGTGTTTTGACAAACCCTCCAGGTGATTCCAAACCACATTCAAGTTTGAGAAAAATTGGTCTAGACAATTCAAAGCCAGATAGGTATAACCTTGTTCTATAGAAGCTAAAAATTCTCTTTACCACCTCTAGGTCCTACAGACAGGGTAGGCAAATGACCGCCACTATCGCGGGTCTGTTTTTAGAGGTCAGAAAGGGCAGTCATTCTTTTGACTATTTGTTAAATTTGGCTTTAACACACAGAAGATATTTAAAGCCTTAGAAAACAATATCATACAATGGACCCAACCACTCAGATTTTAAATAGTCTTGGACTAGTGAATTATCTTGGGTAAGAAGTCGTATACATTCTAGTTACAGTCTACGTATGTCTGTATGATGTTTATATGTGTTTTGAAAAGCACTGCACTAGGCAAAGCCCCACAATAAAAACCACAGGCTTAGGAAATTGGTGTGTCAGTGATGCATTAAAAAGAGAGAGACAGAAACCAAATAAAAACAGAAATAAAGCTTTCCCCTTCTTAAATGGTTAATAAATGCACATACACTACAATAATCATGGCATTTTATTTCAAAAGGGACCTGAAGTTCGCTTGAGGAAGAGAGCATCAGGGCCGTAGCCTGTGAGTTACCGTGAAGTGATAGAGTTATCTGAAATGTGACAAAACATTGTAACATTAGGTGTACAGGAACGTTGCTCATGACTCATGTGGGGAAATAACGCAGCTGATAGATGTTTGAGGTGTGTGCGGGGTGCGTTTTGTGTATTCATATGCAGCTTGGTTCACCTGGGTGCAGTTTTCTGCGTTCACCTACTATTTCTCTCTTGTGAAATTGTGCATAAGCAAATGCAAAATTTTCATTATGCTCAAATTGTTCCCTAATGGGAAGCATTATACAAACAAGCATTATCGCCCAGCTGACTCTCTTTATGCGTGTGTGTATAATGTTATAGTTGCATATATAAATTCCAAAACTAAGTGTTATTCCTACATTTGAAAGCTGATCTTTGTATATCCTGTGAGCTCAATATCCTTGTTTTATATAGAACATTAAGCATGAATGGACAA
This sequence comes from Cryptoprocta ferox, assembly GCA_028646485.1. Classification (NCBI taxonomy): domain Eukaryota; kingdom Metazoa; phylum Chordata; class Mammalia; order Carnivora; family Eupleridae; genus Cryptoprocta; species Cryptoprocta ferox. Next base: position 26,688,477 of record CM053571.1, read on the forward strand.
GTAAGAGACTGTGTGAGAGGGTGTGGGGGGGTATTTATGCTAATGTACAATAAGCCCTATGAGGAGAAATAGTACACTTCTATGTCAATCCAAAACATTCCAATTGTGAGTTTGATGGATATCTATATCTGTTAATTCTAAGGAGTGACTGGCAATTAGATTAGTTTTTTTCTTACTCTTCCACACTGGAAACAAATCAAGGATGAAATCACCTTTTTATTTAAGATTTAAAACTGAGACAGAAGCTCTGCTGATACACAAAAATAATTGTTTCTGGGTTCTCCTAGGGTGATACCAGTCATGGCAGTTTTAATTTCTGCCCCAGCAGTTGTTTTAAGGAATCGAGTACAGTCAGTTCTTGCTTTCCATGGTTCCAACAGGCACAGATTTCAGTTACCGTGGTTTGGTGAAACACAGCTCAACAACACAGCTCAAATTTCAGTTATCATGGCACATCAGCAATCGCACAAAATCCAAACTTTGCTGCTGACTCTTCAGTCTGCAAATCGCTCCGTCAATAACAGATTTGCTTCATGATCAGGGACTAATCACATCACTTCTTTCCAAATTTATCACTTTTTGGGACACCACGCATCTGTTCCTCAGTTCGTGTCTAGATGGTAAAACGTTGTTGTGTTGTCTCCTTGTCTCCCACTGACACACTCATGTGGCACTTTGCAAAAACATATCATTGAATGGGGCTAATAAGAGTGAAAAAGCAGCAAAGAAGCCAAAGGGGAAGCCTTGGAAGTGATTCTTGACCTTGATGTAAATCGATCTGTGGAAGAAATTGGCTGACCGCGAGGAGGGTTGACACCTACAGGAGGGGAGACTCTAGATGTGCAGGTAGCACTTAGTGCTACTAACTTCTCACAAATGAGGCGGGTGGTTGTACAAAATGAATTAGGATTCCCCAGAGGAAGAGACACAGGCAAAACAATTCACAGTGAAGGAACTATTGGAGATATTTCACGACATTGAAAGTGTGAGAGAGAGAATGTCCGAGGTAACCAGTTAGAAAAGTGTGTGACAATCCGGTGGGGCATAGAAAATGATAGTTGCTCCATATTGGTAAGTTATACAATGAGAAAAAAGACAAGTACTATTCAAACTAGTCTTGATTAAGTTGTTTTTACCAAGAAATAAAACATCTTACTTTTCAAGTTTCCTAAATAATTGTTTCTTTTACTACTTTAAAATTTTTCCTTGTATATTTATAACAAACAGTAAGATTAGTGGTGCATTAGCAGTAACATATATGGTAATGTTGGAGCCCCTGGGTGGCTCAGTCGGTTAAGCATCTGACTCTTGATTTTGGCTCAGGTCATGATCTCACAGTTCATGAGTTCAAGCCCCATGTTGGGGCCCTCACTGACAGTGCAGAGCCTGCTTGGGATTCTCTCTCTCTCCCTCTCTCGTTGCCCTCCCCCCTCCTCTTTCTCAAAATAAATAAATAAATGTAAAAAACACTTATGTTAATGTTTTGACAAAAGATTTTAAAGGTCAAGAACAATCAGAATTTTCCCATAGATTATTAAGATAATTTTACACATTTAAGCTTGCATGTTTATCTACACGTTTTTGCACTATTCAAACCAAGGAGTACCTATATAACCCATGAGAAACAGGGATGTATAATATGTCTAGACTATCAACAGTAATAATAAATGAGCTAAGAAGATATTAATTTTTCTAAGCAAATTAGGATAATTTTGTGTTGCCTATTTTCCAAAAATCCATCAAAAATCACTGGTCTTATTTCTGTATAACTATTCATTTAAACACTATCTGAGATACCCTAACATGAACTTTGATCCCATTTGAGCTCCTCTAAAGCAATCAATTATTGTGGTGAAACAGAACAGGGCAAAGCAGGGGTGTGAGGAGAACTGTTCGGTAATTGAAAAGAATTCTGTCCCCATAACTGCGTGAAGTCTTTGGGGCCACACTCATTGAAGTTAATTGAATTTCTCAGTTCAAAATATGTATTTATTTATTTTAAGTTTTTTAAAATTTATTTTGAGAGAGAGAGGGAGAGAGAGAGAGAGACCACAAGCAGGGGAGGGGCAGAGAGGAGAGACAGAATCCCAAGCAGGCTCCACAGCATCAGTGCAGAACCCAATGTGGGGCTCAAAGTCACTAACCCTGAGATCATGACCTGAGCAGAGATCAAGAGTCGGATGCTTAACCGACTGCGCCACCCAGGCACCCCTTCAGTTAAAAATATTTAGTTCAAATAAATATTTTGGTAACATGTTGATGTACAATTTGTAGATAGTTTTTGCTACCTGTGAAGAATTATGACCGATGTAAATAAGGTAGACATTTTTAATGTCTCCTTAGCAAGAAGAGACTATATCATAATTATAGAAACGAAAAAGAATTAAGCAAAATTAATAGTTTTGGAATAATAATTCCTTGTAGATGTTTTTTAAACCGCTATTAATCTACCTTGGGCTGAGCTTGTTCAAAGAAAAGAACCACCAATTTGTGCTTTAAGCATTACCTTTTAAACAATTACCTCGTGTGTGCGTGTGTGTGTGTAAGTTAGAGATCTAGCAGTTCCCTTTGATAAATGATCAGCCTCATCTTTAACCAGTTGTGTAAGAAGGATTTTTAAATCAGATTTGCACACAACTTCCATCCTCTGTATTTTGCACTGAAGGCTAGGTCCTGGCTTTACTTGGAAATCAAGTTCAGTTGGAAAATAATAAACCTTCAGAGCACAAGCTTTGTTCCTCTCACCTAACATTTACTGTTAGTATGTGATTCACCACATGTATTGACTACATTAAGATTGTGAGAATTTCTCTTTTTTAATATTGTTTACTGTAAGTGAATATATACTCTATGATTGTGCCTACATTTACACAACAAATAAAAAACCTGGAGAAAACCAAACTATTTCATTAATAAATCAGGTGTTTACTTTGTACCAAACTCAAAAATCAGTTTTATTTCCCTCCCTTTTCCTCTTACAAAATGACAGCAATTTTTACTGAAATGATTGAAATACTGTGTTTTGACATTGTGTAGACAAGACATCCCTTCAGTCAACATTAGGCCAAATGTTATAAGGAACCTAACTGTCAGAAAAATTATTCAAAGGTTTCTAACCACATTTTTATAGTATGAATGATTGATTGAAATTTGTTGAGATTCCAGAAAAACTAAAACCATCTCAATGAGAGCAAAGCATGATTTGAATATTTATAAGGTAATTGGCAATTCCAGCAATATGTTTACTTTAGCTGAAGCAATTAAATATAAAATAACAAAAATAGAGAATTGTACACAAGAGTGTGGAAAGAATAGGTTGAGGAAAAATAGAAGTGGAGTATATTAAATCACACTGCTGTTTGTTTATGTTTCTGTAATATCTTCATCAGAGATGATTAACATAGGATTTTCAGAATGTTCCATGTGTAAGTTACACTTGTATGGTATTTTTATATTTTCCATATTCAGAAATCTAACTCTGATTTTGAAGAAACAGAAGGAAATTATGACTGCAAGTATGTAAAGCAGCCTACTTAGGCTGGATCCTCTCAGGAAATATTAGATGCTAATGCTTATCATAAGCCTGCCTGTCCTGTGTGGGGCCATTTTGATACCAATGGGAATGTTTAGTGGCAAACCATAATGTGCACATTACAATTGAGCAAGCCAAGCGGCTGCTTCCTCTGAGTCATCAGATGTAGAACACTGTTCCATGAGGGACAGAAAGGGAACGGCATTCTCTTAAGTAGCTACAATGTGCCAAATACTCTGCCACTTATAGGCTATATGTTGTTTTATTTAAGATCTTCACACCAACCTTATGCAATATGTCCGTAATGTTCATTTTATAAATGAAGAAACGAAGACTCAAAGAGGTTATTTGATAAATAAGTCTCCTAAACAGAAAATTGAAGGAAAAAAAACAAGTTACATAGGATATCCACAGGATACTATAATTTATGTACTTTTAAAAAATGTTTTTCTAATGTTTATTTATTTATTTTGAGAGAGAGAGAAAGACAGAGAGACAGAGCGCGAGCAGGGGAGGGGCAGAGAAAGGGAGAGAGAGAATCCCAAGCAGGCTTCACGCTACCAGCGCAGAGCCCAACACGGGGCTCGAACTTATGAACTGTGAGATCACGATCTGAGTTGAAACCAAGAGCTGGATGCTCAATCGACTGAGTCCCCCAGGTACTCCTCTCATTTATGTACTTTGTTCAAAACATGGCAAACAACAGTACATATTGCTTAAACATAAATATCTATATAGTGAATATTAAGGATGTGAGCAGGAATGACAAATATCAAATTGAAAATGATTTTCTTTTAGTGGAGTGCAAAGGAGGGTTACCGCTCCTTTTCTATGTTTGATTTTTAAGCTGGGATTGAGCATATGGGTAATCATTACGTCATTCCCTACACGTCTTTGTTTGGCTAATGTATTTTATAAGGATTTGAAAAGTAAAAGAGAAGTTCGGCAATCTGTGGAAAGCCACGCAGCTATGAAAGTAAAGGCAGGGCTGAGTTCCACCCCATGTCTGCTGGTACTAGAGGCTGTCTCCTTTAGACTTCGCACCAGCTGGACAGGGCAGAAGTCATCTTGGAGAAACACATTGTGGAATGAACGGGCTGATCAGAAATCTCCCTAGGACTATGCATCATTGAATAATGTAGGGTAGAGAGGACAAAAGCTAGGGGGCCTGTATTTAATGGAAGGAAGGAGCCCATGCCACTTAGAAGAATAACAAAAGAAGCTCACTGAATCCCCTTCCCTGCTTCTGCTGCGACGGCTACTTTCAGTCTCCCCAGACAATGGAACAAGATGTTATATAAAAAAAGCTAGCTTATTAACCACTTCAATATAGTCATGAAGCTAAGCAAATAGGCTGTAAAATTCCATCATCATCATTATTCCTCTTAGGGATAATGTCTAGAAATAACAGGATGCTGGCTGCAAAATAAATTTGTGGCACACTCTTAAAGCACTGCTGTATTGAAGTTCTTAAAATTGACTTCACAGAATGTTCCCCTTCTCCCCATTCCCCCCTCCTAACCACAGAGATCTATCATTGGAATTGAGCCTGGGAAACATATATCTTTACATATGTTACTGTACACTCTAGATTTATTATCTCTGACTCAACTGATCATTATACTCTTAGCATCTAGCATAGATCCTGGCATGTGGTAGGCAGTCAATAAATATTTGTTGAATGGAATATGTGAAATATTATCTGTTTGCATTATTTTTTTATGGGAGGCAGTGGAGTATAGTGATTAAGTTTTAGCAAGGAGTCAGTGGTTGGGAAGAAGGCCAGTGGAGCCATTACACCCATCTAGAAATGTTGTTTATCACTGACAATACTTTGGGCAAACTACCCAACCCCTATAAGCCTCATTTTCAGCTTCATAAAAGTTTGGATTATATTAATGCCTCTCACTTAAGGTTGTTGCGAGAATTAAATGAGATAATACTTCTACAGTGCTTATAATAGTGTTAGGTACATAGTAAGTGCTCAGTAAATGTTAGCTATTATGGAGATCATTTTTGGTTCCCACTGTTTAGACTTTGTTTTTACGTGAGAGCTATATAGTGTTTGTCTCACTGCTTTCTGAATAGGCTCATTTAGAAAAAAAATGCCTTATGGATTTCCCCATCTCTTTTTTTTCCTTATCAAAATTTCTCTTCCTTAACAGCAAATCACCATTCACCTACTATTGCAGAAGAAAAATGACTTTAATCTCAAAGGCAACATTAAAAATAGGGCAAAAGAAAACAAATCAATAAAGGCAAAGGTCATGGAAACAGATGATTTGAACATACAGCAATACTCCTTAGCACTGGGTTATATACACAAATTTACAAAGAAATACACAAATATGCAGGACATCTGGAAGAGAAATTACATGATTTGGATACCAATATGCAAACAAGTTTGAATGTCAAACTTTTTAAAGAAGTCATGTAACTGAAAAGCCTTGAAATAAAAAACTATGTCCAAAGATTTCACTTTCCAATAATGTGATTTCCTTTCCTTAGAAGCCAGATTGAATCCTCCCATGTATAAACACAACCACACACACAAACACACACACACACACATACACCATGCTCCGAATCACTTAAATTCTCTACCATGAAGAATGTAGATGTTGCTTTAAGAAAAAAATAATGAGATAGCAAGGCTAAGGTTTGGGTAAGCATGTTATTTTTTATTGTTCCTGCTCATCATCAGACATGGTCAGTGTGTCATTAAAAAATAGTTGTTTTAATCATCTTTGGGATTTTTTAAATGATTGCTTTAAGTATAAGAAAAAGCTATGGAAATTGATCACTTAGGGCAGTAGCTTCGACACATTTTTTACAATGTGAATGCATCTCGTTGCAACTCAAATGTTCTATTTTATTTCATTTCCTGAATGTTAGTTGTGACTCATAAATGTATTTTCACAATCCACTAATGGGTCGTGACCCACTCTTTGGAAAACATTGCTTTGGGATGTTCTATTCAAACTGTCTCACTGGAGTCACAGGGAAATGGGAAAGTTTTGGGGGGTTTGGGGGAGAAGGTTGCAAGAAGGAATATGAGGGCCTTGCCCGAGTGTGAAATTTCTTTGAAGTTTCTTTATTTCACCTTTAAGATTTATCTCGTTTTGGCAGTAGACATCAAACAAGACCATTAGTTTTCTATAAAAGGTTTTAAATCTCCCAGTATAATAAAACAGAAGCTCCAGGGCCACGTGCTGTGTTATCCGGGGGCTACCTCCCTTGCTAAGGATATGCACGTTGCAGTCTGCAAAGCAAGCTGTCTTGGGTGATAAATTTACCCCCAGATAGTATATGAATTTACCAAAGGCTTGGGGCCTTTTGACTGTCTGACCATCATTCAGCACAGGTCACGTGGATGATCTCACCGAGAAGATGAGGATGCTTGCCTTTAGTCAACAGACGCATGTCGGAGTGTAGACCTTTGCCTTTCTCTGACACTTGTAGGCCTGATGGCTTGAAAGGTGAGAGCTTAACTCCATGACTCAGACCTTAGCCCCCACCACACGCATGGAGCCTCCAGGCAGCTATGGGGAAGGGAAGGGCACAGGCGGTGCCAACGAGGTCACCCTGTAATGGTCTACGCGGAGTCACTCACGATGAGCCAGATGATACATGTGGAGCCACAGAATCAATCATTTTGAAGGGAGAACATATTAATTCTTCTTTTTCCATGGAACTGGCTTCACAGCGGTTTGACATCATCCCTCCCCTGAATCAGCCATCACCAAGCTCACAGTGTGCCAGAAGGAAAATGGACAAAAGAAGTCAATAAACCAAGGTGGGAGAGCCTGTGACATTTTTTTTTTTAAAGCACTTCTTTTCCTTACTTGGTATCAAAGGATCCTAGTAGCGGTTTGGGAGCCACAGATGAGATGAAATGACGCAGATACTACGTTTTCTCAAAGAGAAGCTCTCGGAAAGCTTGATCTTTTCCTTTGTGAATGACACCCAGAAACAATCCGGTTTTAGACATATGCATAAATTACAAAGAAAAAAAAATACCTCAACAGAAACCCAAGAAAGATCCCTTTGATTAAACTATACCCATAGATACAGATACAGATATAGATACATATAAGCAATGAGGCTAAAGCAAAAAAAGTTTCGTAAACTCAATGTGGAAAATGGCTGCAATAAACCACTTAAATGTGAATATAAACTTAAAGCCTCTCTCTCCCCTCTTTTTTCTTCTACTCTGCTGACTATTATTCCCAGCCATAAACCAGGTTCTGCAACAAAGGTAGATTTCAGTCGAATGCCTTATCGTAGTGATAAAAAGGACCCTCCAATTTGAAAGGCCAAGCCTCTTCTGTTTAAAAGTACAAAGGGTTTTATTTTTTCATCATTAAAAGAATAAAGTACATGTGTGGAAATCTGGACTTTCTGAACTCGAACACTCTGTCTCTCTAACTGAAGACATAGTAATGAATTCCAAGTTGAAGAAATTATTTCAGGCAGAAGTAGCCACTATAGTAATATTTAATTACCCTCAAGGAAAAAAAAAAAAAGGCTGGCTGTAGAAGTTGAACATGAAGTTATAAAATATAGGGACATGAATCTTCTTGCCTTCTGGGACATTTCTGTCTGCCAGACGTTAAAATCCTGGATTCAAAATGTATAATCACAAATGTTTCATCTGAGAGTATTTTTTTTAATAAATAAAATTAAAAAGTCCTATCCGATAGCAAAACTTTCTGGTTAAAAGATCAAAAAGATTATTGGACGGCATCTAAGTATGCTGTTGGATGATTTATGAAAGATAGTTAGATGACATTAGAATACTGACGCTTACAACGTGCAGGCTTGGTTTTTATCAGGCAGCATGTGTACAGGTATGAAGAGGGAAAGGTTAATATATCTGCCTTTCATCACAACTCCCTTGCTATATGGGGCCTCCCCTCTGACCAGAAAGCCCGACAACCAATCCAGCCTTCTGCTTAGATTGTTAATATCTTAGAAAGTAAGGGGAGCCTCCCAGCAATCTGAGTGGCTCAGTTTGTTAAGCCTTGACTCTTGAGTTTAGCTCGGGTCATGATCTTGTGGTTGTTGGATCGAGCCCCGCTTCAGGCTCCCGCTCAGTGTGCTTTAAAATTCTCTCTCTCTCCCTCTGTCCTGCTCATACTCTTTCCCTCTCTCTAAAATAAAAGTAAAGATTGGATGAACACATATCCCTTGGAAAAAATAAAAAAAAAAATAAAATAAAATAAAAGTAAAGAAAGAAAGAAAGAAAGAAAGAAAGAAGAAAAAAGAAGTAAGGGAAGCCTGTACAGATTACTGGTGTGGTGTAGTCAGATTCCAAGCAGATTATCGGGGACATTAACATGTTCTTGAAATCACCATGCTATTTTTTAAGAAGGTATGTACTTTTTACTTTCATATAGCATTTTCTAATATATTCACTTTTTTTTTTTATCCCCACACAATTAAGTGAAGCCAAGGAATAGCATTCCTATATTTTAAATGAAGAGATTGAGATGTTGGATTGTGCTGTCCTCCCGGCAGGGTGATTGATATCCTCCTATATAAATTTTCATAGTGCCCTAAGTGTTTCCTTTATGGTGTTTACCACAGTTGTAATTACTAATGTTTGTCTCGCTGCCTGGGCTGTGAACTTCTTGAGAACAGGGATCCTGGTCCCCCTTGGTTATCACTAAATAACCAGCACCGAGCACAATGTCTAGGACAGAGGGTGTGCTCCAAAAAGATTTCACAATTGAATAAAAATATGCATAACATTTCCCCAAGTCTCACAGAAAATAATGGACAGAACCAAGATTTGAACCTCTGTCTTCTACTGGAAATTCTTTGTTCCTTCCACTCTATCATGTAAGGGCCAATATGTGTCTTCCCACCAGCCTTTCAAGGTTTGGAAGCTGGAGCTCAGGATAAGTAAATGGAAGCCATATGACACAAGAGGCTACAATTAAAGAGGATAACCTCGCACCAAGTCCCTGGAAATCTCAGATCATCCTTGAAGGGTTTTGGCCCCTGGGTCTGGAGCCCACCATTCTCAGCACAGGAGAGGCATTTAAACCCTGAACAACATGTTTTCCCTCACTGGCAGAGCATGAAAATAAGTATTTGAATTTGTCTCATGTGTCCTGAGCAAGACCTGATTCCGAAAGATGTTTGTATTTCTCAGATTCTCGGTGTTCTGAGCCATCCCAGACCGAGCGGGTGTCGTCCCCGGGACAAGATGAGCTGCTGTCCCAGGAGTGTGGGATCAGAGGCCTGGCTTCCTTCTGTCCCTGGGAGCGGAGCTTAACGAAGGCTGCAGATTCCAGCCGCCACAACCAGAATCCATCGAGGGAAAACTGAACTGAATTGACTGTCCTGCTGCCTTTTTTGGCAAATGTAACTCAATTTGGGGGTCAGTCGTGTTTAAGTGAATGAACCAGCAGACAAAGAATGAAGACTGCCTCCTCTGTCAGGTCTTCGTTGACCTCAACCTGCCCTCGGTCACCACCTCTTCATCTCAGTGCCTCTGGGAGTCAAGGTCAGGGCCTCAGCCTCATGCCTAACTGCCTGTTGTGTCTCCCTGCTGTTGCTGCGGCTCTCTTCCCAGTCCGTTAAAATCCTGTGCCTTGTGTGCCTTGCCCTTCTTTGTCTTGCACGGAAAGGATACTGAACATACAATAGGGCCGTAATAACATCTTAATTATTCTTCAGGCAAGGTAGCAGAATACTGTATCTCAAAAGCTTTAAGGTGAAAAGAGGCATATTTAAGGGGCGCCTGAGTGGCTCAGTCGGTTAAGCCTCTTCAGCTCAGGTCATGATCTTGCATTCAAGCCCCACCTCCGGCTCCTTGCTGACAGCTCAGAGCCTGGAGCCTGCTTCGCATTCTGTGTCTCTCTCTCTCTCTACTCCTCCCCTGCTCACTCTCTGTCTCTCTCTCAAAAATAAATAAACATTAAAAAAATTTTTTTTGAAGAGGCATATGTAAGAGCCTCAGCTCTAGATTTACTCCATGATGATGCAAATCCCACCTGTCCCCCTTAGAGCATTACACCTCTACACCAAGCTTATTGACTCATTTAATTGTTTCATTTGCAAAAGCGATGATTCTGATAATATGTAGCTTAGAATGTTGTTATGAGGATGAAACAAAACACACTAGGCAAAGCACAGCACTTGAAATTTAATTAGGAGTTTAATCAATGCTAAATGTTTATTATTTAATTATTCTTGCCATGAACATTGTAAAAATATTGTTGTAAATCATTTTACATTGTTATTAAATAGTTAAATTGTTATTATTTAAATTACTATTATTATTATTTATCAATAATCACATTGTGATTGTTACATTCAGCGTGGCTCTGTGGGGGAGCGCACATATTCTAGAACGAGGCTGCCTGAGTGTTTCTGCTACATTCTGGCTCGGTGACCTGAGCCCTTACTCAGTTGTTCCTTTCTTTACATTCCTATCTGAAAAATGGGGATAATAACAGTAGCTATCTCATGGAGGTGTGAGAGTTACACCAGTCTACATCATAGCACTAAGCACAGTGTCTTCACGTGATAGGCACTATATATGTGGGAGCTGGTACTATTGCCACCACACTGTCATACCTGCTGCTCTCGTAGTATTCCTACTTCCACCACCACCACCACCACCACCACCACCGCTACTCTTATTAAAGTGAATCTTTCAACTCTTCTCAAAACACTTTGGTTCAACTTGGTCTGGGCCAGACCTAACTCTTAAACGCAAAATATTCTTTAAAAAATTTTTTTAAGTTTATTTATTTTGAGAGCGACAGAGACAGCGCGAGTGGGGGAGGGGCAGAGAGAGGGGGAGACCAAGAATCCCAACCAGGCACTGCAGTGTCAGCAGGGAGCCCCACGTGAGCTCAGAACTCAGGAAACAGCAAGATCATGACCTGAGCCGAAAACCAAGAGTCCGATGCTTAACGAACAGAGCCACCCAGGCAGCCCCTTAAATGAGAAATATTCTTAAATGAGCAATATTTTTCAAACTCTCTTTGAATATTCAGTTTCTGGACCCCAGGGTGCCAGGCAGAACTTTCAGAGCTACATCTGTGTTGCTTTGTAAATTCCAAGAGCAGCAGAGCGGGTTGAGCAGAGCCAACAAGCACACTCACTCAAAGATGGGAAGTGAACACTCTCTGGATTCTAACTCATCTCTTAATCCACAGGAGTGCTACCAGTTCGGCCCAGCTGGGAGTTACCTTCAGGCTCTGACTTGCTTCCTAAGACTTCTCTGAGGCAGAGAGAGCTGTCCTTGCCAGGCACCCTGACCAAATATATTTCACAGTTCCTGTTCTCACTGAATCACAGGACACAAATGGAACATGGAGCACTTCAGTGGGAGGACATTAGAGGCACTGATCTCAACCAGGAGAGTGGCCTGGGTTGGAATCCAGACTCCTCGCATGATCATCCCTTGAATCTTCAGTGAATCCCTTAACTTCTCTGAGTATCAGTTTCCCATCTATAGAACGATTTGATTTAATATGTTCCTCCTGGAATTATCGCACAGATTTGATTAGTTAACGAATCCATTTGAAAACTCATTGCAAGATGTCTGGCCTCAATAACCATTAGTTGAATTTGAATCTAACTTTAAATCTTTGGGAGCCAGCCTCCAGAAAACTCATTTGACCTTTGGTAACACTTGAAGGAGACGAATGTCATATGATGGCCACAACATGCTCTCATCTGCCAGTGTGGATTTGGTTATATATTTGCATTTTCTTTCTGTTTAATCCCTTCTTCTTCTATCTGTTGGGGACACTACTGCTAAATGTACAGCTTCTTCTAGCCCCACTGTGCACATCTCTATTTTGAGCCAAGACTTCTATGTGTCCTCATTCTGCCCTCACCTCTCATCAGCCCTCTGATTGTTCCTTTCTTATTTTGGATAAGAAGTCAGATAAACTTGGGGTGTCTTGGTAGCTCAGTCGGTTGAGTGTTTGACTCTTGATTTCAGCTCAGGTCATGATCTCAGGGTCATGAGAGCAAGCCCCCCGTTGGGCTCTGCACTGAGCATGGAGCCTGCTTAAGATTCTGTCTCTCCCCCTGCCCTTCTTCCAACTCATGCTTTCTCTGTCTCTTTCTCTCTATATAAAATTAAAAAAAATAATAATAATAAAAATAAAAAGAAGTAGGATAACTTTATTCTATTGTAAACAAACTCAGTTACCTAGGCACCATCGAAATGGAAAAGTAAAACACACCATTGCTGCCTACTGCACCTGGCTAAGCCTTTTCTTTAATGTTTATTTATCTATTTTGAGAGAGACAGACTGCAAGCAGGGGAGGAGCAGAGAAAGAGAGAGAGAGAGAGAGAGAGAGAGAATCCCAAGCTCCCAGCACAGAGCCCAACGTGGGGCTCAAACCCATGAACCATGAGATCATGGCCTGAGCCAAAATCAAGAGCCAGATGCTTAACTGAGACACCCAGGCACCCCTGTCTAAGCCTTTTTTGTTCTCCTCAATCCCTGATCTCACAATGCCCAGTCTTGGCACATCACTACCTCTCTTAGTCTGCCATGTGATATACAATTATTTCTGTGTAATTTTCCACAAACATATTTTAGCTGTCCCAAAAAAGAAAAACATTTTTTTCTGACCCATATAACTGTACTTTAAAATCATTATACATACTTCTATGAATTGTTCTGTTAAAAAGCTTGTGGTAAATAGTTGACAGTTACAATTGAGTCTGTGAAAATTTAGTGTTCAGGTAAAAGATTAAAGAGCAAGCAGTCTTTGGCATTATTCATGGGTTCTCCTTGGCTAGGATTTAGAATAGGAATGGACTTTTTCTCCATATGAAAGACCATTTACTTTCTTCTTTTAGCCATGGAAATAGCTTCCTTTAGCTAGGTAACTAACTTTAGAAAAAGATGAAAAGGGATATTTCAAAGTATACAGTGTAATATAATCCAATGACATGTGAGTGTCACCATTTAAGATAGAATTTAATGTTGAATAATGTATTATTCCACCTCTTGGAGACTGTTACATGATTTTTGATGTTCCACAAAACTGAAATTATAGTTTCTAATAGTCTGAGATACTGCCTTCGTGGCGTTACTAATAATAAGGTTTGCTTTGGTTGAAAGCTCCTCATGCATGTCTTACTCTTTTATTTCAACTTTTCTTATAAAGGAATCTCCCCAGTTCTCTTTTCTTACACATGGAAAAAAAATCTGTATTGTTGGTTAATATGTACCAAAAGTGTTTTGGGTCCTGAGTAGACAAGCCTGATGCATGGCATTCTCTAAGATGATCTCTAGCACTATAGATGCTGAAAATTATGTCAAGCCTGGATGTGGCATCTGGGATAACTGGTATCTCTCCACTGTGGGAACCTTGTTGGTATTGCTCCTGGAGCTGTCTTTTAAAATCAAAGATCATGTCACTGTGTCACTTAAAATCATTTATTAGCACCAACGGTGCGGAGCGCATATCCATCATCATGCCACCTGCAACACGTGTAAGCACCTGCGGACCCATCTTTACCTTTCCAATTTCTTCCTTCCTAGCTTCTACTTCAAAAGTGATGTTCCAGTCTAACTGGATATGTGTGATTCTCTGAATGCATCAAGTCCTGTGGTTTCCATGTCTTTTCACCATGGTCCTTGAATATTCCCCCTTGATCATATATCTACCGCCACCCACCTCCTTCTGATGAGTACTTGACTGTCATTCAATTAAGGAACAGTATCTACCTTTAAGAGAAATCACCTCTTCTCTAAATCCTTTTTTGATTCTTCAATCCTTGAGCAGATTATGTCCTTCCTTTTCCTCTCTCCTTCATGCTACCCCAGTGCTTTAGAGCTTTGTATATAGCTCTGTTATAGCATTCTACACATTGTACTTTAATGATTTGTCTGCCCTAGTCCCTGACTTGCCTCTTATAAATTTGAGTATAAATCTGTGTTTAGTCATCATTGTCTCTCAATGAGAGACCAATCAGCATGGAATAGTCATTCAAAAATGATTTGATGAATTAATGGTCTATATTTTTACATCGAGGCTAAGGAATTAGGAATATTTTTATAAAACCAGAGCTGGAGCAACCTGACATATAAAACAGCAAATAAATGAAAACAAATGCTCCAAGGGCAATAAACTTCTTCTGTATTGAAAGGAGGCTGTCGATTAACTATTCATTTTAATAAGGAATTATATTCAAGCTTTATGAATGTTTGAAAACAGGTTTTTTATAGATTCAAATTAATATTAATATTTAGTTAAGACTTCAAGACACTATATATAAAAGATATCTCAATAAAATTGTTTAAAAAATGATGACTTAAAGAACAAAAACACAATTTTTAGAAGCCTATCAGCATATCACGTACTATACAGGACTATGCTTGAAACATTAACAGGAAGAACAAATATGTTCCACTTGTGAAAGCTTAGAATGGCCTTCCAACAAGAAATAATAACAAGTCAGAAAGTAGGTAGACGAGTTGTTTATTAGCTATTATTGACATTTAACTAAGAGGAGAGCCAAGTGCTTTGATGTACAGGAGGCACTGCAATATTATGCCTAGGATCTTGGGCTCTGGAGTCAGCCTACCCAGTTCAAAATGCAGCTCTGCCACCTTGAAATCTTGGAGGAGGTAACCAACCATCCATGTCTCAATTTCCCTCATCAGTACAATGGAGCTAAGAATAGTATCTGCTTCACAGGGTTAATGTGAGGAGTACATTGGAAAACCCACCTAAACCACTTAGCAGGCAATCAATTTTCAGTAAATATCAGATGTCGTTATAATCTGCCCAGGTCAAGGAGACAAGATGGTGAGTTTACTTAAACAAGGGAAGATGTAGAATCACTCGATACCCCAAAATATATTATAGTGCAATAGAGCCAACACAGCTGAGACATGGATTCTCAGAACCTGGTTAAAATTTTAGTTCTTAAAGAAGGGTGAGGAGGAAAGGAACAGAATTCTTCTAGAATTCCAGGATGACCTGGCTAATTTCCCCCATATGGTAGAGGAGGAACCACCCTGAGCAGCTATCTAGTGAGCACAGGACTGACCCTGCATTAGCTCCAACGATAGTTGCTCCTACCTGGGTACTTTCTTTCTGCTCTACAGAGAAAGGGGAAAAAGTTGTGGTGGTTGCCAGAAGCAGGGGTGGAAGGTGGGGAAAATGGGTGAAGATGGTCAAAAGGTACCAATTTCCAGTTATAAAATAAATAAACCCTGGGGATATAATATACAGCATGGTTACTATAGTTAATAAGACTGTTATTGCATATTTGAAAGTTACTAAGAGCATAGATCTTAAAAATTCTCATCACATGCACACAAAAACAATGTATGGTGATGGATGTTGACCAGACTTATAGTGGTGCTCATTTTGCAATATATACAAATATTAACTCACTATTTTGTATACTTGAAATTCATACGATGTTATATATTGATTATATTTCAATTTTTTTAACTGGAATAAGAACTAGAAAGGAAGTTAGACTTCTAACAACATTAAAAGTAACAGCCACAAAACATTGGTCTCTTGCAAATAAGTGGATTCTTTCCAAATATTAGAAAATTCAGGAGTCCGAGGCATATTTAAATTTCTAAGTTGGAGGTTACTTCTTCCTCTTCTTCTTTTTTTTTTTTAATAATAGGCACTTTATTATACTTTTCTTTCTCCTTCTGTGTCTGGTTGATAATGCGTATACTATATATACATATATATTTAAGTCAGGGCCAAATGTGAATAGCACCGCAACTGAATTTTTTTTAATACAAAAAGGTTTCTACTTCTGGACATTGCATGAAGTCAGATGGGATAGCCTGAATTTGATTTTCCTTATGTAAAATCTTCCTTTCTGTTTTTCTGCTTGGGGGATAGGTTGTTCCTTGTACTTTGGTCAGTTTTCCTTTATCTACTTGCTGCTTCTCTTGCCAATTTTATTATCGTTGCTGCTGCTGCTTCTGTGATAATGGAACCCCCAGGCTCTAATCATGACCATCATGGAATTTTGAAGCTTTTCTCTATAGGAGCTCATTCGGAAAAGGCCTCCCCTCCCCGGCAAACCGGTTCTAGAGGTTTTGAGGCTAATGATATGCGCGACTTCTCCCTCTGTTCTTCCAGAGAACCTAAAAGACAGTCTCAGGAGGTGACGAAACTTGAAGCCCTACCAAATGATTGATGGCAGGTCCAAAAATTAAGGCCCAATAACAAACAGCAAACTGAGAGTCCATGGCAGGGCTCCAGGAGCAAAGACAAAAAAATCCAGAAGGAGAAGAGTCATAGCAAAAATAATCAGTGATGAGAGAACGGAGAGAGGCAGAAGGTATCAAGTGCATAATGATTCATGTTCTTTCCTTTGTACATTTTTTTTCACAAGAGGGTTTGAATTCCTTGATTTCACTAGCTTGCTACCAGAGTTAGCTCAAAACCCTCTCTGAGTTTACCTAAGCATTCTTTAATTCCCTGACACATTCAAATTGAAGTAAAACCCAAAAACCTGGTAAAAATAATTAATTCAGATTTTCTTGGACCACAGAGTAGAGCAGAAAATCATCTCTATTTACACGGTTATCTTTATAAACTTAGAGAAAGAGCAACATTTGAATAAAAACTCAGTGGTGGAATAGGCCATAAATCTACCATGCATAGAGAAACGAGTGAGCAAAGAAAAACAACTTCTTTGCATTTATATAAATGATCAAATCTTCCTCGTGAACCCTAACCCCACCCGGAGATGAGGAGGCAGGTTTTAAATGTACCAAATAATGGGGTCCCAATATGTTTCCATTTAAATAGTCTCTTTTGAATGACTCACTACATTTCAGGTAATTTCTCAGTCTTTTAGATTTTTCTTTCCTTTTCCTTGCTCGTCTTCAAGATGTCATCTGTGTCTGGGGGAGTGACAGCTCACAGCTTGATAGGTTTTGTAGGGGGGTCTCAGATCTGCAGCCTGTCAGAAGGTCTCATTGGATTCTGCCATGAAGTTGCTAATCTGATTTAGTTTTTGGGACAATAATCCATTGAGATATGCCTGGTTTCTGCCAGCCAATAACTCAGAACTCACATTTAAATTCTGGGTTTGCAACATCCCTAAGCAAAGTCCCTGAAAAGCCTCATTTCTCCAGCTTGAGGCTCAGCCGATCCACCATGTTCTCAGCACTTCTGTGTCACCTCAGGGCACTGAGCCTCACTGTTCAGCCTGACTGGTACAAGTGGCATCGGTTCTGCTTTCCTAAAATACAGTAATTTTTTTTACCATTTTACTTTCCTCTTTCTCTGTCTTTTCTCTTCCTTTCCCTGAAAGTACCACCTCACTGTGATGTTTTCTGTTTGCTAAATGTATGTAATACATGTGCGTACATGTTACATTCTGGGAAAGGACAATATTCTGGAGTGGTTAGGAGCTCACCACAGCTGAATTTAAATCTCTGTCCTAACATGTTCCCATGCTCAAATCATTTGCCTCACGGAGCCTCTGTTTCCTCATCCTGAAAATGAAGATAACAATATTTGTATGGTAAGATAGTCATGAAGATAACGTCAGGTATCTCGATCTTAACACGTCCAAAATTATATTCTTCGTTTTCCACCCTACAGAGCTATTCCTCTTCCAATCTATTTTTTTAAAGTAATCTCTATTCCCAACATGGGACTTGAACTCATGACCTCAAGATCAGAAGTGGCATGCTCTACCGACTGAGGCCAGCCAGACACCCCTCCTCCTCCAATCTTTCCATCTCAATAAATGGCAATTCCTTCTTACAAATATTCCAGGCAAAAACATTTAGATGGTCCTTGGGTCCTCTCTTACTATTTTACCACATCCAAATCCTTGAAAATGCCTGTTACTCTCCTAATTATGTAGAATCTGACCACTCCTCATCATCTTCTCCTCTAGCAACCTGGTCCGAGGAAATATGACCCATCACTTCTTAGTTCAGGTAATAGTGAATGTTACTTTAGAATATCTCAATGGTTTAACACCAAAGAAGTTTGTTTTACACTTTTGGCCAATGGTCACCTCTTACCTCAGCAGTGAGCTTGGGAACAACCTCTTTTATCCTTGTGGCCTTGCACCTTCAACACTGGCATCAAAGCTGCAGAAGTGAAAGATCATGGAGGTGGCACATGGGTGATTTGGGGGCCAGGCCTGGAAGTGGCGTACATCACTTCACTCACATCGTAGAAATCAGAAAGCAGTTAGATGGCCATACCTAACTGCAGAGTGGCAGGGAAAATCTACCTGTGTGCTTAGGAGAAGAGAAAATGGGTTTGGTAAATAGCTAGGCAATCTCTGCCATTCTCAACCTAGACAAACGTCTTCTAATTACAAACATTCTCTAATTCTTTCCCATTTTTACCTTTGTGCTCTCCCAATTCTTTTTCTCAACATATCAACTTAATCATCCTTTGAAACATAATTCAGATTATCTTCCTCCTTTGCTCAACAGCATCCAATGGTTTTTCATCACTCGTGTGTATTCCAAAGTCCTTATGACCTCAAGACTTTATATGATCTGCCTCTAACCCACTTTCATGATTCCTTTCTTAGCCTTCTCCCTACTCGCTCACTCCACCATAGCCACACTGGCCACTTCCTCAAATATGTTAAGCATATCGCATTTCTCTCTCTTCTGCCCAGAACATTCTTTCCCCTAGATACTCTCAGAGCTTACGCTTATACTGCCTTCAGATTTATGTTCAAACTTCAGCTTATTAAGCAGCCTTCGTTGAAGAGCCAATACAAGATGACTCTCTCTCCACTCCCTTTTATATTCCACTTCACATATATTTATTCCTAGGCTTAGTGTCTCTCTTCTAAAATTAGAGTGTTTTCCCTAATGGGAGCTGGAATTTTGTTTTATCCCAAGCCCCTTGGTGATAAGACAGTGAACAGATCAGCAGCTTACCAAATATTCTTATTAATTATTGAAAAAATGAATTAGTAAGTGAATCAATTATTTAGCACACAGCCTGGCAAAAAGTAATCAATAAATGGCTGCATTGCCATGACACAAAGTTTTTCTCTTAGATTGGAAAAGATGTTCATTTTTTTCTATTTTATTAATATTTGGATTTTTATCTTTTCAAAAAAAAAAGCCCAAATAAAAATTAATTTCTTCTTCATGTCCTCATCATCCTTAATATGACTTTCTCTATTCTTTTAACTTTTCATTTTCATACCTTTGCTTCAATACACTGATATGTCCTATATCTATCAAATGAGGATGAGATCACAGGTAGAGAAAAAAGGAGAATAATTTATAGTTTAACATAATATAATTTATAGTTTTAGCAGCAGCTAAAAGTGAAAAACAAAGTCAGCGACCAAATCTTGTGCTAAAAAGGAATAATAAGATGTAAAAAATTATAACCAAATGTAACCATTTTTGCCTAATTAAGTGAATTTCGGTCAAAATTGTTGTATATATAGTCAAGGCCTCAATTTCTGAAATGAAATCAATGACAATCTCTATAATTAGAAATAAGATGGGATAAATATAACTCTTTCTCTTACCTTATATATAAAAAACCAAAGTATTTGAAAAATATCTCAGGCTTTTGTTAGTACAGTATTCCACCTGCTATAGTTTGTATATAGGGGAAAAAACATCACATGCTGAGAATAACCTAATCAGAAATCAAAAGTAGCTTGAGCAGAAATTCTAAACTGTAAAAAAGATTAAAATTTAACTTTCAACGGGCGCCTGAATGGCTCAGTCGGTTAAACGTCTGACTTCGGCTCAGGTCATGATCTCGCTGTTTGTGGGTTCGAGCTCCATGTTGGGCTCTGTGCTGACAGCTAGCTCAGAGCCTGGAACCTGTCTTCACATTCTGTGTCTCCCTCTCTCTCTGACCCTCCCCTGCTCATGCTATCTCTCTCTGTCTCTCAAAAATAAATAAAAAACGTAAAAAAGAATAAATAAAATAAAATAAAATGTGACTTTCAATTAGCTTAAAAATGAACTCTAACACTCTGACTGTGTCTTCAGAAATGACACCTATTATTCCTCCAGTAAATAAAAGGTGGGATGGCAAAGGGTAATTTGAGGCCACTCAAAAGATTCAGCGTCTGATTTTGTTAACTTCTCAGCTAATTACTGGTACACAATGAAAAATTACTAGATACCACTGAATTCTTGATAGGTTAAAAAAAACATTCTGAAGAAATTGTGATATTAAGACTTATAATTCATAATTATAAGCATAATTCGCTTTATGCTTGCTTTCTTTAGCAAGACCAAAATCCATTCAAATCAGTGGGGGTTTTGTTTGCATGTGCAGAGGTGTGTGGGTGGGGGTGAGAGGCATTTGAGAAAACTTACATGACATCCACTGTTAAATTAATGAATATATATTGTAAGGTAGGATATGAATAGCACTGATTTTCAAAACAGGTTGAACATGCTACTTCTAGGTAAAGTACTTTCAAAGGAAGAGGCCACAATAACCTTCTTAGGTGACTTGTGGACCAAATATCCCATTGTTCCACCAACCATCCTCAGACAGTGATAATAGGAACTAGTATTATCCCACCCAACGGTTCTCTCCAGTTGCTCCAACTAAATGGTGGCCAAACCCCATGTAAGAGATGAATCTAGGTCACAGCCAGGTTGAAATTTCAGAGAAACATTTTAGGTGGAGTCAGGAGGAAGGGATAGCAGATATGTAAGGAGGAGAATTCATAATCACCAAAAAGGAATTGTATTAATAAGTTATTAATAAGAGAGTTATTAATAGGTTAGGAACAAAAGTCAAGCTGCAGTCATAGGGACCAGTTGGAAAGCAAACTTGGATATAAGGGCTGTTTGACTTGGAGAACCTGGAGTCAGAGAGGATGCAGGGCAGCAAGGCAGAGTTCACTTACCTGGGGATGATAAAGATAATGGGGAGAGGGGGGAAGGGGAAGGAGGAACAGTGGGGCCATGGTCTTGAACATATGATGAATGCAGAACTTGCTAAACATTTGCCTTCAAAGGTGGCTTCTCTATCACTTGCATCAGAATCCTCTGGGAGGGGAGGTTTCAGACACAGATTCCCAGGACCCACCCCAGACCTCCTGAATCACATTGCTGGAAGTGGAGCCTAGTAATATAGACTTTTACGTATCTTAGGCACACTTACATTTGCATGCTAAATTCTTTACCTGTACTGTTCAGCTTAATCCTCCAACAGCTCTAGGATGCTCATATACCATTATTATCCACCTCCCTAGAAAAGGAGACTGATTCAGAGCAGCTGACCAACTCAAGGCACAAAGTTGACAGGTGACAAAGCAAGAATGCAAACTCAGATATTCTCATTCTGGATTCTATGACTGTTAATCACTGCAGACCAGGGGTACTCAAACTTTTTCTGTAAAATGGCCAGATAATCATCATTTAAAGTATTGTCTCTATATGGTCTCTGTTGCAACTATTTGACTCTGCCCTGGACAATATGTAAACAAGTGGACACGGCTGGGTGTTCCACTAAAACTTAACAAAACAGGTGCCTTTCTGACGACCCTGCTCTGGACTCAGAATTGCTTTTCGAGGTATGGTCTTCAGAATAGTAGCATCTTGGGATCTTATTAGAAATGTAGAAGCTTAGCCTGCTCCAGACTTGTTAAACCAGAATCTGCATGTAACGTGGTTCCCAGGTGATGTTTATGCACATTAGAGTATGAGACCCCTACTCTAGGGCATTTTCAAAGTACTTCCTTTGAAGTGCATGAACTTGGCTTCTGACAGTAAGTGTGTTGATTGGCTCCCCAAAACAGTCTAAAAATAAATAATAAAAATCTTTAATCAGGAAAAATCTCTTTCAACTCAACTCTAATCAATAACTCTTACTACTTCTTTTACTATCTTTATTCTTTGCAACACATAGTCAGTGTTCATCTCCAAATAGTGGGAAGACAGTGGGAATGGGATTAGTATTTAACTATTTATTTGGTATAAACTTAAAGAAAAGTTTCAAGGATAATATAAAGTACTCTCCTACCCCAGATTAATCAGTTTTTACATCATTTGCCTCATTATTATGTATCTGTCTAAATAGATAGAAAAAATGATAGATAATATGAGTGGACGGATAGATGGATAACTTTTTTCTTTCTCAGAACTGAGAGTAGATTTCAGAAAGCATTCCTTTTACCCCTAAATACTTCAATATGGATTTTCTTAAGAATAATATAATTCTGTTACATAACTATAGTCCAATGATCAAAAACAGGAAATTTAATATTAATACACTACTATTATCTAACCCACAGCCTGTATTCAGATTTTGTCAATTGCCCTATCCAGAGCCATGCATTGTATTTGTTGTTACATCTCTCTTTTTTTGTTTTTTTGTTTATTTTTGAGAGAGAGAGAGAGAGAGAGAGAGAGAGAGCAGGGGAGGGGCAGAGAAAGAGAGACAGAGGATCCCAAGCAGGCTAGGTGCCATCAGTGCAGAGCCTGACATGGGGCTTGAACTCATGAACCTTGAGATCATGACCTGAGCCAGAACCAAAAGTTGGATGCTCAACTGACTGAGCCACTCAGGTGCCCCATAGTTGTTACATTTCTTTAATCATTTTTAATCTGAAAGAATTCTTCAGTCTTTCTTTGTGTTTCTTGACCTTGATATTTTTGAAGAGTACATGCCAGTTATTTTGTAGAATGCCCTTCACTTTGGGTTTGTCCGATGTTCCCTCATAATTAAGTACAAGTCATGCATTTTTGGCTGAAATATCACTAAAGTAGCACTGTGATCCTCTTGGTGTATCATATCAGGAAGCACATGATGTCACTTTTTCCCAACTTTTGTGATATTACTTTTAGCCACTTGGTTAAGGTGGTCACTGCCAGGGTTATCTACAACAGAAGTACTATTTTTTAATTTGTAATGAACAAGTTATTTATGGAGAGATACTTTGAAAGTATATAAATACCCTGTTCATCAAATTTTTATGACTAGTTTTAGCACTTATGGATGATTTTCTAACCCTACCATTCCTTCTATATGGAGTAGTTGGCATTGTATAAGAAAGAGCTATCCTTTCTTGCCCATTTATTTATTGAACTTTTAACTTATATCACTATGGAATCTTGGATTCTCTGAGATAATATTTAGATCAGTCAAGGTGACATTTGTATCAATGTACCCTGAGTTTGAGAACCACTATGTGAAGGAAGGAAGTAAGGTCCAAGGAGGTTAATTAGCTTACCGAAGATCAGAGAATTGGTGGAAGACTAAAACCCTCTCTCCAAATTTAATGTTTTCTTTGAATCAATAACTTCCAACTCTGGAGACTGAATACCTACAGAATCATCTAAAGGCAGATCACCTGGGAAACCTGTTAAAAATGCTGCTTCCAAGTCGAATCCCCAGGGATTCTGATTTGGTAGGTCTTATATACAGCCTTGCAATTTGTACCGGAAAACAAAACAAAGCAAACTCAAAGAATCCTTTCTACCTGCTTATTTCAGTGCTTTTTAAAAGAAAAATACATATTATGGTAGATCTTTGAATCAGACATAACATGTACTCTAAGAAACACCATCAACTTACTAATGGTTTTTAAGGCAAAATAAGAATCAATGCCACATTGAAAACACACATTAAATGTATATATTTTATACATTTCAGGCTTCAGAAAGATTGAAATATGAAAAATATTAATTTTATACTTGCGGAAGTAAGAATATAAGATCTTTATGAAATAATTAGGTAACTATTCTGCTTCAGGGCACTTATATTAGCTTGCAGTTATTTATTAAGTTATGTGGTAATAATTCCCCCTGCCCCATGCTCGACAGTTCTATAAGGAGTGTCCGTATTTGGTTAGCACCTACATTAGCTGTCCACAGCCAGCGTTCCCCAGATTGCAAACGCTGTCACCACGAGAGTCATACATCTAAGCAGCGTTTCTCAACCGCTAGTGACATTAGGGGCCAGGTTATTTTTTGTTGTTGTTGTTCTTGGGGACTTTCCTATGCGTTTTAGGATGTGGAGCAGGACCTCTATCCCTAACCTCTATCCCCTCAATGTCCCCAAGTAGAGACAAGCAAAAATGTTTCCATGCAGAATGACGCTGAGGGGCAAAATCACCCTTGATTGGGAACCAATGTCATTGAGTTGAATAGTGACCCTTCAAAAGACAATTTCACCAGGAACTGACCTGTAAATGTGACCTTATTTAGAAAAGGGTCTTTACACAGGTGGTTTCAAAGGAGATAATCCTGGATATATATGGAACCTAAATCCAATGACCGCCGGCTTTATAAGAGAGAAGCAGAGGAGTTTGGGGAGATACAGAGACTCAGAGAGATACTACATACAGAGGCAGAAATTGGCATCTGCTGCCACAAACAAGGACACCTTTATCCAGCAGAAGTAGGACCCAAACAAAGACTATAATGAATCATTCAGATGTCCTGAAAAGAGACCGGTTTCCAAATTGATTAGAATGATCAAGGGTATTGTCATTCTATTTTGAATGAGATATAAAATAAGGCAGGGTAAAATTTTAAATTCTCTATTTCTCTCTCTCTCTCCCATTAATCTATTAGTTCTTAAAGGCCCTGAACATCCTGCTTCATCAGTTTTAGTACATCATCGGGGCCCTTCCCCGCCTGTGCTGACGATGCAGGTCTTTTGTCTTCGTGCCCTATTGGATTACAGACATTACTGGATGCATTTCCTCTGACCAGTCTGTCTCAGAATTTAAAATGCACCATCCTAAACTGGAGGTGATGGCCTCAACACGTGGAATTCAGCGCCTTGCTTGGACAGAAGAAGTGAGACTATAATCGGCAACATCTTATTATCTCTTTCGGCTACAAGGAATATTTTCCTTGTAGTAGACTGTGGCTAAAGACTTTTTCCCAAATCATAGAAGTCAGCAAATACTCTGAGATTAAGGGAGCAAAGAGTGATATTTTAGAAATATATTCTTAAGATATTTTGCGTGGTTGTCTCCTCTATTGCATAAAGAACCCTTTGCTCAATATTCAGATACTGCACCGATGGATTGAAAGACATAGTCCTGAATCACGGTGGTAGATATCCATTTTGGGACCCAGGGGCTTATCCTTCCAGATGCTGGGGATGCCGGCTACTGACTGTCGCGCTTGAGTCCATCTCCACGACTGCCCTTGGCCCAAGGGAACTGCCTCACCCCAGGTCACACCCTCTCTGGGAGTAGCCTGCAACCCAGAATTCATGGTGAATACAGGGGCACACAGACCCAGCCGCCCTGCCTCTACGGGGGTTAGTCTGAAGGGCCATCCTAGGTCAAGAGTTCCATGTGTGGAGGACGCACTGAGGCCCACTGGCATTTGCAGAACAGGCCCAGCTCTCTCTCTGCCCCATCCTCCTGCTCACTCACACACACATGTGTTGTTCCCACAAGCCCACTCCCACCCGGCCTAGTTACCTACGGGTAGGCATATGTCTGCCTCGGAACCCTTGAGGACCCCAACCTAAGACAGAGGGTCATGTTGGAAATACTGAACCCAGAAGCAGAGGATCTGAAAACAACTGAGAACATAATTCTGGTAAAGAGTGTTTGCTCAAAAAAAAATTCTATACTAACCTTCTAGATACTTCTAGTAACCAAATGAGTGTATATTGGAATTCCTGCACTCTCTGGGTCCCTAAAAGGGAAATAAACTAAAAAGGAAGGATGAAAGGGAAAGAAGGAGGAAAGCAGGGAAGGGGGAGGGGAGCAAAGGAAAAAAAAGCGTGCCCAATAAACTGAGTCTACTTGCAGTTTTACACTTTTGAGAGCTCTTTTAAGTATTGCAATAGTTATTTTTAGAGTATAATTACCATCCATTGGATATCTCTTGCTACTTTACATGTGCTATCTCTAACCCTAAAATGAATACTACCGGGGAGATAATATTATCAGAGAGGTTAAGTGATTTCCCCAAAGGCACAGATCTAGTAAAAGACGAAACAGGAATTGGAAACAACTCTTGGCACTAAATCTTGCTTTCTTTTGTCTAAGTCAGATGCTGCCTCTCTTCCCAGTGAGGAGCACAGACCCATACCAGGAGCAAAGTTTGACTTTATTTTGAAAGATAGCTGTCGTATTTGTTGGGGACTCTTTTCTCTGCAAGGGACAGAGACTCAATTCAAACTAGCTGAAACACAGAAACTAATTTATGATGAATAAGGATACTTATTTATACTGTTTCATGAACACTAAGAAAAGAATATTACTTGATCTCCAGGGGGGGAAAAATGTGACCAAGGACAACCAAACTGTTAGGATTCACTTTCTCTTTGCCACATGTGGAAAACATTACAGCCAGTATCCCTGGAACTTTACAGCTCTGAGAAGAAAGATTGGTCTATTTTCTTTGTCCCAAAGAAAAAAAAATCCCACTTCATTAGCCAACCCTGAACCAGTCACCCCTGACCTGGGATCAGAGTTACAATGTAATAGTTTGTCTTTACTATACCCTGTGGGTAGAAGCAGCAAGGAGAGGGTGAAGATTTTGCAAAGGAGAGGAGGGGTAGAGATGTTACTAAATATCACCATATAGATTCATCATATGTACTCACAATTTATAAACTTGGTAAATGTCCACAGTGAGCAGCTTTCTGATTTTCTTTAGATTATCTGTCAAACATATGGCTGCAAAATTTGGCAATTCTGTGAAAGATGGCAGGCAGGCTTAGCTGGGAAAGCAGGTCCGAAATCACCCCTTTATCATTACAGAATCCTGATGGTGTCCTTGGACCCTCCAGAAGAAAGGGGGTTGAAAATACAGAGCAGGAAGTAAAGTTTGGTCCATTTTGGAACCTAAAACTTTCCTTACTAAAGCAGGAAATTAACGTCTTCCTGATCACGATGGCTGAAAAAGATTGAATAGAAAGAATAGGTGATGAAGACGCTTGAGACACATTTTTCTGATGGCATTGGGCATGAAGTCGTAAGAGAAAATTGAGCAGAGAGTGTGTGCTTCCTGTGGAAGTGAATTAATAATCAGATATATACTTTATTAACATATGCTTCCAACTGTTTCCCCTCCTGACTGGTCAAAGCGGGGGCACCCCCCTGATGGAGCAGAGGTTTCTCTCCAGGCCTTTCTCAAAGACCTAGTTGCAGACCCACCTTCAAAGTACACAAAAGGACAAAAGGGCCTTTCATTCTACCCTCCCTACAAGGACTTGAGGTTGAAAATGGCTATTTGTTCCCTCTGAGACATATATGTCTGATAATATGCATGGGCATGCATAATTGACTGGCTGCATTATGTATGAATTAGACCCCACTCTTGTTTGGCAACAGCTGGAGGGCTTTTTTTTTTTTTCTCCTCCAGATGCCCAGCTGCAGTAGGGCCCCTCCCCCTCCTCAACACGTGCCCGTGCCACACACACACCCCACACATGGGCGCTGGGGACAATTGTCCTAATTTACCAGAACCCAAGGACCACTAGAGCCAGCGCAATGTGTTTTTGTTTGAGTTGCTTTTCTTTTATTAAAATTTGTTTTTCTTCCACATTTCACTGCCGCCCTTCTACTAATGGAACAAAGACTCAGGCCAAACAAGCGCCCTAGTAATCACCTTGGTTCGTTCTCACAGCCAAAGGCTTCTGAAAGCACTGGGTTTGCAAGCTGTTGGCTGGATGGTCTCCCTGGGGAAATGCTTGCCACTTTTAAAGATGTTTTGAGCCAAGAGAAACTAGGATAAAGGAACCATTGGGTAGTTTTTCTTCTTGTTGTTTCTTTGTTTGTGATCCATTATCACCAAGTTCCTGATCTCTGTTGCTGAGAATAAGGCATTGCAGCTGGAATTAAAAAAGAAAAAGTTATAAATATGATACCCCTTATGCAGTTCTAAGTCGAAGTACCATCCAAATGACATGGTTTTTAAGATGAAAGCTGCGATAATTATCTGGTCATTTGCAAAATCTTTTAATGAAATAAATATGAAAGCATTTGGGGATGGGGGGTGATCTGAGTCATCGCCTGAATTTTGCAATTCCCTCTGGATTTCCCCATCCTACAACTTAGCTTGTATGTCAAAGAAAGAAACATTATATGTTAGAAAATGTTATGGGGAGTGATGTAAGTTTCTTTCACTCTATTCAACAGAAGGGAATGTGTTTGTAGGCCCTAAACAACCTAATCTATGGGCTGAAAATATTCTGGCAAAAGTGACCCTGCTACCTTCACCTCCGCCCCCCAAGAAATTCTCCTAAAATAAGCTCCTCTTGAAATGTTTCCCAGAGAGAGAAGCCTTTATACAGTAGCGTCCTGAAGACTCAGACGAAAACATAATAATCTTGATCAACTTGGCTGCCTGGTGGAGAAAGCGATATGAAGAGTCTAATCACCGTTTTCTTGCTGAAATGTCCTCTATAGCAGAGGTCAATCATCCAACTACTTTCTCCATCAGACAGCTCGAAAGAATAAGGACACGCAGGTAATCTCCTTCTGTATCTCACCAAATTTCTGAGGTCAGAGCATTTATGCAGTGAGGTCTCTCAGTACCATTAACCGTGAAAAATATCCAATATCAAAATAATTCTGAATTTCAAAACCAATTTGAGTTTTTATCTGAGTATTCAGGGTATTCACCCTTGATATTGATGCTTCCAACCACCAGTTCACCTTAAATTGGTCAAATTGATGAGGTCAGTTACGTTAAATAAGAACTGCAATGCACTGTCACCATTGTTTGTATGACTGTTTTTTGCTTTTCTCATTATTCTCTCAGTACAGAACTTTAAGACAATGGATTGGTATATATATTATAAAATGATGAGGCTTCTAGTTCTTATTGCTCTCTGCCTTCCTGCCTTTTAACAGTAGTTGGGGGGCGGTTAAGAAGGTGAGGATTTGGAGACATAAATGAGGAAAGAACAGTATCTAGCTTAAAGTGGAACTTGAAATGGCTCTCATCAGCATGGTGTTGAGCCAGACCATCCTTGGAATTACGAAGACATGAGTTTTAATTTCTAGCTTCACTAACTCTTTAACAGTTTTCTCTTCGAGCCTCATTCCTAAAACAGGGATAATAGTATCTTTCTTTTAGAGTATGAAATGTGATGTTGGAAGGGCCAGTGCCTAGCTTGGTGTTTGGTGCATAGTAAGTGCTCAGTGGATCTAAGCTGGCTTGTTTCTGCTGTTCAATTCTCTGCTGACACTGTCCTGAACCCCAGCTTATTTGTGTAGAGCCCTACACCTACCTCTAGGGTCTGCACCATGTTCTTACACTTCTAGGTGGATCAATCCCACAGAGCCATGCTGCCATTTTGAGAATAACCCAGAAGACATTATTGGTTGCCTCCTCCCTCTCCCATAGCCATATCCCCCTTCCTTCTTGCTAGCACAGTTACAATTTCCTCAGATATCAGATAACCATGTGTTCAAGAAAGACAGCCTCCCCCAAAGTTCCAGGGGATTGGCTCAACTGGACTATAGTTAATCCATTACCCTTTGCCTCTGGTAAGTGGCATGGGAAATATTTTCCTTCCCAAATAGAAAAGAGAGAGAGATGGGGGAAACAGAACCACCCTTCCTCCTTCTCTCACCTGATCTTCTGCTCTGCCCTTAGGCTTTGCCCTGTGAAGATTTAATGTTTGGATCTGGGCAACACAATCTATTGCCATCCACTGTGAAGGTAATGCCTATAGAAAACACAAAGGAGCAGGCCCATAACCCTTAAATTAACCAACCCTGCAACTACCAAAGTCAAGAATTCTTATTTTGTGAGATGATAAATCTCATCAAATTAGGTTTTCTATTTCTTGCAGCTGGGAGCATCATAACTGACACACATACCATGTTCTGTGCTCTCCCTGTGATGTTTGCAGACCAACAGAGCCTCCCTAGATTTGATAGTGATACAGCATCCCACTCTATATCTAACCCAGCTGTATTTCCTTCACTGTTTCAAGATGTCTGTGAGACTGCCTTGGTCACCTCATAAACTTGAAGTCATTCAAACAATTCCTAATTAGGTTTAGCTTCTTTTCTATTATTTCCTTTCCTTTCCTTTCCTTTCCTGTCCTGTCCTTTTCTTCCTTTCCTTTGCTTTCCTTTTTTTTTTTTTTAAGTTTTCTAGTAGGCTCCACACCCAGCACAGTGCCCAATGTGGGGCTTGAACTCATGACCCTGAGATTAAGACCTTAACTGAGATAAAGAGTTGGACGCTTAACCAACTGAACCACCCAGCTGCCCCAAGATTAGCTCCTTTTCATTCTTCAAAATATTTGATATACCCTTTGAGGAATCCATTGTGTTTTAGAGGTTATGTAGAAAGGTTTTTAAATTCTATTTTCAGTAAATCCTCAATAGTCTAGTATATTTGTCCAGTTGTGTAGATGACACATGAAGACTAAGGGAGGCTTTAAGTTTGGTAAAATATGTAGCATAAAGCAATAAAACTTCTCTCCAATTTAAGAAGAAGTTAGAGGAGGAAATCATTAAAAATATTGGCATCCAACTTAATGAATACTCTTGAGTTTATATGAATTCAGATACCATGATATCTGTGATTAATTAACCTTAGCGACAAAATCCTTGGCAGTTATTTATTTTGATCAATTGAATGTGATGAAAGTAATACTCTAACTTCTAAGACTGGGCCATAGAGATCTCTGGCTTCTACCTTCACACGTAGAATGTTCCAATCCGGAAGCCCAGCTTTAATAATGTATGAAGCACAAGCAGCATGAGGGACCATGTGGAGGAGAGCTATGTGCTTCTGTAGACAGTCCCAGGTGGGCTCCCAGTCAATAGTTCATACCAACCGATAACCATGAGAAGAAGCTACCTTGGATACTCCTGTTCAGTGAAGCCTCTGGATGACTGACGCCCTAGCTGATACCACATTGGAGCAGAGAACCACCCAGCTGCGACCCGTCACCGCACTGAATGTAATAGATGGTCGCTGTTGTATTATACTGCTAATTTTTGGAATGGTTTTGTCACACAGAGCAATAGATTGCTGGAACTTTGCCCAAGCATACAGAATGAGTTTCCAGTGATGTCCCAGTCAACCAGCTGTCAGGAAAGAGAGGGAGATGAGAGGGACCAAGTCCTGATTGTAGTACTCTCCCATTTCCATATCAATACCCCCACCTTGGCTGATTTCAAGCTACCAACACCATGTCAACCGGCTCACATAATTCCTGCAAATGTGATAATCAGCTCTCACAAGCCAGTACAGACCAGTTCCAGCACAAGCCAGTTCCAGCCCATCGCTGACACTATCCTGAAATAAGTAATACCTACTTTGCCATCTTGATGCCCCACACCTTTTCTGCCTTGTCATTCAAATAACATAATGTTTCCCATCTGCATAGTGATGTATGTTTTATAAGTCACCTTTTTAGTCACCGGTCTCTTTTAATTTTCACAAGAACCAAGAGAAATTGTTATTTTATCATTACAATGGAAATAAGGATGCTAAACTTTAAAGAATAATTTGCCAAACTTACACCCAGATCTTTTCTCTCCAGAGTCAGGATTCTTTGGAACGGCACAAATTTTACATGACAGATTCTCCCAGTTTTACTCACCATTATGACCCTTTCCCTCACATTTTCTTATACCGAGTGTATAATGCCTTTGAATACAAAGGGATAAAAGGCTACAATTCATTGCATATATTGTATGAAGGTCTTTCTGTATAACCACCCAAGGACCAGCTAAATTCATTTACTAGTCTACTTGGGGCCAGCTTCTTATCCATTCTCAAGTTCAAAACATATTGTATTCTGAGCCCACGCTTTGAAGAAATCTAGTATAAAGAGAGTTGTCTGTGGGAGGTCTGTTCCTCGTTGTTTCCAAATAATCATTAAGTGGACATATGGTGAATTGAATCCATACCAACAGTTCTGAACCTATTCAATTTCTTTATTTAACAGAGAACTAGAGGGTAACCAATTTGTAAGCATTTTCAGAACTTTTCCATTGAAATTAGGTTTTAATTATCCCAATTCTCATCATAGGAATTAAGAGTTGAGTATAAAAGAAAATGGACCTTTGCGAAAAGATAGCCAAATCCCACATGCCAGGTATAGGGTTTGGGATTATACATGTTGTTCCTAAATTAAATGCTTTCAATGGTGATCTATCAATGAAAAATTACAGTTCTTGCATGGCTTTTCCAGCATTTGCAAATCACAGACATGACTTATAGAAAACAATTTACTTCAGTGGCTGGGCTTTCCAACTGCCTATAATTCAATTATAAATTTAGAATATCCTATTGTGGCAGAAGGTATGTGAGGAGGGGGGGGTGGTAGGAAAGAAGGCAGGGACGCTGGTACATCTTTTCTGAGGAAACTGGTAACAAAAGTGAGGAGAGCCTATTTACCTGGATTTCGTCAGCATTTCAGAGCTTATATGTCAAGGGCAGAATTTTCACCATATTGATAACATTACTCTCAGTAAATACTATTCCTTATGTGCCCCAGAGGAAAAGATCAAATGACCTCAACAAACTTAGACAGTTGAAAGATTTTAATAATTTTCCCATCTTATTTTCTCTCTTTCTCTCTGTCTCTGTCTGTTTCTGTCTCTTCCATACACAGTATAAATTGTTCTTGAGGAAAGTTATAATGTGATGATGTGAGGGTATAGTGCAATAATAAATGATTATTCAAGTCTTTTGGAGACAGACTATTTGAGTGTACACAATAGTAGAATCTTCTCCTTTGTGTTTCTAGAGAAGGGGAAAGGGCTTCTAAAAACCCCATGGATTCCAGCCTTTAATGGGCTTTGAAAAATACCAGACTTGAGGGTAGCAAGTTGATGCCATTAGGAAAATTCAATAATATTCTTATTTTCTTATTATCATAGAGGCATCTGTTGCTTGGGGAGAAATAACGAGATGAAGTTTTCTTTTCTACAAACCAGCACCATTCTGAGATCTTTTGGAAAAACTGCTTCTGCAGCAAAGAACAAGTGTAAAGCTACAGGTCAAGGGCAGATCGAGTCCTGTGTAACCAGACATACTGACTCCTGCCTGCCTAATCGTTCAGCGGAAAGTTGACACTTGGTTCTCTGAGACAAGTTCTGAATTGACGAAGCAATATAATCTTCTCAAATAAGTTCAGAATGTCTAGAAAATTTCAGCTATTTACTACTGAGTGGATTTTCAGAGCCAAAGGGTCGGTTTCTTTTATAGCGACAAGCCTCCTCAACCTTCCCTTCATTCTGGAAAATAAATAAACTTGGAGAATCTCTGAAATTTTTCCAAATTAAGAACATCCTTCTGATCTTGTTTTCTGATTTGTAGAAGTGTTCAATGCATATCTTTTAAAAATATCATCTCAACCTAACCAGTATTCACTGTTTTCAATTATAATTCCAAACGCATCTCTTTCCTAGGGATCAGGTTTTGGAAAACAGAATAAATTAATGGCAGATACCTGTAAAAATTCTGTGTTCCTTCAGGATCCCAGTTTACATAAAGTCGTCTTGGTAAAAGAATTAAACATACATCCACATCACAACGGTGAAAGGGACCTCTCTGTAAAAAAAAAAAAAAAAAAATCGCTGGTAAGGGTATTTCTTTAATATGTTTGGAATTGTAAGAGGGAGAGGATTTTCTCTCCATCTCCAGCCTCACATACCTTGGAGCTGATGAATTCTGCACATCCCTGGGATTTGCGGGAGGTTACAGAACAAGATTACACACCCTGGTGATATATTTACTGCAAGGACAAGCCGGGCACAGCTATGGCATGAAACCAGAAATGTGTAGAAAGACTGTAACCATGAAATACTTATGGCTCTTATTTCAATGGAGCAGCCTGTGTACCTGGGAAATGAAGCCAATCAATTTTGCTTTTCTTTTTCATCGTTGTTGGTTTAATGTAATTTAGTCAAAGAGGATGAACACTGGTACCTGACTTTATTATTTTCTCATGTAAAATCAAGGCCAAGAAAAAAGGGTGTCCAGGGATTGGGATTTTATGCAGTTAACTGATTTGCAAAGAATGATAAGAAGGCAAAGCTCTCAGTTGGTGCAAAAAGGGAAGGTTGGAGTTTTCCTGTTCTTTTAGGATTAAGCTGCAAATTTCGTTTAACATTGAATGGCTTTAGAAATGATATCACATCGAATTTCTCAAGTGGCTTCTCCAGACCTGTTTTTTTTTTCCCCTCCCAGTTCCTAAATAACTATGCTGAGGATGCTGTGGGTGGAGCAGTTAGCAAACAGACAATGCCCCTCTTGGAGTCCATAACCTTGTTAGGAAAGAACATTAAAAGAAAAAGTAGGAGGACAGAGATAGTAACAGAGTCGCAGGCCTTCATAAAGCTAGCACACAGTAATCCAAGAGAGAACACCTACACGCCTCACATCGGTATGTTTGCTTCCTCTATCAATCAGCCTGTGAGGTTTTTGACTGAAGCAATGTGTTATTTAAACAGTTTTCTCAAGACCCTCTATTGTTTATCATTCTCTTCCCAGAGACTTGCACAGTGCATGGCACATGGTAAATGCTTAACAATGTTTGTTAGTGATGCTTGTCGAGTAAGCTGACAGTTGCCTGAATGACTCATGTAATCCTTAAAAAAGTCACATAAGCTAAATGAGGCAGGTATTCATGTCTTCTTTTTACTGATAGGAAAACAGGAAAAAAATTAAATGGTTTACTCAAACACTCTGAGCTAGGAAGAAAGGACTAAAATGGGTCTTCGGACTCCGAAACCAATGTTCTTTTATCAAACAACACTGCCTCTGGAAAAACCCAGGTGATGTAAAAGATGAACACAATCGTGATGAAACTAATGGACTATCTGTGCTTGTTTGCCTGTCAGTAAAAGGGGGGAAAGAAAACAAGAGGAAAACTTCAGTTACGCCTGAATTAAAATGCATCCAATTTACCCTCAAATGAAAATCTATGGGATAAAAGCCAAAAACTTTCTTAGATTTTTGTATCTCCAGCAACCTATATTTAAGCAGATGTATTTCTTTTTAAAGAACTCTCCTATTCAAGCTTTTGAAAGGGAAGATTTGCCTTTTAATGGAATATCTTTTTTATTCCATCATGAAGAGAACATGCAACTTTCAAGTTTGGTTATTTATTCTCAATTTTAGCAGACTTTCCCCCTAAATGACTACATTTAGCATATAAAAAAAGATAGACTCTGCAATATATTTGATGCCAGACAGACTGGAAACAGAAGTGTCTTAGCTTGGACTTGCCAAGGCAAAGTACCAAAGACTGTGGCTTAAACAACAGACATATATTTCTCACAGTTCTGGAGACGGGGAAGTCCAGGATCAAGGTGTTGGTTGGTCAGGGTCCTCTTCCTGGCTTGCAAATAGCCGCCTTCTTGCCGTGTCTTCATGTGTCAGAGAAGGAACTGTCTCTCTCTTTCTCCCTCTTCTTACAAAGCCACAAATCGCATCATGAGCGCCTTACCCTTATGACCCACTCTAATCCCAATTATATCGCAAAGACCACGTCTCCAAATATTATCACGGGGGGGGGGTTATGACTTTAACACATACATTTGGGGAGACATAAACATTCAGTTTGTAACAGAAAGTATAACTGGAAACCATTTTTAAGAAATGAAACTAATTCCATGACACACACGCACGTACTGGTGTGGGTGCGTGCACCCCCCCGACACACACACACATAAGACTTTAGACCATACTTTGAACCTTTGATGAGGACCGTGCATAAAGTTATGCCCAGTCTTGAAGCACTGAATCTAAATAATAAGAATTAGAGTGACAATCTACAATGGAAAAACAAGTAAAGCTAATCAGGAATGGTTCATGTACTTAACATTATTGGTAAAGAAATCAGAGATAGTTAGACATAAATAAGGTAGCAGGGAGGTCCCAAAGTGCTATACCTGGTCCAGAAGAGCCTTTTAAACTTAACTTGAGCATCTTGGAGTTGTAAGAGCTGAAACTTCTTTGTTTCAAAAGGGTGGACTGTGCATAGAATCCATTTATTAGAAACGTAAAAGTATTCTATTGACAATGGTTTCAGATATATTACCAAAGTGGAAGAAAATGAGCATATTTTTTATTTTGCTACGTTATATCCAATGAGCAAAAACAAAGAGAGGATAAATTGTAATGCTGCTATATTTCAGTCCTTGTGAAAGAAGCATTGATGACTGACATAACCACCAGATAATCAAAAACGTGTCTTGATTAATTGTAATATTAAGAATAAAAATCTGCACATAGTGTATATTTATTTTGATTTGAGTCCTGCCTACTTTCAAATAGAATTTATAGTGGTAAAAAATAAATCATTATATTTGTTAACCCATATTGGATTGTAAGGTCTAGAAAACCCCAACTACAATGGTTTAAGCACAAAAGGGAATTTATCAGTCCATGTAGTTGAAGCCCTGAGGTAGAACCCACATCTAATAGGTATCTGTTTCCCGGTCTTCCCATCTCAGGTCTGCTTTCCTTTGGGTTGGGTCCATTGTCAGGCACTGTCTCCGGTGGAGCAATATGGCAGCCTGAGGCTCTAGTTTTACAGCTCATATTCTTGGTCTGTGAAAATCAACACTGTCTTCACAGTCATGTTAGTGAAAGCATTTGATAGGCCTTATGTCATATCATGGGCTCATTCTTGGCCCACTTATTGTGACCAGAGCAACAGAGCATAGTGATTGGCCTGGCCCATGTCATGTTCCCCCTTGACTCTAAAAGACCAGGATTAACCCCCTCTAAACTGCAGGGACTGAGAATGGTGGAAAGGAAGTAACCAAGAAATAATGACATTCTATTACCACAAAAGGGGTCAATAGCGTCCAGGTAGTTGAACATTACAGACGTCTACCACAGTCAAAGTATAATTAAATTGAATCATTGATGAATATGGAAAAGCAAAAGTCCCATATAATGGTGGTAGTGGTCTTGGGGTTGTGGAGGGAAGAAAGGGCTGATGGTTACACCACAGAAAACTGTACTGAGAAAAGCCAGAATGAGCAAGTATAAAACGTTGCTCTGAGTTTCCTAGAAGCCATGGGTCATGTAACTCTCCTAATCTAATGAAAGGAAGCTCCCAGCCTGTTGGTTGATATAGATACTTTCCTGGATCTGAATTCTGAGACTAATTTGTCTCTAAAGTCTTTAATAAGAAATACTCAACACCATAATGAGGTACCATGTTTTCAAAAAGCAAGATTTCAAATAGAGAAAGATTTCATTTTGCTCAATGAAAAGCCATGGACATAGTGTTACACGGTAGCTCTGTAAAGTCAATTATTCAAAAGGCTAGTGTGACATGGTCCAACTATGTAATTTAATGAAGGACTCAACCATAGAAAACCTGGAGTGAAATGTTAGCCCTCCCACTTATGAGCTGAGCCACTTAGCCAAGTCCCTCTCATTTTCTAAGCTGATGTTTTTTAATTATAAAGAAGGGGTAATAATATCTACAGTTTTGACTACAAGTAAAAATTAAATTAAGTAACATATGAAAGTACTTTTAACTCTTTAATATATTTATAGATATATAAAGTATTTTCATCAGGCAAATGATACTCTAGAATCCTCTAGATAAAGGATAAAGTCAGATGGCATTATATATATTTTAAAATTGATTACAGCCCATAAGCCATTCAACAGTAAAGGGCTATTTTAAGTTTTCATTGCAGCTCTAATAAAAGCCTTTCTTACTGCCCTTCTTTCATTATTTTACTATTAAACTTCCTATGTTTCAAATAAGTGAGGTGTAACCAACAAAAGAAACAGTTGTTTTTATTTGTGAAGTACTTTAAAGTAGTGACCATAACACTGAACAAAGCTTTGTGGACACTATTATTACCAGTACCATCATTCCTACCACATTACCTCTACCAATTGCTACAATTTATTGAGCATTGAGTATTGGCCAGACACAAAATGAAACACTTTTGCATACAAAGGAAACACAACCCCTGGACTAGGAAAGAGGAGTAGGATGTTTTTGTAACAGCCCTCAAGAGTGGTGAAACATTGGCCTAATCACTTACTGGTGACTCCATTTCTCCAGGCATAGTATGGTATGACTGCACATCTTAAAAGTTTCCTTCCAGACTTCAATATTCTATTATTACTTTGTCAGGGTTAACTTATTGGTTCTCATATTTGCTTCTCATATTCGTGGTCTTCAGTAAGCACTTTTACCCTGGTTAGGAATCGGTACTTTTCTTATAGTGTTCTCTTTGGTCATTTATCAGAAACAGCACCAATGAACCCGATGAGCTATTCTTCCATAAAAGAGAAGAACGTGTCTGCCACAATTCATGGAATTTTGTGGAATGTGTTTCCTTAAGGAAACAGGAAAGACTCACTAAGTTTGTGTTACTGTCTTACACGAGCGGGTAGTATTGTTTCCAAGGGAAAATTCATTACTTTTTTCTTTTGTTTTTAATTAAAAAAAAATTATTGAGATGGGGCTCCTGGATGGCTCAGTTGGTTAAGTGTCCGACTTCAGTTCAGGTCATGAACTCATGGTTCCTGAGTTGGAGCCCAGTGTCAGGCTCTGTGCTGACAGCCTGGAGCCTGCAGCCTGCTTTGAATTCTGTGTCTCCTTCTCTCTCTCTGCCCCTCTTCTACTCACTCTGTCTCTCCTTCTCTCTCGAAAATAAATAAACTTTAAAAATATTTTTAAAAATTATTGAGGTATCATGGATATAACATTATTTCTCAAGTTCCCTAATCGTTCATCAGCTTTCATCAGTCATGGTCACAGTTCATACACCAAAATGGCATCTAGTAGTGGCTTTCCGCTTTGGATACACATTACAGACATTAGGGAGCCTTAAAAAATATCAGTGCCTGAATCCCACCGCTAGAGATTCTGAAAAAAGTGGCCAAGGGCGAAGCCTGGAAATTGAGATTTATTTTCTAAAGCTTTCCCAGGTGATTCTAATGTGTAGTCAAGATTAAGATTTACTGGCCCGTCTGGTGTTATCAGTGAGGAAGGGCATCATGTACTTGAAAACGAGACCTGCCTACCAGGGTGAGGTGGTGGGTACACTGTTTTAAAACATCAGCAGGATTGACCAGTCAAGCCCCAACCAACATTTGCAAGACAGGTGAAACCAGTGGTATAAAAAATGGCTGGTTGTAAGAAGGATTTTTTTTACGTACGTATGTTATTTGGGGTCTTGTCAACTGAAGAAAAGTAGAAGAAATGTATGTCATCTTCAATGGAAAAAGCCTATGTGAGTCTTTTCTTTCTTTCATTTTTTTTCTTCTCTCCCCTCTCCCATTTTTTTAAATTGTCAAAATCTAGAGCAGACACCTGGGGAAAAGATGTTCTGTATTTGCCCTCCCACCCCTTTTGGTGGCACTAAAGTTTCTTTTCTATTTCGGAGGCTTTCTGGACATGGTTTATAATACCATTGTATCCTGCAGGCTCTATTTTAATTGACAGAATCAATAGACACAAGAAATCTTTACCAAAATGAGAAACCAACTGGATGTAATCCTTTGGGAATTTCTCTGCTTTCTTCAATAAACTCCAACACATGGTCCTGTCCTGGCACGTTTGGGAAATTATGTCCATTGTGTCTCTTTGTTGGCATTTTAAACCAGCTTTTTTGATTTCTTGCAAATTTTTCTGTGCAAAGCTCAACTGATTCTGCACAGAAAAGATAAAGTCCAATCCAGAAACCGAAAATAAAGTGTTTATGTGGTTGAAGTGCATATTTATAGAATTCCTGATTGGGGGCTGAGACCCAGAGAGGCGGCATTTCAGCTTCTGGTGGATATGATAGGCCTTTGTCAGTTCTATGAGATGAGAGATTTTCACCCACCGTGGAGCCTGTCAGGCCTGGTCTACAGATGGTTGACATTTGTGCTCTTCTTATATTGGCTTGTGAATTCTTAGGTGAAATTTTGAGGTTAAATGTACAAATAATATGGAAGGAAGTAAATGCTTGAGGTTAATGTATGCAGCAAAAACCGGGGAGGGGACTTTCTGCTAAAGGTTTATTTTGAAAAGCTAGTCTACTTCCTACAGATTGATATAGTAACCCAAGATAAGGGAGTTTCACCTTTTTTTTCAATTTTTATAATGACCACAAAAGGTATCTCATACTCTGAAGCAGGGAGAAATTCAAACTAGTCTTAGTGTTATATTATGTTGTTTGTTTGTTTGCCTTTCTATTTCACAATATGATGAGAGAAAACTAAGATGTTTAGAAAACTAAAAGATAATAAAATAAGTTCCCTTCATGGTAGCATTTATGGATTAAAAGACAAACAAAAAAGGATAAGAAAGGCCACTAATCTTTATATATTCACTGATTACCTAAATATTTCAGAGATTTTTATTTTCTTGTATTGATTTTCATTGGTAAGAGTCCTTAATATTTTGTTTTCTCAGATCTCAGCCTTTATCACTGTTAAATAATCTTTTAGGTAGGGGTGTGTATGTATGTATGTGTGTGTGTGTGTGTGTGTGTGTAGGCAATTTAGAAATGTAGTAATAAATTTTCTCATAATTCAATGATCTCTTGATTTGAAAGGTGAATTTTATTAAACTATAGGATACATGTAAGAAGTTTTGGTTGTAAAGAATAGAAACCAATTTGGCTATTTTAAGAAAAAAAATCAAGATTCATTGCAGAGATATTGGGATTATTTCAGTGTACCTAAAGGCTGAGATATGTTAGTGTATTAGTCTGCTTTTAAAATGGCTCTCGGGGTACCTGGTGGCCCAGTCAGTTAAGTGTCTGACTTTTGTTCAGGTCACGATCTCATGGTTCATGAGTTCCAACCCTACATCAGGCTTTGTGCTGACCGTTCAGAGCCTGGAGCCTGCTTCTGATTCTGCATCTCCCTCTCACTCTCTGCCCTTCCCCCATTTACACTCTGTCTCTCTCTCTTTCTCTCTCAAAAATAAATACACATTAAAAAAATTTTTAATGGCTCTCAATGATCCCTGATTCCTGATATTTTTACCAAATATTATCCTCTCCCCAGGAGTGTGGGTTGGATCTAGTGACTTCTAATAAATAGAATTTAGCAAAAGTGATGGGATGTCTCTTTCAAGATTAAGTTATAAGAGACTGTGGCTTCCATCTTGTTCTTTCTCTTTCCACTCTGAGGATGGCAGATGTCATATTTTGAGCTGCTTCGTGAAGCAGCTTACGGGCAAGGAACTGAGGGCAGCCTCTGGCCAACAGCTCAAGAGGAACCAAGGTTCTTAATGTAACTCCCTGCGAGAACAGAATTCTGCCAACAGCTATGTGAGAGCCTGGAAACTATCCTTCTCTAGTTGAGATGTCAGATGTGACTATGGCTGTGGTTAGCACCTTGACTTTGAATTTTTGAGGGATCTGGGGACAGAGGATCCAGTTAAGTCGTGTCGAGATTCCCGACTCCCAGAAATTGTGGGAAGTTAATTTGTTACACAAGAATAGATAACTAAGAGAGTTAGCAAGAAACTGATGGAGCACTGGGGGAATCCATCAGATGTTTTTTGTTTTGTTTTGTTTTGTTTTTTTCTGCTCCTTGATTTTCTTTTCCTTTGGGTGTCTGTCTCATTCATTTCTTCCATTACAAAGCCACTGTGCCTACTCCTCGTACGAGGGGCACCAACAGCTCCTACGTTACCAGCTCTCAGTTTCTGTCATACAAAAAGAAAATTAATGTATTTTTAGGTACATACCCAAACCTCTAATTTTAGATACATTTCCAAACTTTAGACCAGAGGCCCACATTTGAACCAATCATCTATGCCCAGGAGGGAAATAGAAAAAGAAGAGAATGTGATTGGCCCTGCTTGGATCAAATACACTAACATTGCAGTGTTCGGAGTAATTATGAAGACTGGAGAAGGTAGAAGACTGGATCTGCCATTTGTTTCAATATCTTGTTCGTTTTGGTCTATATTTATACCATTTGAATTACTAATATATATTAGTAATGTATTTGAATGACTAAACTAATATATGCTGTCACTCTAAAAAGTAAATGCAGAAAAATTGAAGGTGTCTAGAAAGACTTTCCACCTATAAAATGCATCCTATGAAACTTGACGTTTGTGCAAGTTACACGCCAAGAAGTAGAAGGTAATAGACACTGACATTCTTGATTATTCAGGAAGGATATGGTTTGACATTTAAGGGCAACTGAAGCTTCTTACCCCGATCATATCACAAGCTCCTTCGGGCCTCCACTCTTTATTTATTGTCCTACATGCATGGAAAAACTGATACAATTCTGGCAAAGGGGGAAAAAAAACCCACTAAGATCATTGGTTGTACCAGGATGATGAACATTTATCAAGTTACAGTATTTATCAAGCTGCACTTGTGTAACTGTGACACCTGAAAAGGTCCCTTCCAAACTGCCTGTACATAGAAGGGCAGAACATGGACTATAG
Source organism: Cryptoprocta ferox (assembly GCA_028646485.1). NCBI lineage: Eukaryota > Metazoa > Chordata > Mammalia > Carnivora > Eupleridae > Cryptoprocta > Cryptoprocta ferox. Next base: position 26,731,312 of record CM053571.1, read on the forward strand.
TCAAACGATGTAGACAAAACAGGGCAGCTTTGCCGCTGTCTCGCTGGGATCCAAACAGAACAAACAGTGGCAGATTATGTTGTATTTTGACCACCAGACTTGCTTTGTATCTCAGAAGCCTTTTGTAAAAATTGGCTTTGGAATCAGAGGAAATAACCATACTTCTCTGTTGATGTGGTGTCCCCGGAGGATCAGTGACATAGTGAGATGGTCAAGGAATAAAATCATGCATGTAGGACGCTAACGGGCAGGTAGTATGGATGTGGGTTGCACTTCGGAATCAGAGACAAGAATGGCGGCATAATGAACACACACTATCCACATACAATATCACAAATTTCTTAAGCACCTGGGCTTTCGAATCATACCACTTGGATTCAAATCCTGCTTTTGCTGAGGACCAGAGATGTTTGGCATATAACTTATACTCTATGCCTCAGTTTCTTCATCTTTGAAATAGGGAAAATTTTAAGAGCACCTACCTTTATAGTCTTATTATAAGGATAAGAGAATTCATATAAAGGCTCTTGGCACAGTGCCTACTATCTAGTAAGCACTCAAATGGGTATTATAACTTTTTAAAGTCTGAATCTGAAGTAATCTCTGCACCCATCATGGGGGTTGAACTCACAACCTCAGGATCAAGAGTCACATGCTCTTCCAACTGAGCCAGCCGGGTGCCCCTATTACATACTTTTTGACACCACTTATTTACTGCGTCAACCTCAATCTCTTCATTTGTCAAATAGGGAAGTAATTTTAGCAATGACATATAAAGTTCTGTGTATGACCCAGGACATGGTATGACACACTCACTGTAATACATTTTTTTCCTCCTTCTTTGGAAATGAGAAGAGAAAATGAGTTGGTTGTCCCTTTGTAATCATCTAGGCTCACAGCTGTTGTCACATTTTGGTATATTAGTTTCCTAGGGCTGCCATAATAAATTGCCACAAACGTGATGGCTTAAAACAACATAAATGTATTCTCTCTCAGATTTGGAGGCAAGAAGTCCAAAGTCAAGGTGTCAGTAACCCATTCTTCCTCTACAGTGTCTTGGGGAGCATTTTCCCTTGATGCTCTCAGTGTTTTTTTTTTTTTAACTTTTCTAATTTTATTTATTTATTTTGAGAGAGATGAGAGAGACAGAGAGAGAGAGAGCACAAGCTGGGAAGGGGCAGAGAAAAAGAGAGACAGAATCCTCAGTAGGCTCCACACCATCAGTGCAGAGCCTGATGTGGGGCTTGAACTCACAGACCATGAGATCGTGACCTGAGCTGACATCAAGAGTCGGATGCTTAACTGACTGTGCCACCCAGATGCCCTGATTCTCTCAGCTTCTGGTGGTTTTTGGTGTCCCGTGGTCTGTGGTGGCAGAACCCCAATCTCTGCTTCTATCTTCACATGACCTTACTCCTTCCGCAGTGCATGTCTGTCTCCCAGTCGCTCCTTCCTTTCTTTTAGGCGGACACCAGTCCCTGGATTTAGGTTTGCCCTACCTCCAGGATGACTGCATCTGGAGATCAGAAACTAACTACATCTGTAAAGACCCTATTTTCAAATAAAGTCACATTCCAAGGTTCTGGGTGCACAGGATTAGGTGTTTGCGGGGCAGGAACTGGCGGACACTATTCAGCCTACAGTGGTGGTGTTGCCAAATGCTTTCAGCTCCTTCATGCCCTTTACCTGATTTTTACTTCAACCTATTCGCTCAACTTATGTTTTGGAAGCACCTACTGTGTCTTAGATCTTGGGACGAAAAAGTGGTTCCTTGAAAGACCTCACAATATTTTGAGAAAGGCTGTCTGGAACTATAGTAAGAGAAGAGTGGTGTTTAATCCCGAAGTGGCTGGAGAGGGCTCCTGGAAGAAAGTAAAACTTACAGGCATCACAAACTCTTTCCTCATCTATGCAAAGCACAGGTGCCAGATGAAGGCATACAGGGTGAAAGAAGGAAATGGATGTGGCCAGACAGACCATTCTTGCCCTCTGGATTAAACAGAACTAGGCAATATCCTTGGGTCCCAACCAACTTGCTTCAAATAGGATTGCACCCAACATTCAAGGCAAATGAATATCAAGGTATAATAAATTAGAACCCTGGATTATAAACATTTTATTTAAAATAAAGTATTTACCTTGAGTGTCTTCTCTCTACAAGAAATACAGTTTTATTTAAAATGGGGAATGTGCACTGCAAAATGTAGGTATGCATGATCACTCATTTGCTGGAACAGAATGTCACCGATTTCTAAATTATTTATTTGGTGACAAATTGTCACGATATGCGGTGATGTTTAAGCTCCCCTTATAGTTTTGTTTCTTTCAAGGGGATGTTTTTATAAATCTAATTTCATACACATCATAGTTTAAAATACTTCCCTGCAGCGAAGTGGTAACTGAGAGCTTGATGTTAGCTTGTCATTGCACCTTGTTTTGAGAGAACTTGGGAGGTGCAAGAACACTTATTTTCAGCACTTGGAATGTGACAAATGTGTTATCTCTAGACTTCATGAAGTTCACCTCCACCTCCCTCCATCACACCTAGATTCTTCGTGAGTGTAGGTGTTATGTTTTCTGTGATAGAGGCTTTGTCCTCAGACAAAAAAAACCCACATGTGCAAGCGTTGTCACAAGGATCTGATTGTATTTCTACAACTACTGTTTCTGCTGGTGGATGTTGGCCTAAGCTACATCACCCCAGAATTAGATCTGAAGCTATACCGAAGGTATCAGAAAGCCCTGATATCTATGAAAGAATAATTATTAATCTGAGGTAGTTGAACAGAGGGGACTTACTTTGTATGAAACTGGGAAGTAGGTAAGCATTTTCCTTATCCTTTTACTTCCCTTTGCTAGACACTCAATGTCTGAATAGATAAATAGAACACATAGACTTTCTATGTGGTTCAATAAACCTTGATATATTTACAACTTAAGTGAATATTTTATTGCTTTAAGAATTAGAAAATGGTATGGAACCAATATGGCTACCAGGAAAAGAAATTCAACAATGAGGTCTTACTGCTTCCAAGAGCAAGCAAAGTTATCCCCAACCGTTGCTCAAAGCCCAGTTTCACCTATCCAACCTTCAGTCATAGCCATCTTTAAGAATGCTTTAAAATATGATCAGAGGCACCTGGGTGGCTCAGTCATTTAAGCGTCTGATTCTTGATTAAAGCTCAGGTCATGATCTCGTGGTCTTTTTCTTTTAACGTTTATATTTGAGAGAGATAGAGAGAGAGAGAGAGAGAGAGAGAGAGAGTGTGTGTGTGTGTGTATTAGTGGGAGAGGGGCAGAAGGAGACACAGAATCCAGAGTAGGCTTCAGGCTCTGAGCTGTCAGCACAGAGCCTGACACAGGGCTCAAACCCACAAACCGTGAGATCATGACCTGAGCTGAAGTCTGTTGCTTAACCAACTGAGCCACCCAGGAGCCCCTCAGGGTCTTGAAATTGAGCCCCATATGGGGCCATGTGCTGACAGCGCAGAGCCTGCTTGGGATTCTCTCTCTCTTTCTCTCTCTGCCTCTCCCCTGCTTACTCCCTCTCTCTCTCCCCCTCTCAAATAAATAAATAAATAAATAAATATTTTGAAAAATCCAAGATATGGACCTTTCCACCAAAAGAATGCATAGATACAATTTTCAAATATTTTCAGTGGATGCTTAGAGTCACATCTCCCTTCCCTAAGAAACAGGTTCATTCTCCTACTATCCTTAGACTCAGATGCACCCTTTCTTGTGTTGGAATTTGGGTAGCAGCTGGAGTGGCCATTATATGTCTCCCCTTCCATAGGAGGCCAACTGCTGAATGTCTTCTTCCAGGCTGTCACTCTGCAGACAGATCCACTGATCCTTCTTATTTTAGGGGCTTGTCTATCAAGCACTGTGAGAAACACTATGGGGAAACAGTAGCAGGGGGTATTACAAAAATAACAATAGGGCAGTCACAAAGCTTACCTCTTCAGGCTCTCATGCCTGCTGAGAAGGTTCTAGGAACGCTGTCTTCAATGGCTGCTGCCTGGTTTTCTTCTTTGAGTTGGATTTCTTCTGATTAACTTGTTGGTTGAATCCTTTCTCCTTTCTAGGAAAAATTCAGAGTGTTTGGAAAGATATCCTGGGAGTGGATTTATCACAAGGAGGCCACTTTGGCCCTTGCACTCCTGTGTACTTGGCAACCCACCCAAATGTAGGCACTTTCTCACTACACAGATTCCCTGCTCTTCTCCCTAAGAAATAGATAAGTGTCATGAATTTCTTATAAGAGGAAGCCAGTAGTTTTTAAGAATCTTGTACGGGCATTGGAAAAGGGAATATCATTAAGGAGAGGGTTAATTCATTCAAAAACCAGTTAACGCTAATCTACTCAAAATGAGAGATTGCAGACTGAGAGTGCAGAAATGACAAAAGAGAAAACTGCCCTTTTGGAGCTCGCAACTAGGATTTTCATTGTTTCCCTATCTTTTTGGTCTTACATTCTTCTCTCATCCGACTTCATTGTGCTACAGCCCAAATATTTCTTCAGCTTTATGTGGTGATTTTGAGTTCTAAAAAAAGGCACTTGTCACTCTGAATATCAGACCTTTTCCTACCACTGTTTACACTCTTTTCCTCAATAACTCACCTGTTCAGGGTTGCCAGATTTAGCAATAAAAACAGTTAAGTGTGAATTTCAGAAAAACAGGAAATGATCTTTTAGCATGGAACATTTGGAACATACTTATCCTAAGAAATATATCATTGTTCATCTAAGTCTGATTTAACTGGACATCCCGATTTTTATCTTGCAACCCTACCTTTATCCCAACCCATCTCTCTAAAATGTTAGCCCTGTGGGGCGCCTGGGTGGCTCAGTCGGTTGAACGTCTGACTTCGGCTCAGGTCATGATCTCACGGTTTGTGGGTTTGGACCCCGTATCGGGCTCTATGCTGACAGCTCAGGGCCTGGAGCCTGCTTCAGATTCTGTGTCTCCCTCTCTCTCTCTCTGACCCTTCCCTGCTTGCACTGTCTCTCTCTATCTCTCAAAAATCAATCAATCAATCAATCAATCAATAAAATGTTAGCCCTCAAATTTAGTGACATCCACAGATTTAGAGAGCATCTTCTTTATTTTATAAACCCAGTCATGGAGACAAATGCTAAAGGCTCCATAGGAAATCACATCCTGCCAGGCAACACTTATTTGCTCCCCTCTGACATTGACCTTGTTAGCTGAATGGGACACTCCAATCACTGCTAGCCCCGTACAATACGTGTCACGTCTGGAGAATGTTTGTTTTGTTCCCCCTCTCTCACTGATTTGAATTTTTGATTTTTTCCTTCAAGGAAGCAAATCCTGTGGGCCTAGTTTGTCTGTCACCTGTCCTGGGTCTGAGCGTGTCTTTTGTTTTTGTGCAACACTAAATGAGGGACATGATGGTAATTATCAAGCACATGTTCTCCAGGATCTGTGGCAACAAGGCAGGAAAGACTAGAGTCTACAAGTAACTTACACCTAAATTTTAACCTTGTCTAAAAAGCAAAGAAGAAAACCAAAGGTGAACAACTGGTCCGGATATCACTTCCATTGTTTCACCGGCTCGTAGTGTGGTAGGATCCAGAATGTATGACGCCTAGAGAAACAGATTTCATATTATCTCCTCTCTGACTGAGAGTTGGCTGTTCTGAGCTCAACAGATATCAGAGTATGGGGAGGCTGGGAAACACCAAATGTGTAATGTATTTGTGGCAACACTTTTGTAGGTATACTATCATGCCAACTGATAATCATTTTTTAACCTCAACCTAACTGAATTGAAATATGTTATCACCAACACCCGAAATCAGCAATTTCTAAAGTAGTTTAATATGCAGCTGCTTTAAAATGTGCTTACAGATTAGCAAACTGTCAGAGCCTACTTTCAAAGATAGCTGTCTCCTGGGACACCGTTTATTCTCACTCATGACTTTAATACGATTACCTCCCACTGAAGCAAACTGGTTTTCTATAACATTCTAAAGAGAAGTTACCCACAGCAAAAGCTGTGGTATTTCCAGTCAGTATGGCCACGTCTGAGACAGGTAACATTCACTGAAACTTCTGTGACACCAACCTTGAGTGTTCATTGCTAAATTAATTAAACAAGGAGGCCATTAGACTGAGGTGGTTCTAATACCTTAGCAGCCTGTGCAGGCAAACCCAAAATGAAGCCTGTAAATGCTTCAAGGTTAAGAAATCAAAATCTAAGGATAACCAATCACAGGCAACTAGGCTTTTCCCAAATAATGCAATGGCTTAAGTTATAGCCAATTAAATAATTTCTTTGTTTTGCTTCTGCCTCTTTTCTTTAAAAGTCTAGCCCCAGCAGTATGGAGCTCCCTCAAAAAATTATAAATAGAACTACCCTATGACCCAGCAATGGCACTACTAGGTGTTTATCCAAAGGATATAGGTATGCTGTTTTGAAGGGACACATGCACCCCAGTGTTCATAGCAGTACTATCGACAGTAGCCAAAGTATGGAAAGAGCCCAAATGTCCATCAATGGATGAATGGATAAAGAAGATGTGGTGTGTATATATATATATATGTAATGGGATATTACTCAGCAATCAAAAAATGAAATCTTGCCATTTGCAACTACATAGATAGAACTAGAGGGTATTATGCTAAGTGAAAATAGTCAAAGAAAGAGACATATCATATGACTTCACTTATATGAGGAATTTAAGATACAAAACAGATGAACATAAAGGAAGGGAAGCAAAAATGATATAAAAGCAAGGAGGGGGACAAAACATAAGACTCTTAAATACAGAGAACAAACTGAGGGTTGCTGGAAGGGTTGTGGGTGGGGGGATGGGCTAAATGGGTAAAAGGCATTAAGGAAGACACTTGTTGGGGCGTCTGGGTGGCTCAGTCGGTTGAACGTCCAGCTTCAGCTCAGGTCATAATCTCGCGGTTCGTGGGTTCGAGCCCCGTGTCAGGCTCTGTGCTGACAGCTCAGAGCCTGAAGCCTGTCTTCAGATTCTGTGTCTCCCTCTCTCTCTGACCTTCTCATGCTCACGCCGTCTCTCTCTCTCTCTCTCAAAAATAAATAAAACATTTAAAAAAATTTAAAAAAAAAAAAGAAGACACTTGTTGGGCTGAGCACTGGGTGTTATACATAGGGGATGAATCACTAGAATCTACTCCTGAAGTCATTATTGCACTATATGCTAACTAACTTGATAAATTGAAAAAATTAAATTAAATAAATAAGTAAAATTAAAAAAAATTAAAAACTATATCTTAAAAAAACAAAAGTGTCTAGCTCCAAGCTTCTGACGGTGGAGTGTTTCTAACCATTTCAGGTCTGAAGCTGCCCTCTGTGAATCAATTTTTGTTCCAATAAACTCTTAAAATGTTTACTATATCTCAGTGTGTGTTTTAACACTATAAAGAAATCATTTATAAACCTGGAATTTGGATGGATGGAGATTTGGATGGAGACGAGATTATTATTCCCCAAGAGCAGAATCTAAATTAGGATGGCCGTTTGTACCATTGGTACATAAGCTCCACTTTTCACGGAAACACAAAAGTGTTTCTGAAATCTGCATGTGACTCCCCAGGGGTCAAGGGAGAATGCAGAGAAGTTGCAAAGAGTATGTGAGCCTATTCAGGCCCATCTGGAAATCAGGGTACATAAGCCTTTAGGGTAGCCCAAGGGAGCACTCCCAGGTCTGAGCCTCGAGGCCTCAGGACCTTGCTTTACTCCCTGGTGAAGAGAGGTCCCTGTGTGCCCATCTCTGCCTGCCGGTCATATAGGCTACTGGGCACCAATCACATTGCCTTCGGTGTTTCCTGATTTAGGCCTGCTGGGGGTGGTTCTGTACTGTTTTGATTATATCTGCTGGTTCTGATGATCTTGTTGCTTTGTTAATTAAATTTTTAGCTTATTTTAATCTCCTTTTTTTGTTGTTCTTGTTTTTTTCTTTTATTTTTTAATGTTTATTTATTTTTGAGGGAGCTGTCAGCACAGGGCCCAACATGGGGCTTGAACTCACAGACTGCAAGATCACAACCTGAGCTGAAGTCAGACACTCACCCAACTGAGCCACCTGGGCACCCTTTAATCTCCTTTTAATAGTTCACTCTTAACGGTGGGGAAGACGACCTAGCACCTCAGAGAAAAGTGTCTGCCCCAGAGGCAGCTCCACGGCCAGCCTTCCCGTGCTTCAGATCCTGTCCTCTTGCCAGGCCTGCCAAAGATCCCCAAAGACGCAAGTTCAAAATATTCATCCAGGTCATTCAGGAAGAGCACAGGTGCAATTACCCTTACGAGGAGGAATACAAGTAGCCCTACAGCCTCTGGGGAATTGCCAGACCAAAGAGTCCCAGAGGCTGCTCGCCCAGCCCAAAGGTGAGGGCTCTTACTTCCTGTATAGTGTGTGTGTGTGTGTGTTACAGTGCTTTTTCCACACTGTTTATCAATTGGGATATAGTAACTCCCTATGTGGTCTCTTTGGGCACAGTACAGACCCTGAAAGGAATCTTTTCAGATGTGATCATCTATAGTCACCTCTTCTTGCTTCTTTGTTTCTGTAATGTTAATGTGGGATATGTTTCCCTGAACACTGGCTCTTTTAGGTGAATGAGAAACTCAGACAATGCCAGCTCTTTGTTTATTCTGTCTAGTCCAATCCCTTCAGCATATCAACTCTGTTAAACGTTAAAAATAGTTTTGCCTAGTTGTCATTAGTTGTTTGCTTTTTCCTTTTGAGTTTTTGGTGGCTAGAAGTTTTTAAGTTTTCATGCAGTCAAATCTATGTTTCTTAGTAGGATATATTTCCACATCAGAGTTTCTTGCACTTCTGCCTGAAAACAATCCATTATGAAGACAAATTTAAAAATGTGCAGCTAAGAATAAAAACAGTTTAAATAGCTGTAGTAGTTCAGACCAGTACAGTGGTTCATGATGTTCAGCAGTAGGACAGTAGACTGGCAGGGTCAAACACATGCTCGTTTGATCTCTGCCATATGCCAGCTCTGTCTCCTTGATGCTCTGTGGGAAACCCTAAGAACCTGCCTTTTTCTCTTCCCCACCTTTCCTGAAAAAGTCAGTCCTGAAGAAGTTAAATCAAATTGAGCAAAGTAGACATAGCGTCCGGACAGGGTTGTGGGAATGGGAAGTCGGAATGTTCCAGAGGTGATGTCAGGGCTCAAGTGACGTGACAAGGACAAATATCTACCTTCACTCTATACTTATAATTATTGGCTTGTGGGCCACAGGTGGGGCAGAACATTTCATGTTCTTACCAAACAGCTGATTATTTAATAAGAAGTCTTAGTTAGGATGCTATCAGTTATAAGGGATAATAACAAGTTAAAATGGCTTAAGCAAAAACAAAACAAACAAACAAAAACAAGGAACTACTGGAAGGCTTTTGGGGTGTCTCACGGAATCTAAGGAGAAGGTGAATGACTAAGTCATAAGAAGGGCCACAATGCAGCAGAGAGAACACCCTGGAGCAACTCATTTCAGGAACTTCAATGTCCCCAGGGTGTTCCCTATGGCTTTCACTTCTGTTTCTCTTTGTGTTTTCTCTTTCTCTTGAGTGGTGTTCTTCACAGAGTAGGAGAAAATGACTGCCAATGGTTTCAAAATTTTGCTTGTAACACATATGACTATAGGAGAGAAACTGCCTTGATTTCCGGTGTTTCCAGGTCCAAAATCCCAGTAAAAGGACTCAATGGCCAACCTTAGGCATCTAGGCATGGAGGATCCTTGGATGAAAGTGAGATGCATGTGGGAGTGTTTGAAGAATTTCCCAGAATAGAGATGCTAGGGGTGCCTGGGTGGTTCAGTCTGTTAAGCATCCGACTCTTGGTTTCGGCTCAGGTCAAGATCTCTCGGTTTCGTGAGTTTGAGCCCTGAGTCTGGCTCTGAGCTGACAGCATGGAGCCTGCCTGGAATTCTCTCTCTTTCCTTCTGTCTCCACCCCTCCCCCACTCATGCTGTCTCTGTCTCTCTCAAAATGAATAAACATAAAACAAAAAAAGAATAGAGATGCTATGTATAACCCCTTAATATCTAGAATGCGGACCTTCCTACTTACCTCCATCTCTTTAGGGTATAGGTGATTACTTCTGCTTTAAACTTATCCTGACTTAGCACTATTCTCTACAATAATTCTACATTCACCTTTGATGGTGAGCTCAAGAAAATGACATTTATAAGAAGTGAGAACTTCTCAGTATGTTGCCTTCTGTGTTACATGGACTCTGTAAGAGACTGTCAAAAGTAGGATGTCAAAGTGTAAGCATATTTTTAATGAATACATTTGACCAGTTGCTTACCAAAAAGACAGTAGCTCACTGTACTCCCATAAACAAAGTATCAGAAATGCCATTTCCCTATAAACTTATGAGCCTTGGACATCATTAGGTTTTTAATATTCACCAATCTGATAGGTAATAAATGGCATATTGTTTTATTTTACATTTTCCTGCCTACTAATAAGACTGCCTAACTTCTGTAATTGTTACCTATCTTCCTTTATTCTCAAATTGCCCATTCCTATACTTTTCCTATTTTTCTCTTGTTTGCTCATTTCCCACTTGTAGTTTTGTGTGAAGATATAAATTTAACTTTTTGTATCTTATTTTATTTTATTTTTTTACATTTATTTATTTTTGAGGGACAGAGTGAGACAGAGCATGAGCTGGGGAGGGGCAGAAAGAGAGGAAGACACAGAATCCAAAGAAGGCTCCGGGCTCTGTGCTGACAGCACAGAGCCCGACACGGGGCTCGAACCCACAAACTGTGAGATCGTGACCTGAGCCAAAGTCGGACGCTCAACCAACTGAGCCACCGAGGCGTCCCTAACTTTTTGCATTTTAATTTTTATTTACTATACTTAATATTAATTTCTTATTTGTCACATGCTCCTAGTTTTTTTTTTTTCACCCCTCATTTGTATCAGCTTTGTTTATGGTGCTTCTTATACAAAAACAACACAGATATATGATCAAATGTATTATTCTTTTCCTTTATGGATGCTTCTTTTCCTGACTTACTTAAGGAAGTTTTTCTACCCATCCCTACTCTTGTGGAATCTATACCTTTCCTAACTTTTCTTCTACTGGTTTTTTTTTCTGCAATGTAGATTTGATTTTGTATATGAGGTAGCAGTCTAACTTTTAGCTAGAAAACCAGTATTCAGGATATATAAAATAAATAAATCCCCACCCTTCCAAACATAACCTCAGAGGAGTATACATTTGATGTTCATCTTGGACTTTTTCTTATGCACATACAATTCTTTGAGATGTACACGCACATAGGCACACACAAATAAACACTATATGTACAGTGTGATTTTTTTTTTTAGTCTCCTTCAGTTTGCTTTCTTTGCTTGAAATTCTGGGAAGGAACTCCAAACCAGTGGTATGTGGTTCTAGCTCATTCTTTCAGAAGACACAATAGCATGCTATCTTAAGAATTGACAAACCTGGGGCACCTCGGTGGCTCAGTCGGTTAAGAGTCTGACTTTGGGTCAGGTTATGATCTCACAGTTTGTGAGTTGGAGCCTGCTTCGGATTCTGTCTCCCATTTTCTCTTCTCTTCCCCCTCTCGTGCTCTGCCTCTCTCTCCTTCAAAAACAAATAAACATTAAAAAAAAAAAAAAGGATTGACAAACCTGATGCATTAAAGCATAACCAATTAATTAACTGCTCCCAGCTGAAGTCCCAGGGTAAAATCTTCAGCTGCCCCACTGTTCCAAGTCCTGCTCTGAATAGTCAAATCTCCACAATGCTCTGTAATTGACCCTTCTCTTGACTCCTCTAGGACAGAGTCACAGTATCCACCTCAAAAAGGGTAACTTTCTCCTGTGCCACCTTCAATCAGTCTGTTTCACATTCTGAGCTAGCTTTCTTCCTAATGAGCTGCAGGTCTGGCTTCTCCATTTAATATTCTGCATGGAAAAGGAGCATGGAAAGCACCATTAATCTCCTGCTGACCATTTTTTAAAAATGTTTATTTAACTATTGAGAGAGAAAGAGAGAGAGGGAGGGAGGGAGGGAGAGAGGGAGAGAGAGAATCCCATTTAGGCTCCACACTGTCAGTGCAGAGCCCGACTCAGGGCTCTCTCTCTCACCACTGGGAGATCATGACCTGAGCCAATATCAAGAGCCAGACGCTTGACCGACTGAGTCACCCAGGCCCCCCCACCGCTGCTGACCCTTTCGATACTTTTTAATCTATGGGGTTGTGTTGGTGGATATAGTAAAAAATAACTGAAGACTATGGCAATATTTATTGATCTCTCATCCATCTTCGATTCCAGAGGCAGGTACCACTTAGCCAAACCATATAATTTTGTTATTGATTCAAGGTTTTTTATCTTCCCTCAGAGCCTTCACTCTGAGCCACAGAACCTCAATCAGGGCTCATTTATTCCTCAAATATGTATTGATGCCACAATTTACCAAACACAGTGTCAGGTGCTGTGGACAGACCGTGAGCAAAATAGTCACACTGCTGGGTAGTTATGGACTTTCTTTGAGCAAATCATAATCCTGGATGTCATTAAAAACGTTCCTAGCCCTCAGTGCTCCTCTGAAACATCTATCCAAATATCTGATGCAGATTTAGCCTCCTTACGTTCTCTCGCTATAAAAAACGAGCTCAGCATCTTTTGCTATCTAGAAGAGAAGGTGTTTTATGCCATAGGTACCACCATGGTGCTTCTCAAACAATGTTTATCTGAATAGTTTAGTGTCTTTTTAACAACAACAACAAAATATTGTTGCTATGACTTAATGATCACTTAGTTTTCAAGAAATAGTTATCGAACCCCGATTATAAGACACGCCATGATCTAGATCTAAAATCAAAATCCAGAGGTTATCACGGGAATCTACCCCCAAAACCAAGGGCACACTGTATACACTGTATGTTAGCTAACTTGACAATAAATTATATTTTTAAAAAAAGATAAATAGCTCACTTCTGAAAACCTCCCCCTCCCTCTTAGCCTTTTGTTTTAAGGTGTTTTTTTTTTTATACTTATTTACTTTTGAGAGACAGAGAGAGACAACACAGTGGGGGAGGGGCAGAGAGAGAGGGAGACACAGAATCCAAAGCTGGCTCCAGGTTCTGAGCTGTCAGTACAGAGCCTGACTCGGGGCTCAAACTCACAAACCTTGAGATGGTGACCTGAGCTGAAGTCAGACGCTTAACTGACTGAGCCACTCAGGAGCCCCTTAGCCTTTTGTTTTAGGAATCCAGGGACCACACTGAGAATGACTAATCCACAACTCCTGTCAAAACCCAGTAGGTCCTGTATTTTCCTATAAACCGCCCTCCTCCACCAGCTTCTTGGGGGATGGTGAGATGAGGGAGGGGTGGAGTGGGGGTGAGAGGGGTGGGTGTGTGTAGGAGGGGTGGGGGGATGGATTACAGTTTTTGAAGGCCAGAGCCTGCTGCAGCCTCCTTCGCTGCTGCAGCAAAGTTTATCCCAAACTTTGTCTGTCTTCCCATTATATTTTACCCCCGAAGCACTAAGATGGGTTTTTGACAACAATAATGGGTACAGGTAAGGAGTGTGGGAGTTTGATATGGGGAAGCTCATTATTCTTTTCTGCATTATTTCTCCACAGATTTTTTTTAACCTTTGGGTGAGCTCATTCATTAGTAAGGAGGTCAAACTTTCCTTAAAATAAGCTTGAAAACTTATCTCTAGAGCAAAAATAGAATCAAAGCACAAACAATGCAATCTACCTGGAGGTGGCCTATGCACACAACAGACCAAAGATGGTAGGTCTTCATCTCTCGCTTGGTGTCTACAGGCAAAGCAAGCATGTCTGGATCCATCCAGGCAAGGCATCCAACTTGAATTTGCTACCTATGGTACTTTAACTATGAAACTCTGCTGAGTGAACTGGGGAGTGTTTTTTTGTCTGAAATTATAGTACTGACACAATTTCTTATATGTATGTAGTGTGTTTGAGGTGAAATTTTTCTTTATACTGTTAAAAAGAAAGCGACAGTTTCAAAATGGAGTCACTTAGGCCAAGTCACCAAACTGGGGCTTACTACCTAACCTAGTGGCAATTCCACCCTCCTCCAGACCTGTAGTCTTAACCTATCAGTCAGGAAATCAGCACCAATGAGGTCACAGGGGACCTTTCCAGCCCTACCACCACTAAAGGATGTGGAGGTATTCCACCTAATAAGACCCCCTCCCTTTTCCCCTAAGGGAAAATGACTTTGCAGGAAACAATCTTTTCTTTTGCTAATAACTTCTTGTCCCACCCTCCTTCTACAAGACCTTCCATTTTACACCACCCCTAGGAGCCTCTCCCTATTTGCTTCTGGTTCATGAATCGCCTAATAAAGCCGATTAGATCTACTAGGTTGAATTTTGTTTCTTGACAATAATGGGAATAAAAAATTCCCAATAATCATGACTTTTGAAGAGTTTTATTGCTGAAAAGGCATTAATTGAATGTTCATTTTGTGAGTTACATCTGTTAGCATATTCTATAGACAAAACTTGAGGATCCAAGGACTCAGCTGGGGTTTAAAAAAAAAAAAAAGCAAAATAACTGAACAAAACAGACATAAATCCTTGCCTCTAAGGAGTTTATATTCTCCACAATCTACATGGATGGTAATTTTGTCCACAGTTCACAGAAGGTGCATTTTGTCCCCGATATATAATCCTATCACAACATAGTCCTCATAATCAAAGCCCCAAGAGAGCACAGTTATCCCATTAGAGGTTTGTTTGCATAGAGGGTTACCATAGTCACCAAACTCTTCTATCATGATCAGTTCTTGAATGCTTCTTGACCTAGGTCAGAGATGGGCATAGTATTGTCAAGACCCAAGTCCAGTACCTCCTGCTTTGTAAATAAAGTTTTATTGGAACACAGCCATGCCCATATTGTCTATGGCTGCTTCTGTACAGAGATAAGCAATTGGGACAAATGTCTTCTAGTTTACAAAGTCAAAAATATATACTATCAAGCTCTTTATAAAAAAAATTGCCTACTATCACTGATCTAGATTTCTGGGGATTCAAATATAGTATTCAACATTCTATAGACCAGATCTATAGAAGCTTCTTAAGAGATGTGGCCTTGGTGACAGATGCTTTTATAGCTCTCCCACAAAGGAAATAAGGGATAGAACTTCATAAAAATGGATCTCCACTTTCTAATTTTCATCATAATACCAGCATACCCATTGCCTTGTGCTTAATGAGTGTAACTCTTAATATGCAAATCTGTCTGTCTGTCGCTGCTTTGCTTAAAACTCTTGCTTGACATCTCCCTTATTCTTTGGATAAGATTAATGTTTTTAAATGCAATTTACAAGATGCCTCAGGCTCTGACCTCACACACCCTCCCTGCCTTATCTTTGGTCTTTCTACTTTTATCCTCCCTACTAAGACCACAGGGTTCTGCTTTGGGCAAACCTCCGGCTCCTTTGTAAATTAACTTCCTAAGTCTACAGAGCAAGTCTAAACCCCCAGACCCCACCCACCTTAAATCCTACTCAACCTCGGACTTCTGACTAAAGACATTGCTGAAGGAAAGGTTTCTTTGATTGTCCCATCAATTCGGTTCACGTTCCTAGGTCCCCTATTTTTCTTTCATAGCGATTTTCAGAGTGGCAAATATGTACTTATTTTCACTACTTGTTAATTTCAGTCTTCTTATCAGATTCCGTAAAGTGGGCGGCAGGTCTTTTTTGTTTGTGGATGTATCTCCGATGCTTAGCCACTACCTCATTGGTCAAACAAATATGTGGAATGAGTTTATGAACACCTTAGAACACATGCATCAGACATTTAGCAGCTAAGAACAAGCTATCATTGGGAGAGTCAAATTAAGAATTCACTACCCTAGAGGTGCCTCGGTGGCTCAGTTGGTTGTCTGACTTCAGGTGAGATCTCTCATTTCATGAGTTCAAGCCCTGCATTGGGCTCTCTGCTGTCAGTGCAGAGCCCACTTTGGATCCTGTGTTCCCCTCTCTCTCTGCCCCTGCCCCATTCATTCCCTTTCTCAAAAATAAACATTAAAAAAAAAGAGAGAGAATGCACTGCCCAAAGCATGTTTCCTTGAATATTTTATAAAACTATGTAAAACTATTCTATATTATAAATTGATAAATTTATCAGAGTTTAGCACTACTTTTTTTTTCCTTTGATAGTATCTTTTTTTTTTTGTAGTGAAAGTTGGGAAGCCTGGGTGGCTCAGGCGGTTAAGCTTCCAACTTCGGCTCTCAAGTTTTGCTCTCATGGTTCACGAGTTGGAGCCCCACGTCAGGCTCTGCTGACAGCTCAGAGCCTGGAGCCTACTTCAGATCTGTGTCTCCCTCTCTCTCTGCCCCTCCCCTGCTTGCGCTCTGTCTCTTTTGCTCAAAAATAAAATAAAGTCAGCAAAAGCAATGCACCTTGCTTCTCTTTTTCTTGGATGCCAGGAAGCTCAAAAGTAAACGTATTGCTTATTTACACGAATGTTCTCCAAACCCAGATTCCTGGTAAAAATTCTTCCTACTTTCTTTACATGGCTTATTAGGCCTTTTATTTTATTTATTTTTTTAATCTGTTAAATATTTGCTTCATGTCAGATTGTCTCAACTTTGCATACTTATGTATTGATCCCGTTAAAGACTCATAATGTAATGTTCCTCATTGGAGTAAATTTAGCAAACTACATAAACAACACCTCTTTGGCCACATCTCAGCAATTGGTAAGAGTGGAAACTACAATCGGACTCAGGAGCTTCTAAGTGTCCTGATGGAAATTATGTGACTACCTTGGGCTGAAGAAGTGAGGTTGGGGAGGAGCTGTGTGTGTGTTTTTTTTTTTAAAGGTAGCAAAATAAACTGGAGTAGGTTATCCACTGCTCATGAAATTCAAACAGCATATTAGTACACTGCAGGGGCACCTGGGCAAAACCTGGCGTACTGTGCTGTACGTGTGGGGCACAGCCTAACATGAATACAGTCTGAAAATTAGGGACTCCTGGGTCACTTCTCTGGCAGGCTGATTTTCAGGTCACTTCTCTGGCCTCCCTAAGTACAGCAGGAGACACGGGGCAGAAGGTGACTTAAAAGAGCTGATCTGGTTAGGAGTTGGGGGAACTTAATCCTAAATTTGCACTTTCTTTAGAGGATTAAACAATGAGTGTTTATGAAATCAAGAAAAATGTGTTTCCCCCCCAGAAGTTTCCTTTTCAAAGACGCCTCTGTGCACTCTGGCTAATTTAAAAAGAGCCCCATTGGGTGCTTATTTTTTCTTTTTACACATATATTGCCAAAGTAGTTCCTGTTTTGGTTTTAATGTGTTCCTTCTTTTTAGGGAGATGAAAGAGAACTTTCTTTAAAAAAAAGACATGTCTGCTGATCCTGTTTGTTAGAATGATCCTAAATAAAGCTTCTGTTAAGAGTTTAACTGTTTAGCTAAATCCTCTAGGCTAAATTATCTGGCAGATTTTCATCCTTAGTCGGGCTATGTAACTAGAGTGCTCTTAGTACCCTCTTTCTAACCTGAAATTTCTGCCTCCCCCAGGACTTCTCTGGAGCAAATGTCTTGAGGAAGAAGTTTTTCTCTCAATCCAGTTGACTAATTTTTTTTTGCATAAAGATACAAGTGCTCTTGACTCATAGTCCCTACCCCCTAAATACTGCACAGGCGGCTTGTTTCTACAAGGCACAAAGCCATGAAAGAACCATTCCTGGAGTACGTTTAATGCGCTGTCTCTGACTAGTGTTTTACAGTTTGAAATCGACTCATGTGGTAACCAGGGAGGTCAGACATGAAAAACGACACGGAGATCATTCCTTGAGTTTGAAGGTCAGCATCACACTTGAAACTCAAATTGGTTTCCAGAAGATGGAAATGTTTTCCTACATTGTGCGGGGTGAAAAGATTTAAAGAGGCCTCTACTACAAAATCTGCAAATATGGAATGTTTTCAACATATGCGTTAATGCCAATAAAGGATCCTTTGCTTTCACGTTCAATTAATTCAGCTAAATCAAACTGTAAATATTATCTAAGCTGAAGACTGCTTCTGCTTCATTTAGGGAAAACAAGTATTTACTAAACAAGATAAGGACACAAGATAATGAGAAGCCTCTTACGAATGTTATCTGCTTTGGAAAATAAATGCGATTTGACATGTAAATCTTAACCACCCCCCCCCCCCCAGGACTTTTTCTTCTTGGCTAGAATAGTCTTTTTAGGAATTTGGTTCAGTCTAACTGGCTATACACCATAAATGAGTATGTTCTAAGTTCCATTTTCTTTTTTTTCTTTAAAAAATTTTTTTAAATATTTATTTTTGAGAGAGAGAGAGTGAACGCTAGTGGGGGAGGGGCAGAGAGAGAGGGAGACAGAATCTGAAGCAGGGACCAGGCTCTGAGCTGTCAGCACAGAGCCCAACATAGGGCTGGAACCCACGAACTGTGAGATCATGACCTGAGCCAAAGTCAGACGCTTAACCGACTGAGCCACCCTATGTTCCATTTTCCAATGGGATTTGACCCTTTAATTCAAGCTGAACTATATCCAAATACACAATAGTTTTCATAATCATGTTGGGCATCTATATTTAGGACCTCCATATTTATTTGTTTATTGCACTTCCTTTTGCAATGTGAATGTTCCTTTGTTTTAGTTCACTATCTTGTTTTAAATAAATGATATGACATCACTTAGTGCCTGTAAATGCTAATCTACTTTAAGATTTTGAATTCAAGTCCCTTTTAAAAAGGCCAATTCTCTGCTTTTCTTAGAAATGAAAATAAAACCATGGACTATGCCAACATTTGGTTGGATGATGATTCTACCAAGCTTCCTGAATATTATCTTCTCTCTTGAGAGTACCATGGACATCGTTATCTGCTCTAGCTTGCCTAATGTCTCACAAGCTGGGAAAAATGCACTTTCCCCAGACTACAGAACTTCAGGGAAGCAAATAACAATGCTTAAAACTTACTTCATACTTAAAGGCCACTTTTATATGTTAAATTAGTATGTTAACGTTTTTCTTTTAAAAGATAGTATTTCTAACTTAAGATAGTATATTCCCAGATAAATATTTTATTGGTTTTAAGTTACAGAATTTTGCCACTATGTATTAAAAGCAGTTTTTCTGAAACATTAGTGTCTAGATGGCTGGGTCTTACCCCTGGAGTTTCTTTTTCTTTCTTTCCTTCTTTCTTTTTCTTTCTTTCTTTCTTTCTTTCTTTCTTTCTTTCTTTCTTTCTTTCTTTCAAGTTTATTTATTTATGTTTGTGAGAGAGAGAGAGAGAGAGAGAGAGTGTTAGTGGGGGAGGGACAGAGAGAGAGGGAAAGAGAGTCCCAAGCAGCGGCTGGGCTTTTAGCCGGTTTAATCCCATGACCCTGAAATCATGACCTGAGCCCAAATCAAGGGTCACATGTTCAACCGACTGAGCCACCCAGGCGCCCCTAGAGTTTCTGATTTGGTGCATCTAGAGCCAAAAGTTTGCATTTCTGTCAATTTCCTGAGGTGATGCTGGGGTGAAAATCACTGAGGCGTCCCAGTTGCCTGTCTTATTAGTCTGAAGGGAAGGAGAGATCCATGTGTTCCCTTAAGAACTTCGCAATGACTCTTTAAAGTTCACAATTTTCCAGACTTGATTCTTATCATCTGTCTCTTTCCCTGGACTACTGTTAAGGCTTAAAGCCGAAAGAGGTCTTGGGCAGCTGGGGAGATGCAGATAAACATCCCACAAGCCTGAACATTGGAGGAGACAGAGTATGTGGTGGTAACCTTACAAAGAGCAAAGTAAATGAAATCATAGGGTTCTGCTAAAAGGAAAGAGACAAGGTCAGGGAGGGAGGTCTGGCTTTGAGAAGTGGCCCTGGTACTTAACAATAGAACATTCAAGGAGAATTCCTCCTGGGCAAGTGATCAAGTTCCATTGTGATGCTGAGAGAAACACACAACCGTTTCCCTCTAGCCGCCCTCCTCCTCTTCCACCTGATGCCTCAAGGGCTCCGCTCAGTTGCTGGGGAAAGGACTGTGGGGCTGACCCCTCCCAGATTCCTCCTGCCAGTTTAGGCCAAAGGAGAAGTGAGGAGCTTCAACAGTCTAATGTAGAAGGCATTTTTGCTGCTTTTTCTTATCAGCCCCTAGGGATACTTTTCATTCCAGCGAAATTATTTTATTTGGCAGATTAATGTTTTAATATGTCCTTTGATTCATTTTTCAGTGAGCCTTTGAATGAATGTAGCTATGTTTTCCTGGGTTATGTCAGCCATGAGAGGTCTCCTTAACTGTCTCAAAGTTTTCCTTTTTTTCTCCTTTCTACTGTCTCTACTCATCTCGAAATGGCCTTCTAACTTTATAGGGTTTTAGAGTCCCCTTTAGAAAAGGTAGTATTGGGGTGCCTGGGTAGCTCAATAGGTTGAGTGTCCAACTCTTGATCTCGGCTCAGGTCAGTCTCAGGGTTTGTGGGATCAAGCCCCATGTTGGGCCCCCATGCTAACAGCTCAGAGCCTGCCAGGGATTCTCTTTCTATACCTTCTTCCACCCCCCCCCCAAATAAATAAACTTAAAAAAAAAAGGTAGTATTAGGAGCATGTTTCCAAGTTTTGGAGTTTATGACTTGAGAGTTCAAATGTGGTTGCAGGACCCTGGGTAAATTATTTCTTTTCTTTAGGACTGAAAGCTCGTATGTCTCACTGTCAAATATACCTACCTAGTGGTGTTTCTTGGAGAATTATTTGGGAATACCTCTGCCACACCAAGCATAGTATGTGCTGCACAATGATATAGGACGATTGCTATTGCTCCTGGTAGGCAACATTTTAATCCCTTTTTTTCCTATTCTCTATGATCTGAATTGCTTTAACAAGAAGAAACAGGTCAGCCCCAAGTCTGTATGTGTCACCCTTGGATTTCTAGTTCTCTCTGTTTTCTGAACCCCAGTAGATCTAAACCTAGTACAAATGCCTTAGTTTGTGCCCTGGGATTCAAACCTCAGCAAAGCAAGGCAGGTTGCCAGTTGGGGAGGCTGCTAAAAGTGGTCTCCTTCCTGTGGGTAACCAAAAAAAGAATAAATAAAAGACGTAGGTCTCTGTTGAAGAGATAAGCCCATGTGCAAGCAAAATTATTTAAAGATTTAAGAATCGGAGACAAAAATAAAAGTCACTTCAACATTACCGTTTTCCAATCCACAGGGCTTTCCAAAACATAAATCTGATCTTATCACTTCCCTGTCAAAAATATCCCCCTCTGAACATCCTATGAACCCGCCCCCACCAGTTTTTTCAACAATATTTATCTTCCTTATGTTGGTTTAGGTCTTTAAAATACTCTAAGTTCAGACCCCTCTTTTTCTTTCTTCCAAAGAGAACTAATTATGGGCCAACTTCACTGGTTTAGCAGAGATTATTCACTTTTGGGGCTTCCTTTTTCTCCTTCTGCATCCAAACACACGCGAAAATAAGCGCCTTATCTCTATTTGCTGTTGACACTGTAGGGACCTCTCCCAAGGCACCCTGTACTTTTTGGTTAAGCTGTGAGTTTTCTAAAGCAAGCGGCACTGACACATAGCACTCTATCTGGAAGTGAGTTCATGATCAATGACAACTTTAGTGCATGCAGCTAGCTGACAGGCAACAAGGAAGCCTTCTCCAGTTCAGCCTGGAAGTCTGGGTCTAAAGGTGGCTTCAGGGGAGGGAAGGTCCAGATGGGACCTTTGCTAGGTGACATTACTATATACAAGGGGGAGGTGGGCAAAGGCGTTCCAGACAAACTTTCAAACTTGCAATACAGCCCTTGAAAAAATTCTGGGACTTTCCCAGCAATAATCCAGGAATCCTGGATTTCATAAATAAATTGAGAGACTGGAGCATTGGAAGGACACCTGAGCAACTTCAGGGTACAATGGCAGTATGAGAGAGTGGCATGGAAGCAAATGACACCATGGCTAACCTGATATAAAAATACTAAACATGTCTACACAGCATAAGGGGAAACGAAGCAAAAAACCTTAAATGGGGGCAATGCGGACGTTACCACAGTACTTCTGAGCAACATATCTAAGTTACTTTGGTCTCCATTTCATTTGTTCTGGAAATGCAGCCTACCCTAAAACAGCGTTTATTTACAAAAGCAATTTATGCAATAATCTAACATAGCAACCAGGAAAAAAAACGCCACGGAGTTATTTATCTTGTCCTCCCTAATGTTCACTGTCCAATATTTAGCTGCAAAAACTCTCTCTATATTATTTTTCACCTGACAATTTGCAGGTAATGGTTTTGATTTGGCTCATTTGAATTTTGATATGTCTATTTAACATCATTCAAGAACATTGACTCTGTGTCAGGCATTAGGTATTGAGGGTACAATAGTGAATTACATAAGATGCCTGCCCTCAAAGAATTTACAGTCTAGAAAGAAAGAGAGACCAGTATACATAGTAAATCTAGTGTGTTTGAGAGGTCTCAGAGCCAGGGGAAGGGAAAGCAGAACACTGCAGATGTTTACTCAAGTGCAGAGGATCATGGAAGGCTTCTTGGAGGATGAGCAAAAATTAGCTTGGTAAAGGGGAAATGGAGAAGGTATTTCAGGCAGTGGGACTAGCATATAAAATGAATAGCATAATAGCTTAATTTAGTACTATCATCTTCATAGATTAATAGTTTAGATGAGGCCCCAAATGCAGGACCATGATGACATGCGAAAAGTGGCATTTAGTGACTTTAAATTTATTCAATTAAAAAGACCATGCTTTATTTTAATATGGATACCTTTCCCGCTTTGGGGATGTTAAAATGTCATCCATTTCCCAAAATGATTGTGATAGCAGATGGTCATGGGATTAAAAAAATCTTTGGCAAAATACAAGATTTTCAACCTTGTGTTCATCCTTAATTTTTACTAGTCTATGAAACAGACAAAGAAGTTCCTTCCCCTACCCTCTGTAAATGTTTATTTTTTTTTCTCTTTTTGGTTAACAAACACAATACTCAAAAAGTGTACAGCGTGCTCTGATTTGTTAGCCCAGAGCAAACTGTTGTAGTAACAGTTGAGCTGAGGGATGGGAATATAAATCCCCAGCTCTTTGAAATTCTAGTTTGTTGTCCAATAGTTAGCTCTATAGAAAGTACTTTCTGAACTCCTAAGCACTCTTTCCAAAGACCTGACATTTGTGCTTTTACTTGCCAACTTATTTTGAAACCCAGGTTCACTTTCTGGATTTGTTTTGAAAGAATTCCTAAGTGCTGGTGTGTGTGTGTGTGTGTGTGTGTGTGTGTGTGTTTTCATGCTTTGACTTAAATTTTTCTAGGTTTTGGATATAAATTTGATATTATCTAATTGTCTGATGACAATATAAGCCAGCTAATATATATAACATATATACTATATATAAATAAATATAAGTAAATATGTTATTTATATAAATATGAGTAAATATCTAAATATAAAACTTATTAAGTAAATTTATAAATATAAATAAAAATAAGTACATATAAATTTTATGTTTGTATATATATACACATATATATATGCTTATTTAATGCCAGAGATTGTGCTAAATAGTTTCTATAGTTATTCTACTTAGTCCTCACAACCTTTAAGTTTCTGACTTAAGATGATGCAGAGAGGCTAAGTAACTTGCCTCTTACACACAACTGAAATGGGTGTGTAAACACAGTTGACCCTTCACCAGCACTGTTTTGAGCTGCGTGCGTCCGCTTACATGCAGACTTTTTGATAAATGCTACACTAGATTATAAATGTATTTTATTTTCTTAGGATTACCTTATTGTAAGAATACCGTGTATAATACATATAACACACAACATGCGTATTAATTGACTTTACGTTATTGGTAAGGCTTCTGGTCAACAGTAAGCTATGAGTAGTTAAGTTGTGGGGAATCCAAAATAATACGTGGATTTGACTGCTCCTGGTCCCCTGCCCCTAATCCCTGTGTTTTTCAAGGGTCAGCTGTGGTTGAGACTCCCCTATAGTTTAGCCAGAGAGCAAAATGAGAAAGTGCCTTTGTAATTCAAAAGCTGTTGAGAAATACCAGCTTGTCTTTTAGATGGGAAGAGCCTGACTAAACCTCTGGAAAAATATTACTAAACATATGTATGCCCAGAATTGAAACCTGTTAGTAACTAACATGGTGCACTATCTAAAGCTTGCATTTAGGGCCAGTATTTATTTCCAGTTCTTTCCCTACATTCCCCCAAGGTAAAAGACTAATTTCTTAAATCCATGTCTCTTTCAGGTAACCCTACGTAACTGATCTTAAAAAGCTTTCAGGAGTTCAGCCGCTGTCTGGGAAGGCAGTTCAAAGTGGAAAGAACACGCACTTGGGAGACAAGTCCGAGTTCAAATCCTAGCATTTTGTTAACTTCATTATTTGTTTTGCAGACGAGGAGTCCAAGTGGGAGACCAGGCTTCATTTGATTTCTCATCTAATGCTCCAATGACTGATAAAGTGAGGGAAATGAACATAGCAGATGATTCAGGGTGAGTGGGGTTAGGAGGATATCAGAAAATCTTGTGCTAGGGCTACGATGATTTTAAGAATTTACTTCCGTTTTCCTATCTCCTTTTGAGTAGTAAAAGAGGTTTCATGTCCTCAGTGAATTACAATGACATTTATTTTTAAACACAGTTCTATCTGAAAAGTCCTAGAAGGGAACAAATGTAACTTATTTGCCATTTGCTTATTTTTGATGCATGTATCCAAAGATAAGATATTCACAAAAGACAATGCTTTTAACAATGCTATCTTTAAAGTATTTAACTTAGTTTACATGTAATTACCTGATTATTGTGTATGAATGAAAAAATAACCTAGTTCTTTCAAATCCAGTTTTACATATTTCATTTAAACAATAAAACGTTTTCTCCTTCAGCTTTAGAACAAGTTCTACTTTTGCTACATTTCTATTCCCTTTGGCTCAGTACTTAAAACACACAGACACACACACACACACACACACATCTCAAAGTGGTGTGTTTTGCAATATTGATGACCAACTAAACTCAGGATATTTATTTCCATCTGGTAGAGTTCAACTTCTGCCTCTTGTTTGCTTTCTCCATCTGCCCGACTCACCATCTTTTTTCCCCCCCTCCTCCTTAATGGAGTTAGAGTTAACCCTCTCTTAGGCTTAATCGTTTTAGCAGGCTCAAGCCTTAAAACAAGTCTTTTTTTCTAGTTTTGCAAGTGGGGTTTCCAGTAAACGCAAATGTCTACGCCTAATACTTCCACAAGCTTCACATTTAATCTTTATTTTCTTGTTTTTATAAAGAGCCACAGAAATCCAAGGGCTCGACAGCTATTTGGACCAGGAAAAAAGGGAAACAATCTTTGGTTAAGGTATAAACGCTGTAAATGCATTGTACAAATTTGCTTTCCCAGTGCCGCCTTAACTTTACGGGAGCCGCGTTACTACATTTATCTGCAGTAACAGGCTTTCCTATCAGCACTAAGCTGCATTCAGCTTTCCTATCAGCACTCGTCTCTGTTTGACTCCTGAAATTACTGAAACAGCAACCACAAAAGGCTTACTAACCTTCTATTTATTTTGCAATTAAACTTTTACAACGACACCTTCTATTTATTTTGCAATTAAACTCCGCTCCTCCCGAGGGTGGAGCTGAAACAGCTCCCCGGCGTAGGCAGCATGTCTACTAGGAGACCCCCGGCTCCCTGGAGAGGCAGAAGGACCCTCCATAGCCCTTTCGCTCCACTTTCTCCGTATCCCCTCTGCGCGCCCCCCGCACCTTCAGCACCGGCACCCGAACCCCGCTGCTCCGCACGAGCCTCCGCTTGGGGAGCCGCCTCTTACACCGGAGCGGGGACGAGATTGAAACACCCAGCGCGCGTTAAGGACTGGCACCTCGGACTCGCAGCCTGCCTGCCTGATCTGCGCGCGCGAACAGCAAGCCGGCTTTTAGCTGCCCAACCCCGAGACTCCCCGCGAGCGAGCCCAGGCAGCTCACTCTCGCAGAGGATGCGCTGGCGCTGGGCCCCGAGTAGCAGAAGCGGGAAGGAGGAGCCAGGGCTGGGGGCGGAGCTTTCACACGCGCACCCTCGCTCGGCTCGGTCCCGTAGCCACAGCCCGCCTGTCTCCGGCCGCCGCTCGGGAGTTTATTTGTTTACAAGCGGATTACGTCAGCTCCTCCCTCTCTTCCCTGTCTCCGCATCCGCCCCCTGGCCCCTTTTCCCGCCCCCTCCGGCTCCGAATCTGCTGCGTCACAATGGTGCGATCTCCGGATTGGCTGCCGTCCGCCGTCATGCTCCAGCTACGCCACTTCCTTTCCGCGGCGCTATAAAAGCTACTGCACGGCTCCTGTCTCTCTTCGCCCCTCCGAGCTGGAAATGCAACTGTTGGGAGCTTCGGAGGCTGCGGAGCTGGACGCGGAGGCGGCTGGGGAAGTCCGAGCGATGTGACCAGGCCGCCGTCGCTCGTCTCTTCCTCTCGCCTGCCGCCTCTTGTCGTGAAAATAACTTTTTTACTATAAAGGAGAAAAAAAGTAGCTGTCCGCCCCTCCCCGCCCTCTCTTCCTCTCAGTCTTCTGACCTGCGAGGGAGCCCGGGGTGGCCGCTCCGCCGTCGGGGCCGCGCTGCCGAGCCCCGGCCGCCCCGGGCCGCCCCCGTCCGCCGCCCCCATGCATCCCTTCTACACTCGGGCCGCCACCATGATAGGCGAGATCGCCGCAGCCGTGTCCTTCATCTCCAAGTTCCTCCGCACCAAGGGGCTCACGAGCGAGCGACAGCTGCAGACCTTCAGCCAGAGCCTGCAGGAGCTGCTGGCAGGTGAGCCAGCCGCGGCGGGAGGGCGAGGGGCGCCGGGCGGACGCGGACCGCACAGCCGGGGCGGGAGGCGGGCTGAGCCGTCGGGGCTGCGGAACCCGCGGCACTGCCCCGGGCTGGCCGCGTTCGGGTCCCGCCGCGGGAGCGGGACAGGCGCGCCCGGCGGCCGCTAACGGCGGGTCCCGGCGTGGGTTTGGGGGCTGGGCCGAGGGCGCCCCCTGCCCCCACGGCTACCCCACCGAGGGGAGAAGGAAACTGGCTCACAACAAAGAAACTACAGCCACCGAGGCGGGAGCTGCGGTCCTCCGACCGTCCGCAGATTTGGGGACAAAGGAGCTGCGGGGCTGGGGTTGGTTCGACGCCCCCTCCCCCAATCCCCTCCAACCGTTGTGGGCTCGGCGGCCGGGCCGGGGGCCGGGAAACCGTGCCGCTGCCCCGGGGCCAGCCCGGGACGGACGTGCCGTCTCCCCGCGCCTCCTACCCCTGACCATTAATCATCGGATTTGTCACCGGTTCAGTTACAGCCCTGCCCAGAGCGTGGTTTAGGGTTGCTTGTTTTTTCTTCCCTTCGGGGTTAACAGCCCGGTGGCGCTTCTCCTCCAAAGCCATAAACCCCATTGTGTGCGGCTGGGGTGGGGTGCAGAAAGTAAACAGGTTCCCGCCTGGCCGCCGGTGCCATCCGGCTGCCAGGCCAGCCGAGGCTGCGCGCCCGATTCCTGTTTTGGCGGCTCAACCGGTTGGTTCCTGGAGATCGTTTTGTCCCCCTACAACTGGGTTATTTCTAAAGCTCCGCCCGCTTTTCCCCCCAGCCCCAAGCACGGCACAGCAGCGGTGCAGTGCTGGGCGTTTTTAAAAAGTTGATAGTTGAAATTTTTTCTTCTCAAAGGAGCCTGCGGAAGAAGGAAGCCACCGCGGGATCTTAGCGTAACGATCTAAGCATTGTTTCTCTGTTTTTTTTTTTTTTTCCTCTTGCTATAGAACACTATAAACATCACTGGTTCCCAGAAAAGCCGTGCAAGGGATCAGGTTACCGTTGTATTCGCATCAACCATAAAATGGATCCTCTGATTGGACAGGCGGCACAGCGGATTGGACTGAGCAGTCAGGAGCTGTTCAGGCTTCTCCCAAGTGAACTCACACTCTGGGTTGACCCCTACGAAGTGTCCTACCGAATT
>CM053571.1:26759791-26784309 GCA_028646485.1 Cryptoprocta ferox
TTGGGTAAAAGTCTTTTCCACAAACCACCATCTATTTTGTGAACTTTGTTAGTCATCTTTTATTTGGTAAATTATGAACTGGTGTAAATTTGTACAGTTCATGTATATTGATTGTGGCAAAGTTGTACAGATTTCTATATTTTGGATGAGAAATTTTTCTTCTCTCTATAATAAATTGTTTCTTATCTTGGCATTTTAATCAATCTCTTGTCATGATTAATAGAGGTTCAGCTCAAAGAAATATGTTTCTCAGAAGACTTAGGTTCTATAAGCTATGTGAATGTCAGTTGCACACTGGTCATGCTGAAAAACATTTGCTAGGAGGGAAGATTTCTCTGTGTACATATTTAGGTGTTAGAGGAAACACAGGGTAACTTTTTTTTTTTAATCTCTAAAGTCAAAACATGGACACATTCCCAGGCTAATCTCATGAAATGAGGCTAAGAGACAAAGGTAACATCTACCAAAAAGTGATACTCAGTGGATTACATTTCATTGCTTCCCTATCGAAGTGAAGATACAAATGTTCCATTCTGGCCCACCTTTGAGAAACCATTATTTTGCCCCATGGAATCCATGTTCAATTAGAAAATCCTGGGGTAGGTGACCCATAGTCTTAAAGAACAGGCTAATCACTGCAGAGATTGGTGATTTTTTGCTTTTCATCAGCTGCAAGATTTACATAAAAATCACTTAAGCTGGAATTCAACAAAAGGTACGTTTATACATTTTTATTCTCAAAAGTTGAAATGTGAGTTTTTGATCCTTATTTTCAGACTTCCGTTTCAGATTCTAAGAACCTAAATGAAACATTGCTAGAGGGGAGATTGCTCCACTACCCCGTTTGATAAAAGCTTGTTGGTAGTTTTTTGGTTGTAGAGGATAACAACGGTTCGTCAGTGGAAATTGAAAGTGGGGAATGTTGAGGTTTTCTGTACACAGTTAACTTATAGTGGCTTTTTTTTTTTTGAGATACGCATGTAATAAACATGTTCACACTGGAAATAATTCCACAATTGAGGTTACTTGAAATCAGTAGTCCCAAATTTGGGGGATACACAGGAACGAATACACAGCTGAATACGCAGGTATTTAGAATACAAACAATGTCTGTGTACTTCACACAGGTCATTCGAGTTAGAACCACAGCACACGGAACATCCTTACCAGTTACGGTTTTATTTTCCCGTGTGTTTTTTGAGAAGCCTCCCAGGTTTTCAAATTTGAATTACAATAAAACAACCTGTGTAGTATAGTCTCCCCACAGGTCTCCCCCAGTTCTGATTACTCTTGTTTGCCAACTGCATCTCATCTGGAAACTCTCTGGAATAAAGTTTTGCATACTAAGTCCTTGGAGCCTAAGGTCAGGTGTCCAGAGAGTTTAGGAATAGATTCTAGCCTAAAACTTTTGCCCTAGAACCTATTCTCAACTGGAAAATTATCTTTGACATCAGACATTTTGGTACTTGCAGAGAAATTTGGTAGGAAGAGAACTTAATAAAAACACTTTACTTTAGAACTTAGGTGATGTCTGGCAGGTAAGGAGCTGTTACATTCTTTAAAAAGGCTTGCAAACATCCCTGAGACCTAGCATCTGGCTGTTTGCCAGGACTTTAACCTTACGTTCCCCAGACGATTGTCTACGGTACTGGAGCTGTTTAATTTCCCATTCATTGCTTCTGGGGACTGTTTCTGCCTAGCTGTTTTGAGGAAAACATTTGTATGTCTGCTGCTGTATGCACACGCAGGTGTGTACCAGACCTGCAGGTGCAGTGTATCTGTGTACTTTTAAGACATTTAATATTGGTAAAATTTATATACTCAGAAGATAGCTTCTTAAATCCTTTTAAGAAAGGATGACTGCTTTCAAAATCATTAGTTACCACTGGCACCAAGAGTTCATAATTATTGGCAGTATCTTTATGGATGCTACTTTCTGCATTTTAACAGGTAGTTTTAAAATTATTTCCTTTTCTTCAAATGTAAGTCCTATCTTGCTCTACAGTGCTGAAGCCAGTATTATCCTAGTTTATGCGGGATAATGTGGCTGTTTTCCCTTTCCGTCTGGGCTAGGAATCACACGTCCATCCATAGCCTTAAGTTGCAGTATGTCTTGCATTAATAGATGGGAAAGTCCACTAGAAAATTGCTTTCTGGTACTATTGCACAAATGATTTAAGTCATCGTTACTCACAAATTGCAAGTAATTTTGCTTTGTATTGGTGTTACAGATCGTGGAATTGGCCTTCATGTTGAGGAAGCAGTATTCCTGGCTATTCTGGTCTTTAAGAACTAAAGATTAAAACAGTAGATTGTATGTTGAAGTTTAAAGATCATTCTTCTCTCCTTTGCACCCCTATTTCGGATAATGTGATACGATGCTATTGATAAGCGATGGGGGAGAATTTTATCAATATTTTATTTTGGATTGTCTGAAAAAAACATTTATTTATCTGAAAGTATAGGGACTACAGAGAGCTTAATTTCATCTGAGTCTGAAGCTGAACTTTGGTATATGGCTACTGCTGAAATAATATTTTTTATGTTTGGAACATAGCAGTATGAAAAACTTTTGTAGTGAAATAGTTTGTACTACTAACCAAACTAAGCTGCTTAAAAGAGTCCTGAAATCATTTATATTAATGCAAATAGGCCAGAGGAATTTATATGTGATGATAGTTTCTGGCTATATATATATATATTTTTTTTTTCCCCAAGAATAGCATAAAGTGAAGAAACATTGTTAAACAATGTTAAACAAGATGTTAAATTTTGTAGTTTTAAGGTGCTCCTAAACAAGTAAGCCTTAGATTGTATTGATGGTGAGGATTTACACCATTTCCTCACAATTTATGGAATATAATGGATACCAGTTTTTTTGACTGCAGTTCCAACTTCTGATATTGTCCAATGTGTCAAATGACAGAAAATGATAAGGCTTCCAATGTCATTTCCAGTTAAGGATTTTCAATTTTTTAAGTGTTTTCTGTCATTTCATAGTCAAATAATCTTAAAAGGAACATTTTGGAGTTCAACTTCTAACTTTCATAGGAACCTTTTCATGCTGTTTATCATTTTAACGTTGACAAATATCGAGAGGTTTGTGTAGCAGTCTTTTGGCAGGGAGTTGGGAAACACTACTATAGGGATTCTGTAATTCACAAATCTGGGACAAAGTCGGCCCTCACTTTGTGAACATGCAGGTCAAAGTGGTAGTGAGGTTTATGGTCCATACCAAGTGGAAACTGGGCTTGGGAGAGGAGTGGATGGGAAGTGTAAAAGGAACCTGCTCCTAAAGGCATTTTTAAAGAAATTCAAATATGCTTAATGCCTTTGTCTAGGTATTTTATAAAGGGAGAATGATTTTGAAGCTGTTATAAACTGCTTCATTATTAGCCTCTTTTCTCTGTACCTTTTCGTTGTGAAGGCTGTTTGTGACCCCACTTCTGATGATAGAAGGGTGATTAAGTAAGTGTAGGCCAGACACCTAACATCACGACAGAGATCACCAGGCAGGAAATGAGAGAGGAGTTAACTGCATTCCTGTTATTTGGAGACTATCACATCAAACAATTATTATTTCAAATCATAACAAGACATGGTCACCTATGGACACATTTACTTTTAATAATTCTCTAGGTGATCTCCAAAGTACCTTTATGTCATTCTTTTGAAGTATGTTTGCATGTGTTTTCATGTAGGTATGCACAAGCACATGATACATTTTGTAAACATATATTGGGGATGTACTAAAAATTCTGTCGATAGGAGTGTGTGATCAAAAACAGATTTTCTCTAGATCCCTAAGGTAGGTGAGTTTTGCTCTCAATAACTTGATTATTATGTTAAGTGATAGGTCTTCAAATGAGAAGCTGTTGTAGTCTTTCAAAGAAGGTTATCTTGTCTAATTTTAGCTTATTTTATTTGTATAATTAAGACATTTTTTACAGCCAACAAAACCCCCAAAGTAAGTGTTCTACCAATTCAAAGTCTATGTGCTCCTATAAAGCTATGTATGGCTATGTGTTGAAATCCACATTTTATGGTTTTAGAAATTTTCTTTTTAAATGTTAGGGTTCTTGTAACATTTCCTTTATTTGCACGCATGGTTGTTAAAGAACCGAGTTAATGTAGTTGTACACCAGTGATTAAATTAGCTCTGGCAGTTTTGGGTTAGCCAGAAGTCTCCTGTATCTTGTCTCTCTGGTTCTGAGCAATCTGTAAATTCGTAGGAAGGAAAGGTGACTGCAAATTGGAGTTTATTTGATAAGATTCTATAAATGGGCATAAACCTAAAATGATGAGATTATCAAATGGCACTGTAAAACAAGATTGGATATATCTTCCAGTCCTGATTTTTAGCAGTTTTGTCCCTTCGAGTCAATAGACTAAATGGAATTGTATTCCCTATAAATTACACTTGTGAGCCTCCAAGTTAGCAACATACCTTCTTAGCTGATCTCCCAACAGCTGGGTGGGGTTAACAGGTAGGTAGGTCAGTATTTTTTAATCTTCATGTTCTGTGGATAGAAAGCTGAGGCTTAGGGAGTTTAATTTGCCCCAAAATCACATGGCTAGTAAATAGCTCATTGATAATTTGAACCCGGGCCATTTTGACCCCAGAACCCGAACTTGTTAACTACTGGTATGTGGAGGTGTGTGATTTGTTTACTGTGCTTCACATTGTTGGAACATGAAGGTTCTAATTTCTCGTTGCTAGGTAGCCATCATTTCCAGCCTTGAAGCCTTGTCACTCTCCATGCTCAGAAGGCATAGGACTGTCTTAAAACCAACAAATGCCAAAATCAGGAGGCATTTAGGACTCAGTGTAAAAAATGCTAGTCGTGGACTTAGAAGAATGAGTTGGAATGCAGACCTGTACCAGCTACTAGTTTGTGACTTTGGACAATTTGATTCGCCTCTCTGAGCCCATCACTCCGTATGTAAAATGGGATAAAAATAAGTCTGTTATACATGAAAACATCTAGCAAAGAATGGTTGGATTTTTGGATGTTGAGTACTTCAGTAGATCATGGAGGCAAATGAAGCAGGTTGTTTTCTTGGTTTCTTGAAAACGTGATGTCACTGTGATTGTTGGGAGTTTCATGAAAGTCAGCTTTGGGCCAGTAGCTGTTAAGAAGAAATGTACTTGTGTTTTTGAAATGATATGGATAGAAAAATGAAGTCCTTTTTAAAAGTGGAAATACTGATAAGCCAGGTGTTGAGCATATTTATTTCACAGGCTTTTCTGAGCTGGGTCCTTAACATTGTGCTTTTCAGAGCTATTTTCTCAGCAAAGGACAAAAAGAAGGAATCCTTCAGATCTTTTGTCTGTGTTGAACACCTTAAAGTGAGAGGTGCAGGGACGCTACCAAATGTGTACAGCCAGGCAGCCCCACACAGTGCATGTTTGAGGGCATTATCATGTCTGATGCTCGCATCTCTTTGCTATGTGAAGTAAGTTGACTTTTCCCAGGGTTTGCGGCCCTTCAAGCCATTTGTGTTTGGCCATGCTTTTGTTTCAAACAGTGGTTTCCAAACAACTCAGTGGCTCTCAATCTCTTCTTAATCTAGAGTGGTGTGAGTACTTCCTTAGTGCAACGAAAAGCAGCCTTTTCTTAGTTATCAGTTTGGGTTTGAGTTTCTTGTGTAACCTGATGCAACGTTTGCTTGAATCACTAATAATGTAATTGACTTCTTCTAGTTAGTCATAAATGAATCAGCGACCACGTGTCCCTTTTAGTTTAAACTCAGGTCCCTTTCTCTGGGTGAAGATACCTTCATTGAACAGCTTGCTGCTGGGTTGTACAGCATTACTGAGTACCTCAATGAAGTAGGTACTCAGCAGAGCGTCTTGCTAAGTTATTTCACAATAGTATAGGTACTCAGCAGAGCGTCTTGCTAAGTTATTTCACAATAGTATAGGAAACAAAGGGCCCTATTCTTAAAAGAACCTTCAAGAGACTTAGAGGCAAAATTCCTTTGACCCCTTCAGAAATCTTGCATTTTAAAGTCCCCGTGTGTGGTTCAGGCCTGCTTGGAGTTGTGGGTAGCCTCGTAAATAAGTCAGTGCGTTCCTATAGTGTTTAAGATTGTGATGGACGCATAAGAGTTTGGAATTAGTTAAAAGAAGGTTAAGGGGGCCAGTCAGTGTTGTCAGAACAGTTACCCCCAAGAGAGGGTCGTTATGGTCATAGAGTTAGAGATGGAGCCTTATGTAATACTGAAACATTAGACACAGGCTCTCTTCCTAACTTCCAGATTTTTGCATTGTTCCCATTCCCCTGTCCAAGGGATCCCTTGTGGGATCCTTCCTTTTTTTTTCTTTTTTTTTTTTTTTAACGTTTGTTTATTTTTGAGAGAGATGGAGGGGAGGGGCAGAGAGAGAGGAAGAGAGAGAATCCCAAGCTGGCTCTGCATTGTCATCACAACCTGATTAGGGGGCTCGATCATACAACCCTGAGAGCATGACCTGAGCTGAAACCAAGAGTTGGATCCTCAAACAACTGAGCTACCCAGGCACCCCTCCTGGGGCCCTCCTAATGGTTAGAATGTGATTGGTGTTTTGTCCTGTATCTACCACATTCGTTAAATACTGAGTCCCTCTGTGCCACGTACCATGACAAGTTCTGAGGATTCACAAATAGTCATCGTCTCTGCCTTCAAGGGGCTTAGAGCCTACTAGCAGAGAGAAGTTTCCAAACAAATAGAAAAACTGGGCCTGGTATTTACTAAGGGAAGGAAGAGGTGAAGTGGGGTGTCCTGAGAGCAATGATGGACCAGGAAGCCTACCTTAGTCTTCTCAGAGGAGGAGACTTGAGCTGAGCTGCATCTGTGGCATTTTTAAAATCTCTTTTTCTCAAGCTTCATCTTTTTCCATAATTTTATCTTCTATTTCACTTATTCTCCCCTCTGCTTCTTCAGTCCTCACTGTCACCGGCTCTAGTTTATTTTGCACCTCATTTACAGCATTTCTTAATCGTCATGACTATTTTTTAGGTCCTTGATCTCTGCAGCAGTAGATTCTCTGCTGTCTTATATGCTTGTTTCAAGCCCAGTGATTAATCTTATAGCTATTACTCTAAATTCTTGTTCAGTTATATTGTTTATATCTGTTTTCAGCAATTCTTTAGCTGTCATTTCTTCTGGGAATTTCTTTTGAGGGGAATTCTTCCGTTTCATCATTTTGGCTAGTTTTCTGTCCCTTATGTACTTTAAAAGCTTGTTATGTGTCCTGCACCTGTGAGCACTACTATATTAAAGAGGGGTCATACACTGTCCAGGGCCTGGCCCTTCAGGAGGTGTTTTTTGGGGTGTGTTACGTGCCCTCTGTTGTGACTCTGGTTGCTTCATCTCCCTACTCATAGTGATGTTTTGGACCCTCCACCAGGTGTGCTTTGAGTTGTTTGTTGAAGTAGCCCAATGGCCCACCAGGTTGTCCCTGTGGGCCCGTGGAGACATTTCTGTCACTCTGCAGCCGGGACTCTTGAAATTCAAA
Source organism: Cryptoprocta ferox (assembly GCA_028646485.1). NCBI lineage: Eukaryota > Metazoa > Chordata > Mammalia > Carnivora > Eupleridae > Cryptoprocta > Cryptoprocta ferox. Next base: position 26,767,290 of record CM053571.1, read on the forward strand.
GTCCTCTGGCCTGAAGACTGCTGTGTTTGAGGGACGAGGGCAATTCAGGTCCCCCTACTTCTCTGCCATGTTGGATCTTTATCTGAGCTGCATCTTTAGGATGAATGGGGATTTGCATGAAGAAGGCAGGACAGGGGACAGTGCACAAAGTCTGGCTGGAGAGTGAATGGTGCTTTGGAGGAATTGAGGGAGGCCAGGTTGAGTGGAGTAGAGGGGAATTAAGGAAGGGAAGCCACATGAGGTGGGGCTTAGTAGGCAGAGAGCAACCATGCAATTTGATCCATAAGTTTATCAGCTGAACTGTGACTCTTGAGAGTAAAACGGAGTGCTGTTACTAATTAAACCCTGACTGTAAGCATCTGGAACAGTCTCCTTGCTTTTATAGGCCATGTTAAAGTATTATCTCTTTGAATAAAGGCCCAGCAACCAGCAACATACCTACTTCCTAGTAAATACGTCAAGGAGTTCGAACACCTTTTTCAGTCCAAAAGGAACCCAAAGTGAACACGAGAATGTTTTTTTTTTTTTTTCAGATCAGCTAGATGGTGATGATTTGTTTTGCTACAGACAATAATGACTTTCATGTTCTAAAGGTGTAGCACGGAAAGTTGGTTTTTAAGTGTAAGCTGCTAGATGAGAGGCACTTTCATGGTATATGAAATAGAACAATTGAAATTCAAACATACTTTGGATTATTTTTCGTGGTTTGTTATAGCACTTCCCATTTTTGCAGTGTTTATTAAATAGAATTAAAAAAAACGGTTTAATTCTGGGTTTACATTTCTAGTGGAAGTGCCTCCTTAGACATAACTTTCAAGGTGTAGGCCGCCTAAAGTTTTCTTTAAATTGCTGTAAAAATTTAATACAGTTAAATGTGTAGAGGTCAGTGGACTTGGCACACCTATGAAATCCACACCGCAATCAAGAGAGAACATTTCTACCACCCCAGAAAATTCCCTTTTGAGACACTTGAGATTTGATTAAGAAATATAGTTGTGGAGCCAGGCCTCAAATTAGAGGTGAGTGGTTTTCCCCCTCCTCTTCTTACTACTTGATTTTTGCTTCCTAAACATGCGGTAATGGTTCCTTTAAACATGAAGCAAATTGTCACCAGAAGAAACCGTTGCCTTTCAACTAGTTATGATTTAGTGGTTACTAATATTGTACATCCCTGCCTAATTTGCTATGGCTTTTAGTCTTCTAGAGTGAGTAATAAAATTTGAGTCATATCCCCATCACTGACTCACAAGCTTTCTAAGGAGTGCCTGGTGTTTGTTATTAGGCCAGAACTTTAGAATTGTGATCAATTGAAAAAGATTGTGATGATGCAAAATTTACATAATGCTCCTCCTTTTTTCGTTGAGCCTGATTATGCCACCGTAGTAGGTCTTGCAGAAAAGAAGAGACAAGTGTTAAACCTGTATGTATAGCTAAGTCCTAGCCTTGAGCGTTTTCTCCCCGCACAAAATTCTCAGCTCCAGTTGCCAAAGAGCAATGACAATATTCATCAAAGTTACAGCACAGTCAGTTGTGAAATTGATTGAACCCCTTCGTGTCACCGTCTTTAAAGATTTTTGAATGCAGGGGTGGGAAGATTTGTCGTAAAGAGACTGTTAATAGTTGGAGATCCACTGAGGGAGAGGGAAGAGAAGAAATTCACCGTGATTCAAAAGGGGATTTACTCCTTATTTTCTCTGTAGATTAAGTGTGCCAATTTGGAACCTGATCTCGAACTAGATCTTAAATGAACTGCTTTTCGGAGAAGGACAGTATGTTCTGCTTGGCAAAGCCCCTGTTGCCGAAGCAGCGGTGGTTTGTGTCGAGGATGGTGGTGAGTGGCAGTAATACCTAGTATTTCAATACCAGTTGGACTTTTTTCCGCTTCCACTCCAAATATGAAAGGATGGCAACTCAGTGGAGATGTAAGGAAGGCTAAAGTCAGATTTGGTTACCGGAGATTTGTCGATAACCTATTTCCGACTGGTCAATAACCCATTTCCGGTTGGAGAAGCCCCTACTCCAATTGCATATTCATTTTCCTAGTAGATTTCATTTCTCATTGTAAACAAGTTTCGTGCCTTAAGCACAGGAAAATTCAATATGGCAGTTCATTATATGCATGTTGAAAAGGATTTTATTTATTTCAGCCTCGGTCCTCTTGCTGAATAGCTTTCCCGGTAGCACCAGACAGGCTTAGCCGCCCTGCTCTGCTGATCTGCTGCTCTGCTTTTGTAAGGTTCCGACCTGATGCTGCAAGCACTTCCTGTAGATTTTCTGAATCTCAGCACTTGTGTGCGTCCCTTCCCTGGCTCTTCCTCACAAACCTGGAAGAGCAGATCTTTGGTACTCTAGTCATCTCTGAGTCAAAAAAATGTGGTATTAGGAGTGTTATAACTTGCCCAAGTCACAGGGCAATAGGACCATTCGAGGCCAAAATCCGGGTTTGTCCTAGATCAAGCACCAGCCCCTAACCAGTACCACATCCCAGTGCACTGATTTCTGGTCCCATTGTATTGCAGTTGTTTGCATTCGTGTCTGATTGTCCCATTAGATGGGAAGACCTTAAAGTCTGGAACTCTTAGGCCAGAGCTTTAGACGACGCTAAAGTGAGTTAATCTGTTCGTCTGTAAGTATTTGCTGAGTATCTACCATATGCCCAGCATTGTTCTAGGTACTTGGAGACACCGCTGTGAGCCAGACAAAAATACCTACTATCCTCAGAGAGTGGGGAGAACGAGCCAGTAGAAGATGGTAGCTCAGACGGAAGGTGGTAGAAGATCAGATGGTGAGAATGGTAAGGAGCAGGGCTGCTCTGTTGGTGCCGTGAACATTGTACCGGTTAGGGTGATAGGGAGCCGTGTGGGGGGTGGGGCACAGGTTGCTATTTTAAGTAAAATAAGGAAGGCCTCACTGATAAGGTGGTATTTGAGCAGAAACTTGAAGGAGTCCAGAGAAACAGCCTAGGAGATATCTTGGAAAAGAACATTCCATTCAAATAATTGAGTGAATTCCAAAATCCTTCCAGGCTCCTTTCTCCCCAATACATAATTGTAATTTGGCCTTCTCGGACTCTATTATAATGTCAACGAGCCTGGTTCCTGGCAGTTGTTTTCCTGACCACTTCTTACTTCCTTTCCTGGTTATTGTATGCCATTGGAAGCAGCAGAACTTTGGTTACCAGAAAACCCAGATGGATATGTTTTTTCTCCTCTTCATTTTAGAGGGAATTGCAAATCATATTAAATACGCTGAAAAGAAGACCTGAGTTTTAAAAAAATAGTCTGATTTCTTTAAACTCTGTCTACAAAGTAGATACCATGTTGTGAAATGGGAAATGAGAATTGGTGTTCAGTATATGGACCCAGCGAGATGCTCAATACTTTGTTCTGACGTATAGCTCGACAAGCTGACGGACAGCATTGAAAACAGAAAGGGTGTTCTTGCTGACATTTGGATACCCGGAAAATTCAGTTATCCCAAATGCCTATTCCTTCCAGAACCTGAGATTATATTACCGAGGCTGGTTATCATTTAAAGCCCATGGCCTTTTTTATGGAGGAGATGAATGAAGAACGAGGGTAATATTGCCATCATCATACATCGGTTGAAAACTCACAGCATACTTGCTCTTGTAAAGGTGTTGGCAGGTAGAGTTCCCAGTGTTAGGATTTCTCTGGTTCCACTTGCCTTCTCAAAGATGAATGACGATGTGCTTTCTCAAATAAATTTCACTGTGGATTCTACCTCATCCATGTTCCCAGCCCAAGGGGTAAGACTATCCCCTTCCAAACAGTTTGAAGCTTGCTGTATCCAGTTTAGGTCATCTTCCTTGGGCTCTATAAAAAATTGATGAGGACTTTTGGCCTTTCAAGGTTGAGTCCAAATCACACAGCTATGATTCTGCATCATCTGACGGTCCAACCAAGCAAAACTAAAAAGGAAGCAGACCTTTCAGTTTCTGGGTTTAAGAAAAGACTCCCTCTCAAAGCTCCCAAATTTAGCCAGATAATCCTGGTCATTTGACCAGAATTGGCAGGGTGAGACTGTGAAGAGAGGGTAAGAGAATGATGAAGAGAGGAAACTACCCTTTGAAAAGCAATAGTGATGCTACAGAGCTTTTCATGCAGAACTAGAAATTATATCCAAGGCAAACATTTACCAAAGGTGCCATGGGACTTTTTTTGGACTCAAATGAGTAGACTCTTAGACCATCAGACTTGTTCTTGTAAATGTGGACCTTCCTACGCTGTCTAATTTATCCTAGAATCATATAATCGTATATATATATATATATATGCCTAATGATGATAGGCCCACAGCCCAAATTCCCTAATGTTAAATTGGGAACACAAGCAAAATAACCATGTTAATATGAAACTCGGTATCACAGATACAGATAGTGATTATAGCCTTGTGAGTCTTCTAATAATATTTATGGCAATAATCTATGGCATTTCCCCCCAGAAGATTTCTCCAATTCATCTGTGCGGGTTAAAGTTCATTCTGTTATCAAAATGCTGGCTATGATTCTCTGGCGCCGAAAGGTGTGTTTTTGCCCTTCCGTTTTCAGGAGGAACGTCCTGCCTTCATTTCTTAATGAGCGTCCCTTGGTTTTTCTTCCTTCCTCCTACTCACACTGAACTTGTCAACTTAGATAGGAAAACACTGTACTGTGTAGAATAAAATAAAAACATCTAAATGTGTGGTTGGACAAACTTATTTTTAAACTTAGTCATGTGGTGTAACACTGTGTTAGGCAATAATTAAGGTTCTGATAAAGCTAATTGAAATGGAGTTATTAGTTGACTTTTTCATAGTCAAAAGGTTTTAGGGTATTATTAGAGTAAAAATATATTTCAGTATCTTGGGTACAACTATGGCTTAATATAGCTTTTTTGTCTGAAAATTTTCATTTCACTAGAAATTTATTTCAGGGGAACGAAATGCAAGACTTGTGTTCATGTGTGGGTGGGTGAGTGGGTGTGTTACATATGTGCTTGCTGGGAGATTGGAGTGGGTAGAGTTAGCACTGAAAAGAAGAGTGAGTAAAATTTAAGAAATGCTGAAAAAGGAAATCTGCATGTCTGGATGGATACATTTGAGTGTTATGTGTATGTCTATGTATGCCCGTAAATTAGTGCAGGGAAAGAAATATGGCAATCCGCTTTAAACACATGTTTAAATATGGTTTCTTCTGATGCCTGGCCACTGATTTTGAAAAAAGAAAGTTACAGAGAAGAAAAATATATATATTTCCTTTTCACGGTCTGTCATCATACCAGAAAAGTATGTCCCCTCTGGAAAAAACATTTAAAACGTTATCTTTTTTTTTAAATTAATTGGTTTATTTTGAGAGGGAGAGAGAGCGAGCAAGCACATGAGCAGGGGGAGGGGCAGAGGGAGAGAGAATCCCAAGCAGGCCCCACACTCAGTGCAGAGCCCAATGCGGGGACTCACGAACCAGTGAGATCATGACTTGAGCCAAAATCCAAGGTCCAAAAGCTTAACCAGCTGAGCCACCCAGGTGCCCCCAAACCTTATCCTTTTGGTTTCGAAGGGCACACCTGGCAAAACTGATGAGCCAGGAGGGGAGCTTTATCGTAAGCGTTTTAAGTCACCCACAGTGCGGGATTGCCTTCTGTGCAATCAAGGCAAGGTCAAGTTTGGCCATTAGGATTTCAAATTAAGAACACAAACAATGGGACTCAACCCTTTTCCTGCTTTGATAAGCAGTGAGAAACATGCCTAAACCACAGTTCTGAGCGCATTGCAGGTTATGTGTGATCCAGGTGCACCCCTTACTCTCCCAGGAGAAACCGGCTTCAGATGTAGGAGTCTGGGAGAAGCATGCGGAAGACGCTGGATGTCTGCATGCAGACAACCATCCGCATCATGGTACCTGATGTAACCCGCCAGCAGACTGCAGCCCCCGAGAGCTACGCTGTTCAACCCCCCATTCTGCTGGTGTGATAATCCTGTGTCATTCTCAAGTTTTTGCACATTACTGGGGAGCACACCCTCTCCTCTGAACCCCTGTCTCTGCTGGATTAGGTCAGTTTAGAGACCTTTTTAACAGCCTGAGTGGGCTGCTCTTTTTGCATGCTGCCCAGATGGATAGCTCGGCCTCATCTTCATTTGGGCAAATATTCAGTTGTAGAAGACGGCCCTTTATGCAGATGACTTTACCAAAGGTGTGTGAGGACAAAGGACACTGACTTTGCAGCAACATAGACATCTGGAATTATTGGGATGTTTTCAGTGCTTCAGTCATTTCTAATCCCAGGCCCTAGGTCCTTTCTCTCTCCCTTTCCCCTTCCTCCCACTGTCCCCTCTCCATACTTCCCTCCTATTCCTTCCCTTCCTCTCCCTGCTCCTGCCTTCCCTTCCCCTCACCTTTCCTTCCCTATCCTCTCAGCTCTGTCACAGGAGCAAAACTCAAATTCCCCCCCCCCCTTTTTTTTTTAACAGTTATTTATTTTGAGACAGAGAGAGAGTCAGGATGGGAAGAGGCAGAGAGAATCATAAGCAGGCTGTCAGCGCAGAACCAATGCGGGGCTTGCCCTCATGAACCTGAGCCCAAATCAAGAATTGGATGCTTGGGGTGCCTGGGTGCTCAGTCCATTAAGCGTCCAACTTCGGCTCAGGTGGTGATCTCGCGGCTCGTGAGTTCGAGCCCTGCATCGGGCTCTGTGCTGACAGCCCAGAGCCTGGAGCCTGCTTCGGATTCTGTGTCTCCCTCTCTCTCAAAAATCAATAAACATTAAAAAAATTTAAAAAAAAAAGAATTGGACGCTTGACCAACTGAACCACTCAGGCACCCCAAGACTCAAATTCCTAAAGAATAAGGAGACCAAGGCTGATGCTGCCTCTTTCTGCTACTGAAGGAAAAACAGTGTTTTCCTTTTCTCCTCTCTACAGTCATTGTCCAGGTGAGGTCACAAAGCAAGGCAAGTGACAAGGAATGAGAGGACAGATTAAGTCTTCAGGACAGGCAGAAAGACTGCAAAGGCATCTGGGTTTACTGAGACACCCAAAGAAAGCCTGAGGGGCAGGAGAGCGGGGTTTTAGACACAGGCTCTGGAGTCTGAGATTTCCTGCTTGACTCTGGCCCAAACACTGCTGCCAAGAGACGAAGCACTTTCTCCTCTGAGTTCCATTTTCTGTGCCTCTAAAATGGAGATGATAATACATCCAATCTTCAATTCTGAAATTCAACCTCTGAAAACAGGTTTTTGGTTTATTTGTTTGGTTTTTAAGTCTAGATTTGGGAAAAACACTCCAGGCAGGAAGACCTGGCCTGAAGAAGTAGTCTTCCTCCTACTTCCATATCTGTCTACACATTTTGCTGCACCCATAGTAACACGGCTGAGTTCCAGCTCCCCCCTGGAAGGGATTCATACCGTGCTGTGCACAGTCCATGTTGACACTCTAGAATCTGAAAATGCTGAATTGCAGAAGTACAAGTGGCCCTGAGGGTTTGGGATAAGGTAGCCCTCCTCAGAGGGTGTTTGGGATTGTAAATGGGATAGACAATAGCTATGTGGGGGTTAATGTAGGACCCGGCACAAGAATAACCATCCAGTAAGTGCTAGCTGTTTTTACCACCCTACTGTGGTCTTGAATGAGAGCATGTGTGTATGTTTGGCTTCAGGAATAGCTACAAAACTTCATGTTAGGAAGTACTTAAGAGCCTGGAGTTTATGCACTGGCTTATTTTATATCTGTTGTTTATATCTATCTTGAGTGTTGAATTTGCTTCCGATTTTCTTTTTAGACGCCTTCTCAATGTCTTCTGACCCCATTCTTTTATCTGAGGGAAAATAGCATTTTCTCTCTCTTTCTAGCACTTAAATATCTTTCTTTCCTGATCATGGGGAACCAGAGAGCTGTTCCTGGTGAAGCTGCACTGTTTTTCTCAGTGAGTGGTGATTAATGGCCAAAAGATGCTAGATGTGAATCAGTAATTCAATAAAGCTCTCAGGACATTGACTCAGGGGCCAGGCACTAAGGACTTCTCAACTGGGACAACTTAGTGCAGGAGATGGAAAATGAACACACACAACGTAAAATCTTGGCTGTCAATGTAAGATGATTTGTGGGAGGATGGTGGTCTTTTCTTTGGTGTGTCCTCCCTTGTAAAGCCTGTTGTCTGAAGTAGGTACAATTCTTTTTCCTGCACATAAACTTAGAGGTGGAATACAAGGAAGAATAAATGGGTCAGGCTGGAAGGGTTTGATTGATTGAAATTAAAAAAAAAAATGTTTCTCCCATAGTGATAAGATCACCACAACATCCCTCTATGATAAGACATCTTGATGCTTAGGACAAAAAGATGGCGGCACGCTTATGGCTTCATTTTGCCTGTCTGTGCCAGGTTCCCAAACTCTGACTGAATGGAGACTATGTTTGGGTATGCATCCCATGAAATATTTTAAATTGCTGGGAGTATTTGTTCTTGTTGTGTTTTGTTTTGCTGTTAAGATTCTGGATTCTTGGAACCTAGTCTAAAGATCTGAATTTCTGTGTTGTGTTCATTAAAAACAAACAAACAAAAATGAGTGAAATAAATCATTCTAAGAGAAAAGGAGACACAAACAGAGCACTGAGAATCTAAAGTTTTAATAACATTTTATGTTTACTTTGTCAATCCAGCTACAAGTCATTTCGTACTGACAGTTATTTTAGAGGCCGAAGAAAGAAATTTGTCTCATACACATTTGCTATGAATTTTTTATGGAATCCACATTTATTTCCTCTTTAATTGTCATGGCTTTCTGGATTCTCTTTCTGGTCATGGGATGCACAGCCCCTCTCCCTCGTTCATGTTGTCTCAAGGCAGAAATAGAGGATTTGCATCAAATGAAAGCATTCATAATCGAGGAGTTGGGAGAAAAGAAGGAAATCACAAAAGCTTTTTCCTTATCCTGTAAAAGAAGAGTGCAAGTAGCCAGTTACTCCTGGTCTTCTGTAAGGGCACCCATGGAAGCCTCTTGAGAATAAATTAATGAGCACCCAGAGGTCAGCACGGCATTTAGTCTGTCTTTGGGTATGAAGTGTGATCTTGCGCTCAAACAAAATAGAATTTAACCTATTCCTGTTTTTTTAATCTCTTTTTGAATTGATAAATTTTCTTGTTTCTTAAAAAAATTGTTTTTCCATTCAGTTATTGTTTTTATTTGAGTTGGGGTCAAAGGTAAATCTAGCCCCTGGTGTCTTCCCTCTTCTGTAGTAAAAACACATGCATGCAAACTGCCCAAGGAATAGGGAAAAGCATGGCTTGTTCGTAAGAGATATGGTCAGTAAGAGAAGTTTGGATTTGGAGAGATCTCTTGAAACGGGGCTTTGAGATGTATAAACCTTTGTTTTAAACTGTGTTTGGTCTATTTTAGCCAATCCAGACACATTCATTGTGTCTAAACCTCTTTGCATTTTCTTTCTTTTTAAATATGCAATTAATATCTGATTTTATGAGCATCAACCAATGTGCAGGATTCAGCTCAGCATTAGTGAGAAGTCAGAGGTCATAACCACTAGGCGTTTATAATCGAATGCAGAAAGGGATACTGATAAAATCTAACAGACAGAGTATGTTGTGTCATGATAAAGGTGCAGAGTGAAATGTTTAATTTAGGGAAGGCTTCAAAAGAAGAGTAGTGTTTTAATGAATCTGTGATGGGTAGAGGGATTACCAGTAGTGGAAAGGAATGATGACAAGACTGTGGTGCATAAGTTCAGTGACTAGAGCATTCCAATGTATCCAGAGTTCAAGGTGTGTGTTTAAACTAAGGTTCAGTTGAGGCACCTGGGTGGCTCAGTCAGTTGAGCATCCGACGTCAGCTCAGGTCATGATCTCACAGGTCGTGGGTTCGAGCCCCCCACATCAGGCTCTGTGCTGACAGCTAGGAGTCTGCAGCCTGCTTCAGATTCTGTGTCTCCCTCTCTGTCCCTCCCCTACTCTCACACTGGCTTTCTCTCTCTCAAAAATAAGCATTAAATAAACAAACAAACAAACAAACTAAGGCTCAGTCAGTTAAGCATCCAACTCTTCGATTTTGGCTCAGGTTATGATCTCGCGGTTCCTGAGTTCCAGCCCCTCATGGAGATCTGCGCTGATAGTACAGAGGTTGCTTGGACTTCTCTTTCTCTCTCTGCCCATTCCCTCCTCATGTATTCTCTCTTTCAAAATAAATTAATAAACATTAAACAAATAAATTTTCATCTAGAATGGAAGAAATGCAAATAAACAAATGAATGAGAGTACGTTTCTCACTCCTGGAACAGAGAGGAAGAAATCTGAACTGTGGTAATGTTCAGGGGTGGTTGGAAAGCATCACAAAATTCTGAGTCTTGAAGCAGCAAAACTTTGCTCATGGAAATAAGAGGAAAGCACTAGTTGCCCTTACCCTTTTCAACTTGTAAGGATACAACTTTTCTGGGGCTTTCTAAGGAAATTTTATTTCAAGATTCTGCTAGGTGGGAGTTCTCTCTTCTCTAAATTGAAAAGTGAGGATGCCAAATTCTGTCTTTTCTTTTCTCACCAACTTCTCTTTGTTTCGTTTCTCACTGCTCTCATTTTCCTTCCCTGAGTAGAGCTCTGTCTCTTCTCTCTCTTTACCAGGAAGGAAGCACACATGCTGTCTTACATTTCAGAGGAAACTCCCAGGCCGTCTTCCCCAACATCCTCCTGTTTCATTAAGCAAAAAACCTTGTGATCATAATCATGGCGGGACCCTTGCCTTCTGTGGACTAGCAGAGTAACAGATGGCCTCAGCTTTGCACTTCAAGAGATGGTGTTTCAAGTTGAGACTCTGAATCGAATTGCTCAGTTCTGACAGTTGCTAGATGTTTAATCTCAAATAAATTACTAAGCCTGTTCCTCAATTTCCTCACCTGTAAAATGGAAATAATATAGTACCTACCTCAGAGCGTCATGACAAATAAGGTACTCCATGGAGAGCATTAGTGCTTTGGCTAGAACGTAGTCAATATTTTAGTAAATATTTGCTATTGTTAATTTTTCAGCCAACCATTTATCAGCTTCTTGCTTCACAGGCTGCATGATTATAGCCTGTGATGGTTAATTTCATGTATCCACTTGACTGGGCCATGGGATTCCCAAATATCTGGTTAAACATTTCTTGGTGCATCCAAAAGAGTGATTCTGGAAGAGATTAGCATTTGAATTAGTGGACCTAATAAAACAGATGGCCTCCTTCAATGTGTGTGGGCATCATCCAATCCGGTGAGGGCCTGAATGGAACAGAAAGGCTGAGGAAGGTTGAACTCTCCCTCTGCTTGACTGCATGAGCTGAGGCATCAATCTCCTGCTCTCAGCACTCCTGGCTCCTAGGCCTTCAGGCTCAGACAGGAATCTACCATGGGATATCTGGCTCTCTGGCCTTGGACTATACCACAGGTTTTCTTGGATCTCCAGCTCATAGACTGCAGATCATGGGACTTCTCAGCCTCTGTAACTGTGTGAGCCAATTCCTCATAATACATCTCTAGATATATATCCTATTGGTTCCATTTCTCTGGAGAACGCTGACTAATGCACAGCCTTTCTAATCAAAGTGTGGTCTGCAGCCAGCAGCCAGGGCATCAGCTGGGAGGTAGCTAGGAATGCAGATTCTCAGTCCCTGCCCCTGCAATTTTTAGCAAGCTCCGTGGATGATTCACGTATACACCAGAGCAACACAATCCCCTTATTCCCTATGAAAACCCTAGGTTTGTATCGATGCTCCCTCAGCTAGGGAACAGCCACAGCCTCATACCACAGACTCTGAAGATCTGCCTGAGAAACAAGGACAATTCCAGCAAAGACATAGCGTTAACATAGATGCAGCTTCATTTCAATTGGTACAGTTATTGGGAAATAAATTTGAGGGTTTTAAAGGCCTATCTGGGGGCACCTGGGTGGCTCAGTCCATTAAGAGTCCAACTTCAGCTCGGGTCATTATCTTGCAGTTTGTAGGTTCAAGGCCCGCGTTGGGCTCTGTGCTGACAGCTCAGAGCCTGGAGCCAGCTTCAGATTCTGGTGTGCTTCCTCTCTCTCTGCCCCTCCCCTGCTCATGCTCTGTCTCTCAAAATAAATAAATAAATAAATAAATAAACAAACAAACATTACAAAAATTAAAAAAAATTAAAGGTCTCTCTAACAATTCTCAGATGGATCATGAGGAATGGAGGGATGGGTCCCTACTCCGAGTGAACTTCCGCACCATAGAGGAATAAGGGAGACGGGGGGGAGAGACACCTTGTAATGAGGGACAGTATTCTTTACCCTGCTCTTCAAAAGGAGCAGCCTAGAAGACAATCATGGGAAAGGGGGAGAAGAGTATCTGAAAGTCAAACATCTGCTGAGAAAAGTTGACAAAACAGAGAGACAAGTAAGAAGTTACTACTAATAAAAGGCCTTTGAGCCAAGGGCTCTTACACTGACCTGGTTTCCTGTAGAGTTACTTGTTCACCGAGAAGGGGAAGAGTGAAAGGAATTTAAGAGGTATGTTTCTTAATGGGATTGGCTGGGGTAAGAATCAAGACATTTTTTGTGAAAGTACCTATAGATAACAGACCCATACTTGGGCTTTAGCTACTCACCACCTATGTCTACCTTCTGTTCCCTCCTCAGTTTTCTGAATGATTGAAAAAATATTACAGTCTCCCAAGTGTCCATATTTCCAGCCTGAGTCCTAAGGGGCCACTCACGGGGACCAGGTAAACACTGAACGGATATGACGGTAAGCTACCAATACTATTGGGCAAATATCAGGACCAAATGATGTTGTGCTCGATAAAGCTGAATAAGAAGCAGGAAAAGTGGGATTTCCTTAAATCATTTAAAAAAATGAAAAAGGAATGGGACATGTAAAAGAACACTGCCTTATACGTGTTAGAATAATAATTACTTCAGGAAATAAAAACAATAGACTAAATTTCCTCCATCCTCTCAAAGTCATGGTGAGTGGAAAGGAGAGCTGGCACACTTAAGAAATTAAAGGGGAAAATATGATCAGTTTCTAAAGAGGAAACTGCTTGAGAATCAAAAAGAAGAACAGAATCAACAATGAAAAAAGGTCAGAGATCTGGACGGTAGGCAAGAGAAAAACCACCCAGAAGGCAGTGGGAAAATACAAGGCAATGAGAGAAATTAAGTAGGAGCTCACAGGTGTGGAGACCCAACACAGGGACTATGTATGGACTGGCAGGTGAAAAACTAGAAGGAGCTGGTGCTACATGATGCATCAACACCTTGCAAACATACTATTTTCCAAAATTAAGTAAAGCAGTGGCAGAGGAATGCATGTAGGTTTTCTTCGTTGATGTAAAGCTTAAAAAACGTCAAGATTTCTATATGTGTAACATGTTGTGAGAATATAACGCAATGGATGAGAATGGTAAACTCCTAATTCAGGGGAATGGCTACCTCAAGGGATGGGGGCATGGAATCTAAAATGTATTCAGTGAGTTTCACCTGTGTTGATTATGTTTGATCTTTTAAGAAAAGGTAGTGAGAGGATGGGTTTTCATTGCATTATTACTTACAGCTCTTTGTTCTGTGCTGGTGATGATGTATGAAAACAGGCCTTTTTCGTACCTTATAAATGGGAGCATGAATTCTATTAAATTATTTCTGAAAAATTTATATTCAGGAATTCCTTTGTTTAGGACATTTTTTCTTCTATTATATCCTAAAATTATATATATATATATAGAATCCTAAAATTATATATATATATTTTTTTCTTTTTTTTAAGAGAGAGAGAGAGAGAGAGAGAGAGAGAGAGAGAGAGTGCCAGTGTGTGCAAGCATGAGCAGGGGAGGGGCAGAGGGAGAGGGAGGATCTTAAGCAGTCTCCATGCTCAGCGTAGAGCCGGTTGCCAGGCTCAGTCCCCAGATCATGACCTGAGCTGTAATCAGGAGTCAGATGCTCAACCGACTGAACCACCCCAGCGCCCCTATATTATAAAATATTTAATGTATACAACAAAATTTGAAGGAAACCTCTTGAATTTCTTATTCTTATTGTATTAAATTTATGTTCTGATTTGGAAGGATTAACATTTTAGTGATATTAAGTCTTTCTATCTAGGAATATTTTATCTTTACATTAATTCATATCTTGTTTCTTTACATATTCTTCTCATGTTATTTTCTTATTAAATATATTTCTAGATATTTATACTCTATTTTTATTGTATATGTGATGATTGGATATGTCCAATTCTAACTCCAGACTATATACAAATATCTTTCCAAATTTTCTTATTAGTCTTAAGAAATTTTAGTTTTGTATCTTAGGATTTTTAAACACATAAAATTTTCAAATAAACATAATTTATCTTTATATATGTACACGCACATGTAACTGTTGTGGGTTTTTTTCTTTATTGAATTATTTAGATCATATAAAATTATTTTGAAAAATAATAATGATAAAAGGGATTTTTGATTTTATTCTGATTTTAATGGCAATGACTTTAAAAATTTTATTATAAAATATTTGTTACTTTTTTATTAAAAGTTCTTTAATATATTTAGTTATGTTTCTCAAAAGAAATGTAAGACACAAAAATATGAATGAGTATATTTAGATAAATGAAAGATGATAACGTGTTCTTATTCAGTTTTTATTAAGAATTTTTTTGTGATATTTGTATGAATATATTTATATTTCTGCATCTATAAATATGTTTTTCTTTTGAGTTGTTACTATAATATTACAGTTTTCTAAAATGTATCTACATGGTCATGCTGTATTTTCATGACTAGATGTATTCAATATACTAATATTTTGAGAACATTTTCTTTCATAAGTACTTTTTTTCTGTTTAGAATTATTAATTTGGGTGTTCTTGTGTTAGCTTAGTAGACCATCTTGGTCACTTTCAATCATTTTCGATAGTCCAGAATAGTTTGAAAAAGATAGATAAACAGGAATTACAAATATTCCCTCACTATTGAAATCTGTTTGGTACCTGAGTTCAGAAGGCAAAAGTTCAGATAGAGATACCATAAAATCTGATCATCTTTAGTCTCTGAGGTTTGGATGGTGAATAGCAAGAGTTCAGAAACCAAAGGATCTGTTAACATTTTCTGAATATATTCAGCTCCTAACTTGTATAGTGACAACTGAGATAGAGAGGTATACTATCTAATTATTTCTTTATTTTGAAGATTAGGCTCTGCAGTAAAACTAATTCAGCCTAGATTTTTTCTAATGGTAGGTCATTCATGATATTCCAATTTCTTCTTTGGTAAAGAAGAAAGGGAGAATGTTATTTATTTATTTATTTATTTATTTATTTTACATGATCTTTTTTGTATTATTTATATTGTCTATATCCTTGCTTGTTTGTGTCTGTTTGATACATCAAATTCTGATGCAAAATTCCCCACTAGGACTGATTTTTATGATGATTATACCTATCTTTGTCAGAGTTTTGTTTTATGCGTTTTGCTGTTGTAGTTTGTGATATACAGGAATTCATTAATTGTACTTATAGATGTCATAATATGCCTCTTTTCCCTGCTTAATGGTCTGGATCTTGAATTGTTCTTATCTGATTCTGATTCTGCCATTCTTGCTTTCTGTTTGCATACATTTGCCTGGTGTAATTTTCCACATGCCTTATTTTCGAACTTTCTTTGTCATTCTGTTTTAGGTGTGCTTCTTGAATACTGCATTGAGCTGGTGTATCCATTAGGATAATTTGGGTTGCAAATAATGCTCACTGGCTTAAAAAAAATGCTCTTATAAAGTTGCAGGATAGGTTTCGTTTCAAGCATGGTTTGTTTCAGTGTTGCTGCTTGATTTCTCTCAGTTCTTTCAATTCTATATTCCTTTGTGTGTTGAGCTACTTCTCTCATGGGAGCAAAATGGCCACAGAGGTCCCAGGCCTCCCACGTGCTTATACCTCACTGTCCAGAAAAAGAGAGAGCTCCTCTTCTGAAAACTTTGAAAACTCTTGAATTACAAGCCAACCCCTAAAAGGAAAAAAGGAAAAAAACCAACCCACTGTGACTGGTGTTGTGCCATGCCCCACTGAGTTTGGGCCTGTGTTACTCATCCTTGAACCAATTGCGTTAGTGAAAAGATTGGTATTATGAAAAATGGGTAGTTTGGGTGAATTAAGGGTCAAGCTTAACCTTGAAGTCTGAGATTCATCCTACCCAAAGGATGCGTCATTTTTGAGAGAACAGAGTAAGGAGTATAAGTATTGCAAAGAAGTTAGCACAATTCTCACTCCTAGACAATAATATGGTTCTATACCTTCAAAAGCCAAATGAGTCAACTAAGAAAACATATCAGAAATAATTAAAAACTGATAAGTAAGGTTTTTGTTACAATATCAATATTAATAATGGGGAAAACTAGTTTTCCTATGATAAGAATAACCAATTAGAACATGTAACTGAAGAAATTATTTTATTTATAGAAAGTATAAAATGTACTGGAATAATTTGATTAAGAAACATATAGTATTTATATGAAAACATGAATTTTAACTGAGAGATTTAAGATGTTTCAACCTGGGAAAACTCAATATTATAAAGCCCTTGATTTGTTTTAAAATGATCTCTGAAATTGTTGCAATCCTAATGAAAATCACAATGGGATTTCTCTTTTGGGTGTTTATTGGGGAGGGAAGCTTGGTGGCTGAGAAAAAGTATTTTATTTTATTTTTTATTTTTTTTATTTTTTTATTTTTTAATGTTTATTTCTTTTTTTTTTTCAAGACTGTTTTTTACCAGGTTTTTTTATTCTGACAATCTGATAATACTTGAAAATGTCCTACTTCACTCCTTCCTTCCTTTACCCCTTCCCCCACTCCCTGTCTTCTTTCCTCCCTTCCTCCCTCTTTTCCTCCCTCTCTCTTTACTTTTTTTTATTTTTTTTATTATTTTATTTTATTTTATTTTATTTTTTAAACTTTATAGTTTATTGTCAGGTTGGTTTCCATATAACACCCAGTGCTCTTCCCCACAAGTGACCTCCACCAAGACCATCACCCCCCCA
>CM053571.1:26784809-26889897 GCA_028646485.1 Cryptoprocta ferox
ACATTGGGGTACAAGTGCCCCTATGCATCAGCACTTCTGTATCCCTTGGGTAAATCCCCAGCAGTGCTATTGCTGGGTCATAGGGGAGTTTTACTGATAGTTTTTTGAGGAACCTCCACACTGTTTTCCAGAGCGGCTGTACCAGAAAAAGTATTTTAAAATCTACCTGATAAAATTATTCATGCTAGACTAGTCAAAAAATTAAAACAAACAGGCAAAAAACCACAGGTTTAATAGGCCTATGTGGAAGAAAGAAGCCTTTTCTCACCAGATATACAGACATAATATAAAGCTACTGTAATTATAAAACGAGGTGCTGGTAAAAAAATAAATAAATGCTAGAACAGAATAGACAATCCCAGAAAAGCCCAAAGTAATATAAAGGTGGCTTAGTGCATTAATGGAATGTGTGTGTGTGTGTGTGTGTGTGTGTGTATGTGTGTGTATAAAATTCAAGAGAGCACATGAACTATTCAATATATCGTTAGACAATAATTAGTTATTTGGGAAAAAAGCGAACCAGTCCTTATCTCACAGCTCATACTAAAGGCAATACCAAAAAGAATTTAGCTATAATTTAAAGTAGAAAAGGCCTTTTTATGAATGATAGGGGAAAAGAAATCAATATGATGATGTAAATATTAAAAATTTTGTATATGTGAAAATAAACATATTAGAAAACAGTTCTTTCCCTCTTGCTAAAGAAACTACAAAATCTGGACAAATTGCAAGAGGGGAAAAAATACCCAAAACAACATTTAAGTCATAGAGAGCTAAAACCCAAGGAAAGGAAGGCAACTCAGAGAAGTACAGTTTGCATTTGGTACTACTTTTCCCCTAGAGGCATCCGCCAATTTTGGAAGTTAGATGGAAGGCTGAGAAGGTGAACTGAGCCTTTGTAAGACTCTTGGATTTAGAGGAGGGAAGGGAGGTCAATGCTGCCAACAAGGGAAGCATTGGTAAATTTACAAGTTTCAGACTGGGACCCCCAGCCAAAGGGCCACACTTTATGGGTAAGTGTGGCCCTGAAATAGATCTTCCCCAGAAGGGACTAAAGCCCAGCTTCTAACTGTATCATTTTGCATTTGAATTAAGATAATTCAGGGCTGCTAGCTTTCCTAACCATCTGTCAGAAGCAAACAAAATCCTCTCTCTGTGAAGAAAGGTTACATCCCAGTGTCAAATTATCTCTACTATTTTTCACATACAATATCTGACACTTAGTCAAGAAAAACCAGATATATGGGGCATCGGGTGGCTCAGTGGGTTAAGCATCTGACTTTGGCTCAGGTCATGATCTTGTGGTTTGTGAGTTTGAGCCTCCCATTGGGCTCTGTGCTGACACCTCAGAGTCTGGAGCCTGTTTCAGATTCTGTGTCTCTCTGCCCCTCCCCCACTCACATTCTGTTTCTGTCTCTCAAAAATAAATAAACATTAAAAAACCCAGATATATAAGGAATCAAAATAGTGTAGTAAAGAATCAAAAGAAGCAATGGACAGTATAAGAAATCCATCAGGAATCTTGAAAATGGAGTTTTCATACATGGATTTTAAAATAATTAGGATTAATATATTAAAGATAATAAAACATGGGATTGATGGTTTCAACAGATAACAGTAAACTATGAAAATGTACAAAATGGAAATTCTAGAACAAAATAAATTTGTAACAAATCGGTAACCCAGTGGACAAGTTTAACACAAGGCTAGGCACATTGAAGAGAGAATGAATTGGAAAATAAATATGAAAAAACATGCCGAATGAATCATGTAAATGGAAAGAGAAAGAGAGAGACATAGAGGACAATATTATAAGAGACATAGGGGACCTAGTGAAAAGTTCTAACCTATCTGTTAACAGAATCCACAAAAGGAAAAGAGAAAGATAATAAGGGAGAAACAGTGTTTAAAGAGACAATGGATGATGATTTTCTTAAAAAATATTTATGAACCCAAGCTGGATAGATAACAGATTCTCCAATAAACACTGAGGAAATTTTGCACACCCATACAAAAGAAAATACCAGCGTGGACTATTCTGGGACAAGAACATTTTCCCAGATGAAAACTTAAAGATACAAGATGGATTCAAGAGCTTCAGAAAAGATAAATATTTAATGTTGATATAAAACTGTAATAATAAGATCTTATAAGGCTAAATGTATTACAAATAATGGGTTAGGATAAAAGCAGTTGAAGAGTTCTATGTTTCTTACATTGTCTGAGAAGAGGTAAATATACCCATATATTTTGGACTACAATAAGTCATCTATCTATACATGTTATAATCTCTAGTCATGTCTATAATCTTTAACAAATCATAGTAAGAGGATAGCTACCAAGTTAATGGAGGAAATAAAACTATAAAAAGCAATCAACCAAAAGAAAGGAAAGAAAAAGAATACAGAACAGGTAGTACAGATAAAAAGCAGAGGGCAAAATGGTAGAACTAAACCTGATCATATCAATAATTACATTAAATGTAAATGAACTAAATATTGCAATTAAAAGACAAATATTGTCAGACTGGATTTTTTTTTTAAAGCAAGACCAGTTATATGTTATTTATAAGAGAAACACCTAAAACATACAGAAGAGATTAAAGGTAAAATGATGGAAAAGTTATATCATAAAAAAAATTAACCAAAAGAAGACTGGTGTCACAATATTATTAAGAGTAGGCTTATGAAAAATGGAGAAGAAAGAGTTGTCAGAGGGGAAGAGAGAAAGAGACCAGACAAACAGTGTAAGCAATGTTTCCCAAGTAGCCTTCCTCTCTGCTGAGGGCAGAAGGCAGGGTGGGGTGAAAGGGCTGGTGAATGTGGAGCATGTGTGCTAGAAACTAGCGGGAGAGACCATCGGATTGGAAGGTTGAGCCCAGATTAGGGAAACCTGCATAGTACTTTCAGTGGATATGTAATAGCTTTGGTCATGGCTTTAATCAATGAGAAGCTGGTATATCTGTAGTAAGTGGTAGTCAAAAATAAAAACTTACAGCTTATCATTATCAGCGCCATGAACAGACTTCAGTTGTTTGGAACAAGTCCATTATCTACTGTAAGTTTTAAAGTCTCCTTAACCAACCACAGTTAGCATAGTGGTGGTAGTTATGAACTCTGGCTCTGTAGAATTTGCATGGGTTCAAATTCATCTTCACATTCTGCATCCACTTCTTCTTAGTTCTATGACCATGGGGAGAGACTCTCAATCTCTCTGTCTTCTTTTTAAGTATAAAATAAAAATAATAGGAGCACATAACTAATAGTCTTGTGAGAATTAAATGAGTTAATGCACATGAAATATGGGAACAGTGGCTGGAGCATAGTAATTACCCAACAAATAGCTGTTATTTTTATTATTATAATTATGACTTTTGCATGGGATATTGTTTTGGCATCTAAATTAAATGCTGATTCAGTAATTCTAAGGATAATGAGCGAATAGCCTTTTTTTTTTTTTCCTGGTCTTTCTCTGTCCCTAACTCTGGACCAGGAACTTATTACTGTATCATGGGTCTGGTCTTTCCTGCCTGAAATTGGCAAACAATGAAGAAAGAAGGAGTCCTTCTTATGTGTGGATCTTCTGGTTGACACTGGCAATATTCTCCAGCAAAACAGGGCTGTACTCTTGAAGGAGCTCACAGACATGAGAATACAGGATTTCCATGCAGTGGGATATGACTAATAGGAAGAAGGATGTATTCCAGCACGTAGGATGAAGAATGTGCTTTGGAAGCAGAGAAGAGGGATATTTTCTGGCTGGGTAAGAAGAGGAAGGCGTCATAATGGACTTGAAGGGAGAGGCAGGAGAGGCTATTCTAGGCACAAAGAACAGCAGGCATACAAAGGCAGAATGGAACGAAAGTACTAGGCATACTTGGGGAGTGGCTAATTGCCCATTGTCCCAGGTAGATCAGATGAACAGAATGGGACAGCATTTACTAAGGCTTGAGAAGCAAAGTAGGCCAGAGTTGGATTATGACTGCTTTTCTGTGAAATTTAGAATTCTTCAGAATCATTTCAGGGGCAAATCTTTTATAGCAAGCCTTCAAAGAAAGTCATATTAAGGTATAGTTGTGCTTTTTCATTTATAAAAGAAATTCTGTACAAGTGTTCCCTAAATGGCCAAACAGCTATTGATAGGAATTTAGGATTTGGAAATAAAATCATTCTTTCCTAAACTAAATTATATATATTATGACCAGCTAAATGTGAACTTGTACTTGCTGAACTGTTTAGTAATGGTTTTGTAAACTATGACTATAATAACAGTGGTAAAAACATTAGAATGCATACTAATAGTAATACCATCTAACACTTATTGAAAGCATTTTATGTTCCAGGACTTGTTGTAGAATCTCTTAATTCCTTAGTGTATTTAATCCTCACAGAACCTCTTTGAGGCAGTGCTATTTGTAGGTATATCAGAAAACATATTGTAAACTAGGAAAAACACCATGCCACCGATGATGGTAGGTTATGTTATATTCTTTGTGTGTTTTCTAAACCTCATTTGCCTCTTATTTTCCTTCCATGCTCATCTTTTTTCTAGTTTTATGCTATAGACTGGAGGGAGAGACAGAAATAAGAGAAAAGAGAGAAACAGGAAAGGGGAAGATTTTTAGGAAATTATTATTCCTAACTAATTGCAGTTTGAGTTTGCTTTTGTTTTTAAAGCTCATTTACAGAGAACAAAAAAGACAATTCTGTCATGTAAGAATATCATTCCATCTTGCTGATTTTGCATATATTGAGACTGGTGGGTGCTGAATTAGAGATTCTGGGGGATACAGTGGGTTTCGAGCAGGCAGAGAGTTTGTCTTCTGGATCTGCCTCTCAAGTCAGACTCTACTGTAAGCCCCCAAATATAATATCATTCCCTCCCATACACTGCATTTGCACAAAATCAATACCAACTCAGGAGAGTCACTAACTTTCCACCTAGGAGTATTTACCTGGCTCTGGGAAAAATAGAATAAACATTGGAGACTCTCATAGTACTATAAGGAAGATGTCAATGGATAGCGCCTTAAGATTGGAATTAATTCCACAGGGGAATTATGATGGAATAATCAATTTAGAAATTTAAATCTTGGCTTGAGAGTCAGAAGTTTTGAAAAGAAACAAAAACAAAAACAAAAAACCCTTGCAGAAGCAGAGATTTGCTTAAAGTTCTTTTCAATCTCTAACAATTGTGGGTCTAAGATTTTCACAAAATGAGAGGAAAGAAATTATATGTAATTTTCTCATCTGAACTAGTCTCCTTTTGCCCACTTCTTACCAAAATTTCAGCTACTTAGCCTGTCGGCCAACTCCTACAGTGAACGTCACTTTTGAACAATCTGAATGGGAAAACCGCAGAGCCCCACTTCTTTAAAATTACACATGAACAAATCCAGAATAATCAAAGGAAGCATAAAACAGATTACGTTTTACCTAAAGTGGAATTTAAGTCATGCCACAAGTAATTTATTCTGTTTCTAAGATAATTTAAGAGCAAGGTTTATTTGAGTTTTTTTTTTTTAATGTTTTTATTTATTTTTGAGAGAGAGAGAGAGAGAGAGCTAGAATATGAGTGGGGGAGACACAGAATCTGAAGCAGGCTCCAGGCTGTCAGCACAGAGCCCAATGCAGGGCTCGAACCCACAAATCATGAGGTCATGACCTGAGCTGAAGTTGCTTAACCAACTGACCCACTTGTGAACTCACGAACCGAAAGATCATGACCTGAGCCGAAATCAAGAGTTGGACGCTTAACCAGCTGAGCCACCCAGGCGCCCCAGTGTGATGGTCTTTTCTGATATAACTGATCTATTTTTCTTTCTGTCACCTTTGTACTGCCTCCTCTATTTTAGTATTTGTTGCTGTCTCTTGCAATTCTTGGTTTATAGGCCTGTCTCCACTATTATGAGTTCCTCGAGAGCAGAAATCTCTTCTTATTTACTCTTATAAAAGGTATTTTCAATATTTGCCCCACTATCATGCATGGTAGGCAGTCAATTAATGCTTGTTGCATTTATGTATGAATACATGTATACCATGGCAGAGTAATTCATTGATTAATAGCCATTAGAAGTTAGAAGTCCTAGATTGTTTGAGTTCTGCCATTAACTATCTTACATTGAACTGTTGATGTAATGTTTCTTCATTTATAAAAGATTATTTTTTTAAGTAGGCTCTGCCCCCAATGTGGGGCTTGAACTCAACCCTGATATTAAGAGTTGCATGCTCTACTGACTAAGCCAGCCAGGTGCCCCTACAAAAAATGGTTTTGAAAATTTCTTCCAGCAAACATTTATTTCTGAAGCAAGAGATTTATAGCATTTTATAAACAAAGAACTGGGAAGCTCATATTAACAATGAATAATTCAAGTCTTGATATCTGGCCACCATCTTTTGGGAACCAGGCTACCATGTACTCTTTTATCTCACTTTGATGAAAATTTAAATTATACTCCATTCTGGTTTGTTTTGTCTTTTTTCTACTGATTCCTATGGGGAGAAAAGAAGTGAGGAAAACAGTCACAGTATTGAGGGTATTCAGGGTTGGAGAATTTTGTTCTTAGTGCTGGCTGCCAGGGGCTTCATTTCTCTGAGCTCAATTTCCACACCAGCCTAAAATAGCAACCTGGTCCCTTAAGTGTGTTATAATTCTACTACAATTTATGAGAGTGAAGAGACAAAACGTGGAAGAAGATACATCAAGTTTGCATTTTCTGAGAAAATTTTGAACCATAGGTTGGTTATTGGATAACATCTACTTATTTTTAAAATCATCTAGACTCTTGAAACTGTGTATAGGCCCCAGTTCCTCTAGAAATTTTCCATGCTTTTGAAAAGGTTACATAATTGCTTATGTGGCAATTGCAAAATCATCCCTTGACATGAACATAAACCAGAGAAGAAATGTCGTACTCAAAATTTCAGGCCTTCCCTCCTGCAGAGACAGAAGGGGGTGGGGGGCAAGGGGGGATATTAGCAGGAAGATAGGAAGAGGGAGGAGTTTGTGTAATGAGTGGGAAAATCATTGAAGAGTTTATAAACAGTTGCAGGGCATTGAGGCAACCACGTTTGAGACTGTGGGAAAAAAAAATACCATAAATCCAATCATTTGCCCTCATTTCAGCAGAGAAGGAGATTGGCCATTTTTTGTTTTGTTCTTCCATGTTTTGGAGATTGATGTCAAAGTAAAAACAATGAGATGTTCACAGTCTTTTCTTTCCTAATTTGTCAATTGAAAATCAACTACCCAGAAAGCAGGAAGTGTATCACAGATGAGTTTATTAAGATCCTCTCTTAGCTGTCATTGCAGACAATTTTTTTCTACTTAATTGTAAGAGGGCGATGAAAGGCTCAATACATTTGTTACCAGCAACCAGTCTCTGATTTGGGGGAGGGTTGGTGGTTTATGATCTAAAATCCACGGCCAGAGAGGTTTTCCAAAATTATGGAAAGCAAGTTGATATAGGGGAAGATATGAAGCCGTCATAAGAGAGTCTGGTGGGAGGGGGGGTGTCCAAACCAGGTACTTGATATTTCCCTAGAAAGTCTTGAGCTGGAAAAGGAAAAGGCTTTAAATCCCCAACCGTCTGTGTGTGTGTGTGTGTGTGTGTGTGTGTGTGTGTGTGTGTTTGCTAAGCAATTACACAAAAAGACAAATAAGGTTCCCTTCTCCACTCTCCTGGATATTTCTCCCCCCCAGGCGATCTCATGTACAACCTCACTTCTGCAGGTTTGGGGCAGCTTGGCCTGTGTAAGACAACAGATATGCAAGATAACAACAGGGCAGTTGCTCTGAGGCCTTGGCCTTTATCAGGATTAACTGTTACATCAATAAGCAAAACAGGGCGGCAGGTTTTTCCATCGCTGGCCTTTGCTGTTCCTGGGTGCCAGATGGCATTTATATCCATGAAAAAAACATGCTGCAAGTTATAATGTTGACTAGGCACTGTTACTTCCACTTGATCACACTGTTTGGGGCTCTCTTTGATGTACAAAACACTCCTAAGATAATGAAATGCGTTGGCAGCTGGCTAATGGCTGGGAAAGTGCAAACCCTGCACTGAACTCTTCCACGAGGCTATTCAATGGCAAGGTGGTGTCAGGCCTGAGCTGGAGAAGGAGCAAAGAGGCTCGTTGCTGGGCAGGCCCGTGACTCTTAGGCAAGCGGCTGAGGAGGGGCTGGTATTTTTCTTCCTTCAATAGAAGTGGTCTGAGCCTACAGCAAATGAGAAATAAATCCATCAAGGCCAAGCTCAGGCTTATTTTCAACTGGCTGCTGGAATTTGCATAAGAGCCTGTGCACACACAGGTAAACAAAGACAGTCTACCAAAGTGGAGGTGATCGCAGAACTGTTAGTTTTCGCTTGTGCCCAAGCACATCTTTATGCCAGGAAAAAAAATGGTCTTATGAATTAAATTTGACTTTGCTGTTGCTAATCTTTTCACTGGCCTGATTCACTGGGAAAGTAGAGCATGCATAATTGGGTATGGAGGCATTTTCTCACCCTTGTCTTTCTTGGGGCCATAGGCCCACTCCATGAAGCTAAACCCTGGGACCAGCACCTTTGGGAAGTCTCCTGTGCCCCTGTACCCTTCTGCTCCATGACCCCACCCCAATCCCAACTGACACGCTGGCCACCAGAAGTTCGTCCACCACCCGAACTCGCCCCAATCTAAGCAGAAGCTCTCTCCCGATTCTCTGGTTTGCCCTTATCTATATTGTTAGAAAGTAAACTTTAGGGTAGAAACTGCTTTTGGACCAAAGGTCAGGTAACTCTGGGCCAGCCCTTGGACCAGATCCAGCCTGCCATCTGTTCTGATACAGCCAACAAAGCCGAGGAGAGTTTTATACTTTTAAATCGTTGGAAAAAAAATCAAACAAGAATATTTTATGGCACACCATAATTCTATGACATTCAAATGTTAATGTCCAAAAAGTAAGGTTTTATTGGCACCCCGCCACCCTGGTTCATTTACGTATTGCCTACGGCTGTTTTCGAAGTACAGCTGTGGAGCTGACTAGTTGCGTCAGAGACTTTAGGATAGCCCGCAAAACCTAGAATATTTACTGTCTGGCCCTTTACAGAAAAGTTCACTCTTCTGCCATATACTTCTTGCAGCCCCACACAGTAGGTGCTCAAAGCACGCCTCTGACCATTTCCGAGGTCTGAGGATAAGTTTAGCTGGGTGAGAAGTTCTCCACAATCCCGGTATTGAAACAGTTGTTGGTGCCACCATTAGAGGCACTTGTCTTCCTTTCTAGACTAAAATGGAACCAGCTTTGAAAGTCCTTGCTAAAGCTTTCTTTCTGTGATTTGTCTCTCCACAGTCAACTCACATTGGAAATGTCCCAAGGTGTCTGTTCAGCTGGAGTGGAAATCCAAGGGAAAATGTTGAGGTCGGGGTGCGGGGTGGGGGATCTGACAATGAAGCTTCTCACCCTGGCATTTTCCCTTTCCAGATGCCCTCTGCCCATCACCAGTGTCAGGTCACAATTCAGGGATGTAAGCTTTTCTGAGGCAACAGAACTGGATCGGCCCATCCCATAGCTGATGTCTGTGTTTCTTCATGGGGCTCTGCCTTTGTTAATTCAAATAGTGTGTTTTTCAAAAAGAAAAGTCACTGATCCTGTTTTTGTTTCCTCCTCATCCTGTTTGTCAGGGGATACTGGGGGGGTGTGGTCTACAACTTCCTACCCACTCCACTTTATTTTGTAGTGCTGGGACCTTCTTTCTGAACTCTGGCTTTCACAAGATTGTTGGCCGCCACCATTCTGGGTCTATTAACATGGCATCTTTCCTCACCAAAAGTTCCAGTGGTTGACTCTACATGATAGATTATGGATGACTGTTTCTTTCCTTGTGTTTTCCTGTGTTTCCCAAGGGGAACATGGATATCTTTTATGTTATATCAAAGAGAAAAAAGGGTAAAAAAAAAAGTCATAAAAGTACCAGTGTGGTAGTAATCTCTACTTACTAGTGAGTGTGTCTCAATTCCTTCATTTCTTCCATCTCTTCTTGAAGTGCACCCAGATATGTAAATATAATATATAAATATAATATATATATATATATAGTAAAAAAACAACTAGACTTCTGGTTTCCAGGTCTAGGATCTAAGGACAATAAGTAAAAAAAATGAACAAACACAAGGAAAAAAAAGACCTGGAATGATATTCATGGAATTATCAACAGTAGTTATCTCTATAAGTAGATATGGGAGGTAATGGGTACTTTTACTTTGTGCTAAACTTGTTGGATTGTTTTAAGTTTTTAATGGGTGATGATGATAAGAATACTTGAAAATAATGAAAAACTCCAATCCCAGATATATTTACCACACACCTTTGAATATCCATTGTCCCCACCTACATGTGTTATTAATCAGCCCCCTACTCCCACCCCTTCCCATGGCAAAAGACCCTGATTCTTAGACCTCGATATCACCCTCCATGGAACATTTACAAAACGCTAGTGTTATGGCTCATATGGGATGGGTAAAGGGAGTCAAATTTACTTTATGGCTTCAGATATTTGGGTCATGCATAGAAAGGCTTTTTTGGCTTCGAT
This sequence comes from Cryptoprocta ferox, assembly GCA_028646485.1. Classification (NCBI taxonomy): domain Eukaryota; kingdom Metazoa; phylum Chordata; class Mammalia; order Carnivora; family Eupleridae; genus Cryptoprocta; species Cryptoprocta ferox. The sequence continues at coordinate 26,795,380 of CM053571.1, forward strand.
GTTTTAATATATTTATTATATAGTCTTCTATGTTTTGTTTCCAATACTTTGTTATTTCCAATACTGTGCTTATTGTACAATTTTTAATTCATCTGAAATTTATTTGTGTGTGAATTGTGAAGTATGAATCTGATATAGGATGTTTTGACCCACCATTATGTAATTAGCACAAATTAAAACTGACAGTTACAAGTGCACATGGTAAAATAAGTTATTAACTAGCTGCTTCCAGAAAAATAAATCTCCTTGACAAATTTATATCTGCAGTATTCGACTTGGGAAAATCTTTGCCTTCATAAAAACAATGGTCATAGAAGAAAACTAGGAGTGGCAGAAACTTTAGTTGGTAAGTTTGATAAGGATAAAACAACTTACTCTAAGCCATTATAAGATTTACATTAAAAAATCTTGGTTTCAGTGAAAATAATTTTTGATAATAATGGTAATGGTGATCATTAGAGAAATATTTTCATTATGCTGTATAGTCTATTGATCAAGGGAAATAAAAATAGTTTAATTCCAGAATATTTCTCAGTGAGAATTCATCAGTGTTGGTAAAACTATGGTGTTAAAAATTATTTGTATTGATCAAACCAGATTGGAAAGGTTCTTGAGGCCAAATTAGCGAAGATTATCCTTTTCTACGGAGGTCCTGCTCTTTTTTTTCAAATGAGCTGCTTACTATTCTGATACCATTTATGTGGCCAATGATCCATTCTTACAACTGGTTTGAAATAAACCTTTCTCACTTACTGAAATCTCATACTTAGGTCTGTCTGGACTCTGATTTCTTTGATGTGCTTGCTTAATCTGCACTGTTTTTAATCATTGCAGATTTAAAGTAATGTTGATAACTAGTTGAGTAACCCTTGTTTTGCCCCCCTATTTGAATTATTTTTCAATAATTCTTAGTTGTTTCTTAGTTTCCTAATTGTTCTCTCACATTTATTCTTTCAAGAAACTTCAGCATCAGCTCATTAAATAGACCAGATTTTTAATAGAAAGCTGCCTGATTGTAGACATTTTAGTTGTAATCTCCTACATAAGGTTTTAATACCTTGGGTTCATTTTATATGTATTTTTATCTATATAATCTTTATATATCTATATCTGTTGATATACCTATTGCTATATATGTAGACGTGTGTGTATATATGTTTGGTTTTTAGTTTTTAAATTAATCAAATTTATTTATTTTATTTTTGTTTTCAGATTTTTTTTCTTATTTCAAGCCTCAAAGATCCTTTGCTGTCTGTTCATTTTGCAGATAATTTTATTTAGTATATTCTATTTTGTCCATTATCTGCTTATTTTGAACAATGATAAGGCTTGAGAACCCTAGCATTCCTGCAGCTCCAACATGTCAGAGTTTTGACACCTATTTGGAAGTAAAAATGGCAAAAGTTTGTCTTTTTTTTCCCCCTGAAGTTCAGTATATACTCTGAGTGTTGGTGAAGGACCAAGATGTCTAAGTGTCCTTGCTAGTGGGTTGTCCCTGTATCTCTTTTTTCCTTCATGAAGAATAAGAATCTATTATTGAGGGGCCCCTGGGTGGCTCAGTCAGTTAAGCATCCGACTTCGGCTCAGGTCATGATCTCTCGGTCTGGGAGTTCCAGCCCTGCGTCAGGCTCTGTGCTGACAGCTCGGAGCCTGGAGCCTGCTTCAGATTCTGTGTCTCCATCTCTCTCTGCCCCTCCCCCACTCACATTCTGTCTCTCTCTCTCAAAATAATAAATAAACATTAAAAAATGAAAAAAAAGAATCTATTATTTAGCCTGTCTTTTGTTGTGTCCTCTAAATTCTTCGATGAAATTCACAAGGAGCTTTTACAATCTACCTCCCCTTTGATGAGGACTGGTGATTTGAATTTGCATTGTGGTCTCTCCTAAGAGGAGAGCCTTAACCTTCACAATGCTATACTTTGCAAATTTGACACCAGATAAATGGACAATTCTTTGGAATGTTGTCTAATTATTCTATTGGGGGGTTAGTCATGTGACCTTTGTGATCCTTTTTTTCTGCAAACTACCTTTTATATACAAGTTATATTCTATGGAGGCAGAAATCAAGCCTAATTTCTATCTTCAGTGTCTAAAATAACACCTGGCACATAGTAGGCACCCAGTAAATATTCTTGCTTCACTGACTTGTGTACCTTTATTTCCAAACACAGATGTCATTGTGGCATAGCTGAAAGAAATCTGACATCCTTAAAGCCTTTGACTCTTCCTTTTTTTAAAATAAATGCTTATTTATTTATTTGAGAGAGGGAGAGAGAGGGGGGAAGGGAGAGAGAGAGAAAGAGGGGAGGGGCAAAGAGAGGGAGAGAGAGAATCCCAAGCAGACTCCACACTGTTAGCACAGAGCCTGATGCAGAACTCAGTCTCACCAACCGTGGGATCATGACCTGCGCCAAAATCAAGAGTCAGACACTTAACCATCTGAGCCCCAGGTGTCCTGCCTCTGACTCTTATTCCCAAACTCCAATATTGGTGTCCTCCTCATAATGTTTAGGCTCAACACTTTTCAGTCATTTAAGAGCTTCCTCCCCTTCTCTCTCTCTTCCTCTGCCTTTCACATCCACATGTAATTAGCCACCGCATTTGTTGCTTCTACTTCACAGAGTCTCCACCTCTTCAGTCTTCTGGTTCCCACTATCCTAGTTCAAGACCTTGCTTCCTCTTATTCTGTAATTACAATATCCCTCTAATTATTAGCCCTTCCGTCAGGAGCTTTCTGTGCTCAGTCACTTCACCAAAATCCATGTTAGTATTGCTTCGAGAAAACTCATCCTTAAATAGGTCTGACCTCAGCCCTATGTGCCTATGATTTCTCGTTGCCTATAGAATGCAGTTCAAACTCTCTAACCTGCTTTGCATATTCTTCCAAATGTGAAGGGCCCCAATCATGATTTCCAGTTCCATCTGCTCCATACCCTGCACATTCCTCTCCAGGCAGGGTAGTGTGCTATCATTCCTTGGATGGACCTGCCACCTCTTTGCTGCTGACCTTTGTCCCATCTCTCTGTGCTGTAGCCACACTGGCTCTTTTCACTTGATCACCCTCCATGATCTCTCCCACTGCAGTCTTCCCCAGCAGTCCTTTCCCCAGCGTGTCTGCACGTGGTTGTGTAACTGCCACTCATTCCCCAGATCTCACTCCAAAACCACTTCTCAGGGGAACCTTCCACAGTCCCTTCTCAGGAAGCCTTCCCCACTTCCATTATAGAAAGTCACATTATACGCTATCAGCTCTGGTACTAAAAGGTACCCAGTGTATAATTACACACATATTTGTGGGCTCATGTGATTAATGACTGTCTCTCTCATTTTATTGTAAACTCTGTGAGTAAAGAGATCTGGTCCACCTTGCTCACCACTGTATCCCCTGCCACCAACACTGAACATACTAGATACCCAATGAATGAATACATCAGTTCTAATAAAGACTTGGCCATGCTCCCTACCCCATCTCCTCCCAGAAACGGCCCAAGTCCCCCCATTTTGAGTTCATCCCTCTCTTTCCTTTAATCCCTACACACTTACCTCTTCTTTTGTAGGTGGTAGCTCCTAGGGAGTAGATTTTTGTCATCCACACCATAGTTCCCCACTAGGAAGCCCGCAGGATGTTCTGGTTTGTGTTTAAGGATAAGCACTAACATTAAAAAGTTAAGGCATTGTTCATAAGAACAGCACAGTTTCGCAGAAGTTGTAATGGTTAAATCTGAAATGTTGGGAGTATTATGTCATGTGTCTAATGCACCAGAGTTTCAGTCAGAAGCTCATCTGAATTAGTGTACTCCGATTATGCCTTAGTCTTAGCCAGTCAACTCACAGATGTGTGAGGATGTTAATTAGGGAGACTGGGAGAGGATATGGGATGAGTTCAGTGGGAGTCCACACCCACTGGTAGAAATCTATGCCCTAGTGCTGATGGGTTAATAATATCTTCCTACATTCTTATTTGGGTTTCTTTTGCACACTTCACTCAATAATCTTGTTAATAAATTCTAGTGGATAATGATAGTAAGGAAATAATGGTTAACTAATCTGTGTTTATCCTGTCAACCACACCTTAACTGAGGACATAAACCCACATGGAAACATTTGGCCTTTGTCTATTTAAATCTCTTACAAAAGAAAAGCAGTGCTTGAGGCTTTTTCCCCCCTACAAGGCTGTATGTTTATTGCTCTTAATTCTACTTACAACAAAATGAGTTTTCTTTCAACCTGGTTTTGACAAGTATTTCATTTGGATTAATAGATGGTATATTTCACAAAACCATCAAAAACTGTACAAAAAGTGATATAGTACAATTAGCTCTGATGGTCACAGAGGTTTGGAGGATTTCCTGGGGCCTGTGTGTTAATTTGAAGTCACAGGAAAGAACATGGGAAGCAATAGGAAGAGCTATGATTATACCCTGTCCCTGAGCTGCTGAGGAGGTAGATATTAATGGCATTTTACAGGAGTACATTCTGGGTATTTTCTTATCCTAGCCATTGGAAAAGTGGGGTTTTAATAACAGAAAATATATTCATTTTTCTTTCTTGGTCTTGAACACTGAGAAAATTCCTAAGAGGTATTCTTCCTAAGAGTCAGAAAGGTATTATTCTGATCTCTATGGGTGCCCAGAGATGCAAATTACTCAATTTTGATAACATAGCACTCAGTGTGTTTCTTAGTTGTTTCTTTGATGAAGAGAGGACTTTTCTGAAAGATATGAGCCAGACGGAGAAGTCAAATTTCAGTGCTCTTGAAGAAAAAGCTGAGGTCTTTAGGATTTCCAGTAACCTGCTCAGTGGGGATACAGGAATTATAGATCAGAAAGTGATTATATATATCACTTTCAGGTTCCAACACTTTTGCCACTTGTCTGTGTTTGTCATTGTGGTCATTCCTGTCTGTATCAAGACTACCAGCAAAATGCTTAACATGAAAATCATTCATGGGCAATGTATTAGATACAGTGAATTAATTAATTCTGTACTCAATTTAATTCTTTACTCAAAATAAAACTGTACTCAATTTTTATTGAGTGCTTACTTTATGCCAGGGTCTCCTCGAGAGCCTGAAAATATAGCAGTGGACATAGCAGAGATCTATGCCTTCACTCAGCCAACATTCTGGTGAAAAGACTGACAATGAAGGAAATAAGTAAAATCTATAAAGTATTACATGCTGATAAGTGCTATGGAGGAAAAAAAAAGAGGGGGAGAGGATAGAAGACATTGAAGATGAGGGCTGCAATTCTAAATATGGCAGTCAACAAATGTTTAATTGAGAAGGTGACACAAGTAAAGATCTGAAAGAAAGGATAAAGCTAACTGTGTGGTTATCTTGGAGAAGGGTGTTTCAGGCAGAGGAATACAAAGTTTAAAGGTGATTTCTGAAACTAGGTTAGAAAAGGATTTTATTGGCTTAATGTTCCTGAAAATTCAAGGGCTCAGTCTGGCTTCAGGCATGGCTTGATAAAGGGATTAGGAAAACATACTCTTTTCTTGGTTTTCCTGTTCTCTCTATATGTTGGTTTCATCCTTAGGTTGGCCTTTTGTGGCTGTAGGATAGCTATAGTGGTTCCAGTTCATACATCCTTGTACTTGATCTCCATGTTTGGAAGAGTAAAGACCTTTGTCTCAGCAAAGTTCTCATTTTGTCTCTTGTGTTCTGAGTGGGTCACTGTTCGTTTCTGAATGAATTATTATGATCAGAGCAAATGCTGTGTACTGATTGCTTTATGTTGTGTCACTCAACTCTACTGGAATGGCATAGACTGAGAAAGTATGTATGTGTCTCTGTTTTGTTTGTTTGCTTGTGAGGGGAGGGAGCATTCCCCTAAAGACAACTGGGGAATCAAGAGAAGGATTAATGGATTTGGGGGGTTTGGGGTAGCCAGTGTAGCAAATGTCCTTTATACCATGATATTTTAAATAAGATCTTTGTTAGAGTTAGATCTATGACAAACTTGCTGGGGAAAGTCACTTCATCTCTATAGAATTCATTTTCTTTTTCTCTAAAATGAAGATTTTTGATTCATGCACTTTAAGGTCACATTGTAATTTATACTCTAGAACTAAGTATATTTTCTGAAGTCTTAAATAAAAAAGGTATAATATTACAGATATAATCTGTTGAAGGAAAGTAAAAGGGGAGTATTTAACCTCTATTCCGGCTATTGGTATTTGGCCTCAGGACCAGAATGAATCCTTGAGTATAGGCCCTAAAATGCAAATTTTTAAAATACTTCCCCCAGATAGATGCCTTTGTTACTGTGATCTAGTATTTCCTCTATTGGATGAGCTATAGGAAGAGAGAGACACAAAGAAGGGGTATGGGTCAGGGTTATCTGCTGGGTCAATTTCTAACCTAGAGTTGGGGGACCTTGCTGAAAGGCCAGCCCAGGTAGCATATTTAGCACAGATTTCTATATTTGAAACAGAGTGGAGAGTCTATGCACCCTTTTCTATTGGCCTCTGTGACATTAAGATAATGACATTAAGATAAAGACTCTCCTAAAGGTAAAAGACACTTGGGATTCATTTCCTGGGCTTTCAGGATTGCAGAGTCCTTCTTTAGTACTTGACTGAGGGGGAGAATGGCTGAAGGAAATGGCCCTTTCTACATGAAGCATCTTGAGACTTAGATTCTCCCAATAATAACAGGGGACTTCTGTAAGTATTTTGCCTGTGTTTCATATCAGAACTCAATGTTTTATATTAAATTTGTGAACATGTGGGTCTGACATTTGGCATTGCATAAGAGAGACAAATATCTCTTCAAGCTTCCTGCATGATTGAAACAATGCCTAAAATACATTCATGTACAGTTTCCATGTGTCAGGAATAATGCATTCAGGTAACCAGACCTGTCTCTGTGAATATTCTCTTGGAAATTTCCATGCTTTTTAGTCCAGTGCACAAAGACTGCATCAGACCCAGAATATCTTTCTTCCTCTCTTACAGATTCAGAGATTTAGGTACTCAAGATAAATCTCTATCCATCTCAATAGGTCTTTAGGGTCTGATGAAGACCATTTTCCTTTTTTTTTCTTTTTTCCTTTCTTTATTGAAGTATAAAAAGACCATTTGCTTTTTTCCAGTCGGCCTTTGTTAGAAGTTGGAAGGGCATACTTCAGGAGGATGTGCGGTCCCTGAAACTCCCTCCCCACTCATCTGAAATATTCTCCTTATTGTGGATCTTACATGGTTGACTCATCAGAATATTTGTCTCTGAAATATTTTCCTAAAATAAAATATATGTAATACTCTATTTCAGTACACTGTGATCCACATATGTTCCCATACTGAGTGTTATCATATGCTCTTAGCCAATAAGAGCAGACCCAGCAAACTATACTATACATGTTTGATCAATGACAACTGTTCTGCACTTTCTGAGTTGAGTGTGTCTGCAGTGTTTGTTGTTTCTTTCCCTGTGGTCTCCCTTTCTGCCATTTTTTGTCTTCTTTTCACGACTGACACAAAAAAGCAATAGCAATCGACTTGCTGCAGAGAAAGGAAGATATTTACAATAGACATTAAAATGTAAGTTTTAACTAGACAATGAGAAGACAAGCCACAGACTGGGAGAAAATATTTGGAAAATACATGTTTGATAAAGGACTGTCATTTAAAATATGTAAAGAATTCTTAAAATGCAACAAGGAAATAAACAACCTGATTTAAAACTGGGCTGAAGACCCAAAAAGACACCACACCAAGGAAGATACACAGATGGTAAATACATATATGGAAGGCTTCTCAGGATCGTATGTCGTCAGGGAATTGCAAATCAAAACAACAATGAGATATCACCACATTCCTATATCTGAGCCATTTGAGGCCAAAATCTGGAACACCAACATCCAATGCTGTGAGAATGTGGAGCAATAGGAACTCTCATTTGATGCTGGTGGGAATGCAAAGTGGTTCAGCCACTTTGGAAGACAGTTTGGTGGTTTCTTACAAAACGAAACATACTCTTACCAAATGATCCAGCAATTGCACTCTTTGCTCTTTACCCAAATGAGCTGAGAAATTATGTCCACATAAATCCTGCACATGGATGGTTATAGAAGTTTTATTCATAATTATCAAAACTTGGAAACAATCAAGGTGTCCTTCATTGGGTGAATGGATAAATAAACTAGTATGTCCAAACAAGGAAATATTATTCAGTACTAAAAAGAAATGAGTTATTGAGCTATAAAAAGACATGGAGGAAACTTAAATGCATATTACTAAGTGAAGGAAGCCAAACTGAAAAGGCTATCTACTGTGTGATTCCCACTATAGGACATTCTGAAAAAGGCAAAACCATGGAAACAATAAAAAAAAAATAGAGGTTTTGGGGGAGGAAGGGATAAATAGGCAGAGCACTAAGGATATGGGGGAGTAGGGAAACAATTTTGTGTGACACTAGAATCGTGGATACATGTCATTTTCCATTTGTTCGAGCCCATAAATGTATACTACCAAGAGTGATCCCTAATGTAACCTACTACGTGCTTTGAGTGATAATGATGTATCCATGTGGGTTCACGGATTGTAACAAAGGCACTGCTCTCTGGGGAATATTTAGGGTAGAGGATGTGCCTGTCTGTGTGGGTGAGGAGATATATGGGAAATCTCTGTACTTTGCACTCAATTTTGCTTTGGCCCTAAAACTGCTCTAAAAATAAAGTCTTAAAAAATGCAAGTTGTATGGGTTTTTGAGGTGACTTTGTGTGGAAGTTCTTTGACGTTATAAAAGACATCATCACCACATCCTGAGAAAACTAACATTCAGTTCCTAGAAGAGAGAGGCAAGAGCCCATAGTGGTGAGGCCCGACTCCAGGGGCCGTGAAGAGCCTTGCCACTGCTTCTCTGTAAGAACCAGGTGCTATCAGCCTACTCTGAGCCATTGAGTTAGCAGGTAGGAAGGAAAGTGGAGAGGGATACCTCTTATGCTGAGTTTCTACAAGGCCTTTATAGAAGATAATCTTCTTCCCTTGTTAGAGTTGGATGGTACCAAGTCCAGCCTTACTAGGAGGACAGCTTGATAGCAGCTGAAGCAACAAGAATCTTCTCCCTGCTGCTACCATTGCTGCCCTTTGCTGTCTGGACAAGGAGAAGGGTATACGGAGTGACTTTGCCTAATAATTATGCTAATGGCCAACCTATAATGATGACACACATTGTGCCAGGCCGAACACTAAGTGCGTTACATAGATTGTCTCAATCCTCACAAGAATAACAGCTAGCAGCACTTTCTCTGTGCCAGGCATTGTCTCAGGACTTTAGATACATCACACTAATTTATTCCTGATGAGAAGCTAAGGAGATGGCACCATTGCCTTTCCTGTTTCACAGATGAGGAAACTAAGAATTAGAGAAAGTGAATAACTTGCCTAATGTCACACAGTTGCCAAGTGGTATGAGCGGTAGAAAGCATGAGTCCAGAAGTCTTGGAATCAGAGTTGTGCAGAGTGGGTTCATTATAATTGTATTTATCCCTAAAATATTTTCTAGAAATAAAATGTTTCTAAGAATTTGCTACAAGACAATGTGAATACATGTTTTCCCCCCATGTTCTTAGTGTACTGTATGTTCTTGGATAATGAGTGCTCATGTAACAGACTGTACCACACACTCTTAATCAGTTGAGGTGATTGCGTCCCGCTCTGACTGGGATTGTAAACATTTAGAAAAGAAAGCACAAAGCAAGTTTGGAGAGGTGGTGGGAGGGGTGGGATGATTATCCAAAAACACTTTGTAGGTTGCCCTAATCTTGCAGAGTTTGCTCCGCCTAGAAAGCAGCCTATGAGTCTGTGGAAACCGGATCTGGTCAGTCCAATGGGAGGTTTGGCCTCTCTGGAATGGACTCCTGGAGACTACAATAAAAATGAGAACACCAATTTATCAATATGCAATGAGAATTATAACTGTCAGGGGCACCAGGCCTTCTCATTTTTGGGTCACAACATACTCTCCTTATAGACAGGCTCTACAGAAAGTCAAATTATAATTACGTTGTTTAGAGGAGTATGGGATCAGACTAAGGGAGTTTTTCTATGAAGCAAATATTTCAAGGTTATGAGAGTTGGATGCTTTCAACTCCATGGCAAGGAGAAATCTCCCACCCAGGAGCAGCTAGCCTGAATCTTTGTACTCAAGTTGGAAATTGGCCAGTGTACTCTATGCCCTACATAGAGCTTGTCTGTATGAATTATTTTGTTTGGATGACAAAAAAAATCTAAGACAAGATAGATGTTTGTTTCTAATTCCTGTAAAACTCTGGATTGATGGTGGGCCCAACTCTGGCACAATTTCCTATTGTGCCAGAGACCCACACTCTATATCTTTTTACTTTGTCCTGCACAGCCTCGACCTTATAGTCCAAGATAGTAGAGTTTGTATTTCAGAAGGAAGCCAGAGAATAAATTACAGAAACAGCAAGAGAGCACTCATACACGCTTCCCTTAAAACACCCCTGGAAGCTGCCGCATGACATTTTTGCTCACATCCCGATGGTCCAGTATTTAATCTTGTGGGTACCCCACCTATGAAGAAGTCTGGAAAATGTAGTCTCTACCTTGTATGGCCAAAAGCTCTTCCAAAGATCAGAGTCTATCAGCCTGGACAAAGTGGAGAGAGAATATTGAGAGGAGGGGTGAGGGATCACCATCCAAGACTGATTCCCCACAGATTGGACCTCATCGTGGTGTGGGCAGCGGGGAGAACCCAGTGCTGCTCCAGCCATGAACCCAGATGCTGCAACCTTGCAACATCATACAGCTGCAATTTCAAGGTATGGGCTCCAGGTCCTGATCACTTCAGAGAAAGATCTGGGGACTTCCTTTTCCCAAGGCCCTGAAGCTGGGAGAAGATAGTCCTGGGGCCAGGTGCTTCTGTTTCTGGAATTAGATATCTCTTATAGAAGAATTTCTAATACAATTTACGATCCTAGAGTTTTGTTCTTATTTGAAAGGCAAAACCAAAATTAGACACACAAATAGGATTCCCGTTAGTGAACTAAATGTCATTTAAATATGTGTCTGCCTCTTCTTTCTTTCTTTTCTTTAAAATTTTTCTAATGTTTATTTATTTTTTAGAGAGAGAGAAGAAAGTGCGATCAGGGGAGGGACAGAGAGAGAGGAGGAGACACAGAATTGGAAGCAGGCGCCAGGCTCTGAGCTGTCAGCACAGAGCCCGATTCGGGGCTTGAACTCACAAGCCATGAGATCATGACCTGAGTCAAAGTCGGAGGCTTAACCGACTGAGCTGCCCAGGCACCCCTGCCTCTTCTTTCATATTTATTCCTCCTAGCTGGTTTGGGTGTTGTTTTAAAGATCATTCTTATTTGCTTTCTCCTTTGTCAGTTCTCTTTTCATTTTCTGGTTGAGCTGGATTTGGATTTGTGGCCTCTAATGTTAGGCCTCTCACCCTTCCCTCCCAAATCACACTATACACAATTGTCAGAACATTCCTTCTGAAGTACTAGAGTATTCTGGGTAATAGTCTTCATGGTCTGACCCAGGTTTTCCTTTCTAGCTGTGCCTCCTCTCCCTCCTCAATCTGTCCCCTAAGAACAACCATTCCAAATTGTTATTCCCCAAACTCATCATTCCTATCTTTGTACCATTGCCCAGGTTTTCTTTCTCTGTCAGGAGCACTTTTAAACCCAGATGGGACTCTCTTTTATCTCAGTCCTAAAGTCAACCTACTCTACTCTGATTCCTATAGCCTCTTCTTTTTGGAATCATGGTATTCTAGGCATACCTTGATCTTTAGTACAATAAATATATACTTCAGCTCACCTCAGTTTTCTTCTGTTGACCAATTTAATTCACATTCTGAATCCTCATTCTGCCTCTTATTAGATATATATGCTCAGGTAAAGCAGGATATTTCTCCTATCTCTTCTCTGGACTTATGTCTAAACCCATATGACTTACATGGCTCATGTAGACCCAAATTATTTGGGTTAGGGAATATCTTCTTGGCCATGATCTATTCTTACTGATTTCCACTTGATGCCCATTGTCTTCACCATTCCTTTGGTTGTAAGTGCAGATAGGTGACTATAACATCACTCATTCTCATCCTTGATGGCAGATTCAGCAAAACTCCCTGCTTTGGTATCTTTCCTGGGCACACAGAAATTTATGTTCCCAGGCCATGTTGGGCAGTAGGAAAGTTTAGGGTGCCAAGGCCTGTCTCTTTCTGGATCACTCTCAGATATATGAGAACATTCTGTTAACTCAACAAAGTAGCCTGAGCCCCAGTCCTCCTAGATCGAGCATGCTGATACTACTTCTCTGATGTCTGAATGCCTCTCCCAGGCTCTATGAGAGACTGAAGCCCAAATTCCTCCATCACTGGAGCTCTCAATTTCACCTGGAAGTCTTGCCATCCCCTCTTTCCCTGCACACGGTCCCATCTTGCAGACTCAGTTGCTTGGAAGTTCTCCTGTTTGTTCAGACCCTATTTCCTCCCCAACCCTCTGAGGAAATGTGCTTTGGTAATTGGTGAGATGGGTGGAGGGTGGGAGGAGGCGTGTGGGAAATCTAGCTCTAACCCCATCCTGTTGTCTCTGTGCCCTGACTTCCCTTAGGCCTAGGTTTTTGCAAAGCAAAATGTTTGCTGTGCTTTTTGCTATAACATCCTTTTGGCAATGAATCCCATAGTGCCAAAATGGGGCAAAACCAAGGGGTTCTAAGGAAAAGGTATCGATATTACAAAATATCATTATCCCACTGTAATAATATTTACCATATTATTTTAAAATAGATCATTTATTTTTCTCCTTCCCTAGACTGTGAGCTTATACCTTTCCACTATATAACCTTCTAATCATGACAGAACCCTAGAGAAAAGATGAGGAAGGACCCTGATTCAGCTGAACTTAGGTGTCTACCAATAAGCAGAATGAGGGTTCTAATGTAAATTAAAGTGAGCAAGAAAAAAAATTGTGTGAATTGAAATGTGTACCTTTTGCACCAAGATCAAGCTTGGTCTAGGGCCCCATCGAGGTACAGTGCAGGGGAAAGAGTAGAAACTCAATGTCTGGGGAACGAATTAAGGAATTCCATGATTGATGCTTTCATTTCTCCAATGCTCACTCTGTGCACACCAGTCTTGCTAACAATCTTATAAGGAAGGCATAATTTTTCTCATTTATGAAAGCAGCCAAAGCTCAGAGAGGTAACCCCTCTTGTCCCAGATCAAATAGCTTGTGAGTCACAAATACAGAATTCTAACTCAGGTCTGTTTGATCCCAAATTCTAATTTCTTTCTTCAGCTACACTGTGTAATCAATTTTATTGAACTTATGAGGCGCTTATAGGTACAGGGTCCAAGGTGAGATATATGTATATGTGTATATGCACATGCAGATATGTTGAGGTCTCTTGCTTTCTAGGTAATTCAAGGCATTTTCCAACCACTAGAAAGAATCATTTAAATATATTCTCTTGCTCTGTTATTCTTAGAAATTTGATGTTGTTATTTTCTGTGAGCCTTATTGATCCATCTAATATTTACTACCTTATCAATAACAGGAGGATGCAATATCATTGTGTTACTCTTAGAATCCTAACATCTGCAATTGTGGTATATTTCAGTCAAGTGATGTATTTATCATTTAAGTGATTTAGGTGGAAAGGAAGAGAAAAAAATGTTTGTTGTGAGTTACATGGAGATAAACGTTTCCTTTTTTCACTGCCTGGTGGCAGTATTTTTTACAAATAAGATATGTAATTGTGTGTATATTCCAAGTGCTTGTTTATATTTTTGCCTAGGGTTGACTTTCTTAGATGTCTAAAACACTCCGAGGGGGTGGGGAGAGGCAATGCCATAAACTTTTACAAACAGACATTGTCCTTGTTTCCTAGGCAAATTCAATGCACCTTCTGTTGAGTAATTGGAATCCAAGAAGTAACATGGAGTGCTTTAGCAACATGTGAATGAGCTGTATTTATAATAGAATGTAGAGATTGGGAAACCCAAGCTCTTCAATGGAAGGGAAAGTGATTAAAAAGACACAAGGAGAGATCAGAGTGTGTTGACTCAGTTGTAAAATTTGGCATTCAACTCAGTAAACATGGGTGAATGTGAGTAAATATTTCCAGAAGAATGGTCTTATACCCCTTCTATTTCTGAGGTAGGGTCCCACTGCATTTTGCTGGTAAGTGCATTTTCTTCTTTTAAGGGGTGGTCATTGTAAACTGCACCATTAGAATGGTATTATCTTTTTTTTTTCTTTCTATTTTGGGTTAATTTGATAGGAAAGAGACATTGGGGGAATTATAAGTCTCACATTATTTTTTTTGTGTCATAATATCTTCTTTTACAAAAGGGTGTGTGTGTGTGTGTGTGTGTGTGTGTGTAAATGTGTCTTTAGTACATCTGAGCTCCTGGGGTTTTGTAAATGCAGTACCTTCATAAGAGGTCAAGAACAGAGGGCAAAGGGCAAATGTCATGTTGTTAGGAGCCCTGGGTGACTATTGGGTGGTGCAGTGAGGTAGAGGAAGAGAAAAAGGCAGCTGGTGATTTTAAAAGCTCTGTAAGCTTTCCATTTCTTCCCATATTCATTTTTAACACGATCACTTAATAAACATTTATTCATATGAACAATAAATATACCCCTGCCCTTTTCTCTTTCCTGCCATTCATTCCAATTTTCCATTTTATTGGTTGGTAGTTGTATGTCTCAGAATTCCCAGGTTATGTTTTCTTCCATATGTTTTCTTCCAGTGGTTTTTCAACTGTTTTTGGAGACACAGTCCTATGAGAATCCTATGAATGGTATGATCTTTCTCCTAAGAAAAAAAACTCACCAGTCCTCAGAATATTAGGGGTTCAGAGCCCCACAGAAGTTCTTCAGTGGATTGCTGGTTAAGAATCACCATTCTCTATGATATCCTTTTTCCATGTATCTCTAATCCCATCCCACTGCTTCTTATCCTTATAACACCTTTCACTTGCAACTTAGCTAGCTCTGTTTCTAACATCCAATGGTCAAAGATGCACTGTTTCTTTTGTATCACAAAGTGGTAGAGGGAGAAGAACCAAGAACCGGCAGTGTGAGTTCCTCCAGCCCCACCCTCCCTTACTAGGAGTCTTTCTCCTATGTGATTCTGGAACAGGTATCTAATAGATTCTTCTTTCCACCTGGTGAGGTGGGAACTGATATAAAATAATGGAAAATGATTCTTGACTTTTTCCAGGAATGGCAATAGATTTGGTATCATACTATCTATACTTCTTAACATGCTCCTTCTTGAATTTAAAGTATATATCTGTAAGATGGCATCCCCATCAGATGTAGTGTTTAGTTGTAGAGCTGAACAAAGTCAACTGGTTCCCATAGGAATCCAACCTCTGATTAGAGAACAAGTCTAGAACTGATGGGAAAAGCTAAATGCCTGTATTTCTCAAAGAAATATCTTGAAAATATTGTAGATATCCAGGATTGTGTGTCTGCCTACTCTAATTCGAAAAATGCTGACTTATGAAGCTAAAATCTTATTCTCAGAAACTGTTTTTCAGTTGCTGATTGTAAATGAAAGAAAGTTCTTGGGTTAGGCATAATATCGTCTCCCCAAGACTTCTAGATCCTAATCTCCTTACCTTACATGACCAAATATGTTACCTTACATGACCAAAGGGATTTTGCAGAGGTGATTAAGTTTACAGACTTCAAAACAGGGAGATGATCTTGCTCAGCCCAAACTAGTTACTGGAATCCCTATACTTGGAGAACTTTTCAAGGCTATTGACAGAAAAGAGATGTGACAACAGAAGCAGGGGCAGATTGATGCTATGTCACTGGCTCTGAAGATGGAAGGGGGCCACAAGACAAAGAATGTGGGTGACATCTTGAAGTTAAAAGGCAGGAAAGTAGATTCACCGCTAGAGCCCCCAGAAAGGAGTCCAGCTTGGCTGACACCTTGAGTTTAGCCCAGTGAGACCCATGTCAGACTTCTGACCTCCAGAACTGTAAGGTAATAAATATGTGTTTTTGTAACCTACTAAGTTTGTGGTAATTTGTTATAGCAGTGAGGGAAAATGGATACAGTTCTATTGTTAAAACCATAGAGGATTTTAAAAATATATCATTAACATCATCATGTACAAATTTTATTTATTTTTAATTTTTTAATGTTTATTTTTGAGAGAGCTAGAGAGAAACTAAGCGCAAGCAGGGGAGGGGCAAAGAGACAGAGGGAGACACAGAATACTAAGCAGGCTTCAGGTTCTGAGCTGTCAGCACAGAGCCCGACACGGGGCTTGAACCCACAAACCATAAGATCATAACCTGTGAGATCATGATCTGAGCCAAAGTCGGACACTTAACGGACTGAGCCACCCAAGCGCCTGGCCATGTATAAATATTTAAAATTTTATACAATTCATGACCCCTGAAAAGATGCCTGTGTGCCTCCAAGGGCCCTTGGGTCCTAGATGGAGAATCACTACTGTATTTAAATTTGGGGGTAGATGTAGACAGAGAGATCCATAGATCCTTTTCATCTGTACTTTTGTTGGGTGCATTTGTAAATTCTTAATCCATTGCTTCAAATGTGTTGGTCTCTTTTTCCAAAACACGTATCTTTCTCTATGTGTTGAGTCACTTTCCCTTATATTGTTTAAATTTCTCATCTCTCAGCACTCAGCTTATAAATGATGCATCGTGTCTTTTAGTAATGCATTTTACAGCCGCCAGAAGCTGTGCATTAATATTTTGCATAGTTCAAAATTGTCCTGTTTTGGATTAAAATAGCAGATTGGCTTATCTGCCATGAGATTCTCTCATCTGATAAAAATACAGCTAGTTTTTCCGGGTAATGCCTTGAACTGTAACTATGTTATCTCTTAGAACATTTCATTTGTACCATGTGGGAAAATATGCATCTCATTTAGACAATATTGTCCTCTTTCTGTTTAAATTTATTGATAAATTTATTAGGAAAAAAGAGAGAGAGAGAATATAATAAGTTAAGAAAGGATCTTGAGAAGTCATCTTTTGCTCTAGGCAGGGCTGCATCTGAGTGATTCCGAACAGATAAGTATCTATCCTTGGGATGGAAATGGAATTTCCCCCCCTAAGGGAGCCCTAAATATATTTCAGTCCACTTATTTGCATGAGTCATTTACATTGATTTCCATGAACCATTCCGCCGTCTCTATTCCTCATATAACCCTTGACTTAACAAAACCTCTCTCTCTTTCCCTCTTTTCTCTCCCTATTTATTATTCATTCAATTCGTATCTGAAAGTCTATTCTGGGAATGTCCTGTGCAAGGCATGATGAGAATCTCTGAGAAATAAAGTGCAGTTTTACCTCAAAGGATTTGCAATCTAGTGGCGAAGGCAGTGTGGGCTGGGCCTAAGGAAAGGTTAGGAGACTACTCAGAGACATTTAGAAAGCATCACACCATGATGTGCAAAGGCAGGATAATAATCGGTAAGTGTGGGCAATGCGGAGAGCAGGCTGAGAATCTGCCGAGTGCCTACTAGATGGGAGGTCCCTTGTAAATGTTACCTTTTTTACCCTCAACAAACTTTTCAAAGAATTGTATCTCCATTTATGTAATTAGAGAATATTGCCCTCAGTCTTCCAACGGACTCTGACTTATCTGAGTCTAAAATTCATTCTTACTTCACTGGGCCTATCTTTGATGTAGAGAGAGAAGGGAGCTTTCTCTGAGCTTTCTCTGTGGATTAAAATGTTTCCAGAGGCGGGCGCCTGGGTGGCTCAGTCGGTTAAGCGTCCGACTTCGGCTCACGTCATGATCTCATGGTTTGTGGATTTGAGCCCCGCGTTGGGCTCTGTGCTGACAGCCTGGAGCCTGCTTCAGATTCTGTATCTCCCTCTCTTTCTGCCCCTCTTCCCCACCCCCCCCCCAAATAAAATAAGCATTAAAAAAATAAATAAATAAAATGTTCCCAGAGGAAGTGGCGATTGTTACCCCCATTTATCAGTCATCTACTATGTACCAGGCACTTGCTCGCTCTAGTCTTCCATTTTAAGCACGAGAAGCCAGGGGTGCCTGGGTGGCTCAATCGGTTCAGCTGCTGACTTTGGCTCAGGTCATGATCTCAAGACTCGTGACTTCCAGTGGGGCTCTGTGCTGACAGCTCAGAGCCTGGAGCCTGCTTTGTATTCTGTGTCTCCACCTCTCTCTCTCTCTGCCCCTCCCCTGCTCGCACTCTGTGTCTCTCTCCCAAAAATAAACAACAACAACAAAAAATGTAAGCACAAGAAGCCTGAGACACAGGTTAGGTAACTGGCCCAATGGCACCTATTAAGTCAGTGGGAGACCCAGGATGTGAACCCAAGTGGTCAGATTCCCCACGAGGTGCTGCCTCCTGGGCACTGGGCTGGATATCGGGAAGTCCATGTCAGGTTGGATGGAGGTCTTTTCACTCCTTTCAGAATAACATGGAAAGAAGCCAGTTCAGCAGCTGACAATAGAGTGTGGTATTTTCTCAGGCAAAGTGGATGCTCTGAGGACACAGGAAAGGGTTTCTAACCTAGAAAATAAGGAATGTTGCCCCCAGGTCATCAGCACTCAGCAGAATCCTGGGAGATGAGTAGAAGAGAGGCAGATGAGGACAGGAGCACGTACAATTCCCAGCCCTAACCCTGGGACTGAGTCAGAAATAAGCCAAATGCTTTTCTTCTTTTTTCTTTTTAATGTTTATTTATTTTTGAGAGAGAGAGAGCATAAGCAGGGGAGGCGCAGAGAAAGGGCGTAGGGGCAGAGGATCCTAAGCAGGCTCTGTGCTTAAAGCAGAGGACCCCTTGTGGGGCTTGAACACGAACTGTGAGATCATGGACTGAGTGGAAGTCATGGACTGAGCTTAACAGACTGAGCCACCCAGGCACCCTGAGCTAATTGCTTTTATAGACCTCTTCCCCCAGATATCCACTTGATTCACTCCTTAATTTCATTCAGGTACTGACTCAGATGTCACCTGCTCACTGAGGTCTCCCCAAACCTCCCTACTTAAAGTCACAACACACCCTCAACCCTCCTGATTTCTTTCCATGGAATCTATTTTTCTCCACGACGTCTACCTAACTTTTATTATTTATTACTTTTTATCATATTATTTCCTCCTACTAGAATATATGAGGTTCCATGAGGTTGCTGTTATCTTCCTGTTGTGTTCACTGCTGTATTTTAGGAACCTAGAACAGTACTTATAGTGAGCTCTCAGTAAATGCTTACTCAATGACTGTTAAAATCTCCACACGTTCCTGATTTCATTACCACCATCTCCTGTGAATCAGAGATATTTTCACTCAGGTGCTCTCACTGGAAACTTCCCGAAGCCCTTAACAGGTCATGTTCTAGGCCAGATACTCTGAGAGCTGTCAGCCATGTGGCAGGCAGTTACCTTTACCTCACTAAAGTCTACAAACCATGCATAGAATTTTCTTTGAGTTTGTGTGGAGTGGAGGGTCTTAGTTTTTGTTTCCACCCATCACCTGCACATTTTCCTTTCCATTTTCTTCCTTTTCAGAAACTGTATCTAGGTCTCTCTGCCTAGTTAGGGCTCTGAAGCTCATCCTTGGGATACATTCCTGGGTAGTGATGCTTGCTACACAAAAACTTAACAATACTCTTTCTTTTTTTTTTTTTTTTTACCTGAAACTAGTAAGACCTTTGGCTTTGGTTGACTAAAAAAATCTTTAGACCTAAGAGTGTACTATCAAAAATATTTAACATAACAGAGCTACCAAATTCATGCTGTTTTGTATAAGTTTACAGCTTCTATTGTTTTTTTCAGGTAATCTTTAGTTTACAAATATATACTGACAGTTGGTACCTCGCCTGTCTTTTTAGGTCCAGGTAGAGGAATTGAAGCAGAGAACCCAAAGCCTGTGTGTCAAGAACTCGTGTTTGCAAAAGAATCCAGAGACCTTAGAGATGAGAGTCATTAACTTGATGAGATAGAAGAAGAGCTGGGGGTTAGGGAAGGGGCGGGGAGGGCTGAATGAAAGGAGTGTATTAGTTGCCTGACCAGGAAACTGAAGAACACATTGAGCACCCCTTTACCCTTCTTATATGGAGATCTCAAAGAGATCTGAAACTTTGTTGCCCTAGCGATACACTAGTAATGTGAAAATATTTTGGTTGTGGTTACTGCATGATCTTTGGAGATAGTTTGTGGAATTACTGGTTAACCAGGTCAACTGCATCCATATGGTATCATTATAGTCATTATAGCAGCAGAGACTAGCATACTTAGAAATCAAAACTGGAAAGAAGACTATGAGGTCACATCTGGTCTGTGCCTTGCATGAGCCGAGTTTCTGTACAGTGGTGGCTATACCTAGAATTGGCTGAAGAAGCTGAGGTCAGAATAGCAACCTGCTCCCTGCTATGACTTCCCTATTCACCTCATTCCCGACCCTGGGTACAAAGCTAACTTGGCTTTGGATTTTTCCCAGATTCAGAGGCATGAAGTTAAAGCTCCTTTTAGGTGGTCTGTTGCTTGTTTCTCCAGTATTAATTCCGAAGAAAACAGAAGATCCATTTATGAGTCATTTAGCGAACCAATTGGATGTTCTCCTTGGTATTCGAACAGACAATTCACATAAGTTCCCACAGGTCAAATACGTAATTCTGAACAAAACAGTGAACAGTTTCAGGCTTCATAACTGTTGAATTTGGGGATAACAGTTTCCATGTGTCTCCACTGATGAATCAACCTATAGTCATTTCAGAGTTTGATTAAAGACATTTTTTTGCTTTTTGCAGTTTTGTTTTTCTATTACATATGTGTTTCTCTTCATCCCACACAAAATCTTCTATTCCCCAACAGAATTCATGAATGAGAAAGAAGAAAGGACAAAGCAATGAAATGTTGAGCAGAGAGTCAGTTGGGCCAAGTCCCATGACTCTTCACACACGAAGGAATAACAAGGGTGGGGTACACATATAGTAGGAGCAAATAGTGGCTGAGTCATATAGGGACTAGTATTCCACACTGAGACCAGAAGATCTTGGCACACTGGCAAAGGTTTGTCTGCAAGTCTTTTGTGGGGTCACTGGGATGCCTAAACCCCTCCCTCCAGGCATACGATAATATGACAGTCAGCAACTCAAGTTGTACTACTCTTCCTTTGACTCATGTGCCCCAATACCCCATAAAGATCATTTCTTGAACTGTTTATAGTTCAGAAAAAGACATGTACAAAGTTTGAATAATACAAGATAGCTTCTAGAGTTACTTAATTAAACACATATGTATGGGATACCCTTTTTTAAATGTTTATTTTTGAGAAAGAAAGACTGTGAGTGGGGGAGGGGCAGAGAAAAAGAGAGACACAGAATCTGAAGCAGGCTTTAGGCTCTGAGCTGTCAGCACAGAGCCTGACGTGGGGCTCCATCTCACCAACCTCGAGATCAGAACCTGAGCTGAAGTTGGATGTCTAACCAACTGAGCCACCCAGGTACCCCTATGGGATACCCATTTTGTATTGGTCATGTTTTTTTTCTAGCAACTGGGAGGTAGAATTATGGGTTCCTGTTCCTTGGAGCTTACATTCTAGTGGTGGGTGGAAAGTGATAAAGACAGACATTCAGCAGGTAAACCAATAAACAAATAAGATGATTTCCAATGATAATGTTTTACCAATTAAATAGACCTGGGAATTATGATTGAGCGTGACGAGGGTGAGGTGGGGGCAGAGGATTCTGGGCAGAAGGAAGAGATCATGCAGAAAGAAGCAGAGTGATAGACAAGGGGAGTCTCCATTCTTTTTTTTTCATTAGCATGAAAGGGCTCTGGGAATCTCGGCAGAATCTCTGACATCACCAGGGGGCAGGGCCCTCCAGTGAGTTGGTATTTCAAATCCAGGGAAATAAAAGACTCCTACACAGCACGGCAGGAACCTAAGGACAAAGAAGGTCATTAAGCAGAAGGGTAATGTACCTTGTGTCCTCTTTTCCATTGTGCTATTTTACCTCCCCACTCAGCCTCTCTCCACTTTTAGAAAAATCTCATCTTTAGGGGCAGCTGCCTACACATTGCCGGGGGAAATGATGAATAAAAGTGTATGAGAAACTCCCACAAGAAACTGTGAGAAAGAATATTATAATTACACTGGATTTAGGTAAAAATGCTACACTATGAGTTTTAGTGTATTAAGCCATTGAATCTCAACTGGGGTGATCCTTCCTTATCCCAAAGGGGGTATTTGGCAATGTTTGGGATGATTTTGATTGTCATAACTTAGAAGGCGAAACATCTAGTGAGCAGAGGGCAGAGATGACACTCAGTATGCCACAGTGCCCAGGTCAATCCCCATACCATAGAATTGTCTGATCCTCCATTAAAGGCTGAATCATGGCCCTTGTAGTTCTTACTAGCATGAATTTAATCCTTCACACCAGGCTCCTGTGTTGTCAGCGTATAGAGAAAGTCCGGAGTTTCTGGGGACTGCTAGTATTCTTGCTCCGTTATTGGGGTTCAAATTTCAGCTCTGCGTCTCACTAGATATGTGGCTACATGTGTGTATGAGACCTTGGGCAAATTACTTCATGTTCTGTGTTTCCATTTCCTCGTCTGTAAAATGGATGCAGTACGAGTCCCTATTTCATAAAGTTTTTTGAAGGAAAAGGGAGGTGCTGCACTTGATAATGAACAGGGTGTGGTACACCACTATCACTCAGTAAATGTTAAATATTATTTTTTCGCCTGGTTTGGGGGAATGCGATTGGCAAATATCAGAACACTCGGGTGGAGATCACTTCCATCAGCATACTCTGCCCCACAAATTCAATGCCACCCCTTCAATGATTTGCTGCTCCATGCCAGGCATTCTGCTGGGATATGGAGACAGATGACAAAAATGGAGCAGATAGACATCGTGAATGTTTTCTTGTTGGTGCAGCAGCATGATGATGCCCAAGAAAATCGGTTGACACATTTGTCTTTCACTTCGAAAATAGAACTAATGTCTTGAAGCCTCATTAAAGCATTTTGCCTATCTGAAACGTGCATGTGCCATTGCATATGACCCTTAAGCATTACTCAAACTGAATTTGAATTATCTTTGGTGTCTACTAGGAGGTTATTATACAGCTTCTGGGGACAAATCTCTAAGTGAGTGTATTGTCAGGGTTCTCCAGAAAAAGAAAAAAAACCCAGAACCAACAAGATGTGTGTATATATAGAAAAATATTTATTTTAAGGAACTGGCTCATGCAGTCATGGGGGTCAGCACACCTAAAATCTGCAAAGTGGGCTGGCAGGCTGGAGACCCTGAAACAGCTGATGCTGCAGATGAAGTCCAAAGGCCATCTGTTAGCAGAATTCCCTCTCGTTCAGGGTAGGTCACTCTTTTGTTCTATTCAGGCCTTCAACTGATTGAGTGAGGCTCACTAATGTTATGAAAGGCAATCTGTTTTACTTAAAATCCACCAATTTAAATGTTCATCTCATCCAAAGACACCCTTACGGAAATACCAGAATAATGTTTGGCCACATATCTGGGCATCATGGCCCCACCACGGCCCAGTTAAGATTAACCATGACAGCGAGTAAGGAAATGTGACCCATCCCTGGACAAAGATGAGTGTTTGAAATTGGCTTGGTTCAGAAGCAGCGGTGCTGGTAAAGGGTGCTTGTCAGACGTCTGCTTAGAGCGACCAGCCAGGTGGCAAAACTTGCCTTTTAATTGCCTGTGTTATCTGGCAGAGGAACCCTTCATCACAAAGAGCAATCGTTTCCCTTTTCTAGAACAGTTGAGAGACTCTGCTTTTCCTGTTAGAAGATTGGGATCTTAACCTTTTATTAAATCATTCTCTATGACAATTTTTTTTCTGTGATTTTGTCATAGCTAGAAAAGAATAAATCTTCTCCATGTTTGGATGTTTTTCTTAGACTCCTGCCATTTTTTTGAAGCTCATTGATATGGACAAGTCAAGGCCCAACTGTCATACCTGAACCTCCTATACCCTTAGAATAGTGATTTAAGAGATTCAAGTCTTACTGGAAGATTCTCTGAGAAAATTGAGTAGAGATATGAAAACTAAATTGTCATTTGTTTATAATCGAATTCATTCCTCTTTAATAAATTTTATATTAGAAGCTGCCAAATCCAGCCACAGCTTCCTGTTCCTCCTGCACCCTAGGTACAAAAGCATTTCATTCAAGCAGCCCTTCTAGTGACTGACTCCTTGCCAGGAACTCCCAGCATGCACTACCATCTGTTCACCACTTGACTGCTTGAAACCACTCCCCTTTCTAAATTAATACTAAAATTTATTTTCCAAATGCCAGTCCTTTGGCTAGTCCTTTAGCTAACTCCAACCTCATTCCAAGTATCAGGACCCATTAGCAATTCTCTAAGAGGAAACAGCAGCAGCAAAGCAAGGAAACTGCACTTGTCTAAATGTAGGGTCCAAATCAGCTGCTTAAAAATGTGCTGCAATCTTGAAGTGTGTCCCAAACAGAATATCTGAATCTAATTAGATTACTTGGTATCAGATTTAAACTGAAGTACACTTTAGTGGCAAATCCTTTTTCTTCTCTTGTCTTCTTCAACCGCTGTTGGATCTTCTAAGAACAAAAGCCCTCAGCTCAAGCCTTTTGGGGAGAAAACTTCCCAGATTAATAGCTGTTCTTTTTTTTTTCTTACTATTTAGCCCTTGGATAGAATTAGCCATTTACTGTTATTCTAGAAGCTTCTTATGCACAGTTCTTTGGAAATTAGGCTTCAAAGTGGAGGATAAGATGAGATTCAAGGATTCAAGGGTGAGAGGAAAACCTAGCTCTCCTCAAATATTTAATGTCTCTCTTTTGGAGATGCTGTACAGATAAATGGGCAAGAAGAAAGATATGTGCTGATAGGAGGTGACCTTGAGAAAACCTAAGTGTACTCATTTGCTATGGCTGCCATAACAAAGTAGCACAAAGTAGTCAGGTTATAGAACAAAAACATACTGTGATCTGGAGGCTAGAAGTCCAAGATGAAAGTGTCTGTGGGGTCTGTTGCTTCTAAGGGCTGTGAAGGAAAAATTTATCCCATTTCTTTCCTAGTTTCTGAGGATTTGCTGGCAATCTGTGGTATTCCTTGGCTTGTAGCGGCATCATCCTGATTTCTGTCTTCATGTTCATGTGACTTTTCTCCTGTATGCATGTCCCCCTCTGTGTCCAAATCCTCCCCTCCCCCTTTTCTAAGGACACAGCCTTATTGGATTAAGGCCCATCGTAATGATCTCATTTAACTTGATCACCTGAAAAGACCTTATTTGGAAATAAGGTCACAGGCACTGGGAGGTTATGACTTCAATATCTTTTGGGGGGAAACAGTTCAGCTCATAATACTAAGATTGGGTGGAGCTAGAAAAGCCCATTTTCTTCTTCTGTGTCAAACTTGAATTTGGAAGAAGTTTCAGGCTGGTTAATTGTATAGATGGCAGCATAAATGTTTTTTATTGTTTAGCATTACCATCGAAACACCAATGTATATGCTGCTCTCTCCTGCATGTCTTACACTGGATTGCTTTCTTATATAAACTCTTTTAATTAATTTGTTGCTGTTAGTGTAATTTTCTCTAAGGGAATGACTACATGTGGTTTTGTTAAAAATTAACAAAATGTAACTTTCCATTTCTCTCCTGAGGAATTGATTCAAATCTTATAGTACTTAGGAACGCTGACAATACAAATTGCTTTTGGCTCCTCACTAGCTATGGATCCGGGATCCAATCACTCAGGTTCCCACCCCCTTCCATGCACACATCCACACACTCTGGAGTACACACATGCATACACACACACATACACACACTTGTGCACACACACACATTCACCTTGTCCCTAAACAAGTCTACCTAAACAAGGTATTGGTTTTAATTTCTCTTACATGAGTACTCCCTTCATGTTCATCTTTTTTTTTTTAATTACTTTCCACTGAAAGATGACTGTCTATTAGATGCCCAACCAACTGTATGCCAGCAGCAGAGCAGAAAGATAAACTGCTACTGGTTTCCCACAGAGAAAACCCACTTTATCTCAAGGAGCTGAACTTCCAGGTGGAGTTGAGTAAACTGTGGGGGTTGCAATACAGTTGAGGCACAAAGTTCACCACCAACGTAAAGCAACCAACCCAGTTCTGCTTTTTAATGTGCTCTAAACTGATGAAAAGGAGCAATGTAAACAAGGGTGAAGCAATAGGTTTGGGAGGAAAAAGGGCCATGCTATATTGACAACCAATGTGTGAGCTGCTCCTTTAGTATCTTTATGTGCAGAGTACAATTTTATTTGCCCCCAAAGTTTACTGGGAAATTGAGGCTGAGAAAGGAAAAACTATGTGGCCATGATAGGAGAGGAATTGTTTATTGCCTGCTAGGTCAGGCGTTAGAAAGACCTTTTTGAGAGCAATGTGTTCTGCGTTCTTGCTTTCTTAGGTAAGGGACCCAGGTCTTGGGTAAATTAAATGAGGCTGTATGGCTTAATGAAAAGTTTAAAAACTTTGGGTTCAGGTCTCTAACTCTATAAAGTGGAGATACTAATATATATGTTATAGGTCATTATGGGAATTAAATGAGGGAGACTTGTTTGAATTTGTAATGTGTTGTGAGTTACCTTCTCTCCTTTGATCAGTATCATTCAGCTAATTAGTCCTGGAGAAGGGACCGGGTATCAATTCTCAGCCTGGTGCCTCACCTTTGTTCCTAGTATCTCAGCATTTGGAGGATGGGATTTCTGAAATCCCAAAATGAATAAACTTGATGGTTAAACTAAAAACCTCTTTTCAGATAGTTGTTTCCAATGCCCTACCAACAACTTTTACCAGAGCAGCTAATAGTTAACTAAAGGGAGTGACTAGATGGAAAGTTTTCCAGGCCTCTCTAGAGTGTACCTTGCCAAAAACGGTATGAGAGGCAGCCAAAGTCAGGACGAGAAGAGAAAACTGGGGACCTACAAAACACACATGCGTGACTGAAAGTCTTGGCCCTCAGACAGACAGAGCTGTGAGACACCAAAGCTCTTTCTTCATTTGTGTATTTACAGATTAAGGATCTCATTTAGGATCTAAATTCAGAGGAGTGGACAAATGCTCAGGGCTTTCTCAGTGGTGTTTACTTCCTCAATAAATTCATTAGCGACTTTCTGCAGCCTTATCTGAATCAATGTCTCTATTTTAACACCTTGACCTCACCAAGGGGTTGTACAGAGGGGGTTTTGGAAAGTAATGGAGTCATCAAATGGGGAGTAGTGATGTTTGAGGATAAAGCGCTTAATCTTGGTCCTCTGCTGTCTGGTGTTTCTCTATCAAGATTGGAGATGAAGGAATGTTTAAATTAGATACGAAAATAGAAGACACTAGCAACCCCTATCTTCTCTCTAAAACACTAGTGAAGAAATGATTTGTTGAGTGCCAGTGGTGGGCTATGGAGTGAAGGGTTTTTCTGTGGCCCATTCACTTTTGCTGGTAGAATTTCTATGTCACTTGAAGCTGCCCCCTTTCTCAGGAAGGATTGGAATCTTGCCCCATGATGTGGTCAAAGTAAGGCCAGATGATTTTTCCCACTCACTTTCAGAAAAAGAGGTCAAAATGCACTAGGGCACCACCCCACGCTATCAAACACTTAGAGGCTCTTTTGGCCACCAATGAATCCCGAGGGCATAGAACTGAGCAGAAATCGTTCCAAGATTCCTCGTGGAACAAATGAGCAGTTGAAGCACCTAATTATGACGACAGTTGCCCTTGATTTAGATGACTCACGCCATTAGCTTGTTGGGCAGTATTGATTTATTTATGGTACCCCTGTTAAATTCCCTCTTTTAGATGCAGGCGCTAGAGAAAACAAACCAAGATCACTAAAGAAGCAAATGGGATAATTGATTTTATTTGAACTTTTCAAATGTTTGGTTCTAAAGTTATAGAGGAGTAAGTTGGACTCAAAATAAGGTATTAATATTGCCATTATAAGGTTGTTGTGAGGATTAATAAGTCAAACATGCTTAGGACAGTGCCTATCCAATGAGAAAGAATGCAATCATGCCATTTGCAGCAACGTGGATGGAATTGGAAGGTATTACCTTGAGTGAAGTAAGTCAGTCAGAGAAGGACAGATATCATATGTTTTCACTCATATGTGGATCTTGAGAAGCTTAACAGAAGACCATGGGGGAAGGGAAGGGTAAATAATAGTTGCAAACAGAGAGGGAGGGAGGCAAACCATAAGAGATTCTTAAATACAGAGAACAAACTGAGGCTGGATGGGGGGATGGGGAGAGGGGGAAAATGGCTGATGGGCATTGAGGAGGGCAGTTTTTGGGATGAGCACTGGGCATTATGTAAGCGATGAATCACGGAATCTACCCCAAAACCCAAGAGCACACTGTACACACTGTATATTAGCCAATCTGACAATAAATTATATTTATATGTAATATATATACACAGTATATATACTGTAATGATAATATAATTTTAAAAATTAAAGTTATGCCAACAGATCTCAAAGAAAATAATAAAATAAAATCTCTAACTCAACACCCATTACAATATATTGTAATGTATTAATGATATAGATCTACATAATTAAATGCTGTCTTTAAAAATAGATATAAGAAAACAATTTGAATGATTTATGGTATAATAAAATTTTGTATATTTATATATTGAAAAAAAAGGACAGTGCCTATCAATTGTGAGGTTCAGTATTTGATCATTTATTATTACTATTATCATGTTTTGAGCTTGCTGTTGAAATAGATTCTCATTCTCTCTTGTAATTTTCATAGATACAGTATATATGTAATTTTGCATAAATACATATATGTTATCTTACACACGTTTTTATCTATTGTTTAAAGTCTTGTTTTGTCCTTCATATTTACCTTCAACTTCCCTTTCTTTTCTCCTTTGCATCCCCTGCCCGCCATGCAGCTGTTGTCTGGTGTGCACTTGGACATTCCCCTGCTGCTCATGTAATCATATCTACACATTTCACCCTTACGCTTCTCTGCGGGAGTGGTGTGGTTATCGTCCATCTCATGAGCATTGAATCACGCCCATTTTCTGCGTTTTGTTTTCATTATTCTGTCACCTAACGTGTAACTGAATAGGAGTCCTTCAAAAGTGGCCTTTCAGCTGTAACTCATTGTTTTTTTATTGGAAAGGCTGCATGATAATCCATGGTATAGGTGAGCTGTAATCTAAGTAGATATTCTCACCAATCCGCATTAACTTTGATTCCTGTCCCTCTTTCCTTGTCTTGCTACCATAAACACTCTGACGTTAAGAGTCTTTTTACACATGGCCCTGTGCCCTGGTGATCTGAGAGGGGTCATGGTGATTGCAGCATTGAAAAGCACACATATGTTTATTTTTTTGTATATGCTGCTAAATGGCTTGCCACAGTGGTTTTAACAGGTAAATGTTTTCTCAGCAATAGATGAGCACCCATTTCTCCACATACTTATCACCAATAGAGGTTACTGAGCATTTTAATTTTTGTCGTCTGATGGGTCTGAAAAGAAGCATTATTGTTACTTTAATTTGTATTTCTCTGAGTATGATTTGTTGTGAACATATTTTCTTGTTTTAAAAATGTTTATTTACTTAGAGAGAGAGAGAGAGAGAGAGAGAGAGGAGGGGAGAGGCAAAGAAAGAGAGGGAGAGGGAGAATCCCGAGCAGGCTTTGCACTGTCAGCCCAGAGCCTAAACAGGGATGGATCCCACAAAATGTGAGGTCCTGGCCTGAGTCGAAATCAAGAGTCAGACACCTAACTGATGGAGACACCCAGGTGCCCCGTGAACATATTTTCATTTGCTTATTGGCCGTTTGGGTTTGCTCCTCTGTGAATTTCCTATTCTAATTCTGTATTCATTTTTCCATGAGTTCATTTGTCTATCTTTGTTGATTTGTGAAAAGAAACCCAAAAAATGATCATCATCTATGGTACAAATATTTCTGAACCTATCATTTGTCTACTAAACTTGTTATAGAATCTTTCTTTTGCCAGAAATGTTTTAAATTCTTATATGATAATGTCTATTTTTTCTTTATGGCTTCTCCATTTCGTCAAGAAAGTCTCCTTCCACTTGCGGATTATACATACACATACATGTAATATGCTGGATTTTCTTGAAGTATTTATTTTTTAACAGTTATTTTTAATCCAAAAGGCACTTAATTTGGTAGATGGTATTATATTGGGGTTCAGTTTTAAAAAAATTCCATTGCATAACTGTGCCATAATCAGTTAAATATATATGTGAATATGTATACACATATATATTCATATATGTATGTGTATATATATCTTCACATATATGTGTCTATATCCACATATGTATGGGTGTATATGGTGCATATATATACACACATACACATGTATTATACACATATGTATACACATCCATATATATTTATATATATCCCCACATATATAGTGTGTTTATATACATATAGTTATATACATATATGTACATATAATAATTATTTTTCTATATAGTTTCACTGACTTTTAATATGACCTTCAGGCCCCATCAGTCATTTGAGTCAGGAATCAAAGGGAAATTTGAATTAACTGCGGAAGACAAGAAAGCTATGTTCAGGTCCACATTGATCCAACACCCCCTGCCCCCTTCAACCATTTTGATCCTGTGACACCATAACCCACACTCTCTTCTCAAAATGAACCGCTCTTTTCTCATGGTTGTTTCTCTTGAACTCCTTGTCACTGTTACCATTAGGGACGTTTCTTCGTGTACAGGTAGACTCTAAGGATTCCGTGCATCTCCTGCCTACTTACATTTTTTTCTGTGGAAAGCAGCAGGCACCAAGTTGATAAGAAAGAGTTAATATATCCGTCTCTCTCTTTTCTTCATTTCTGTTATTAATGTTACTTATAATTACATTAAAATTTGAATATCAGCTGTGGAGATTTACTAGCAGCAGTTATGATAGTAAAGTTATAGAGTTAACATCTAAGCATTTCAGAAGAGCTCAGTTAGAAACATTTCCCTATAAGCCACTCTTACCCACTTGAATTATATTTAGAATCATGGGGAAAAAAGCAAGACAATTTAGTGATTTAATCTAAAATGTGACATGTGATCATGATTCCCCTTTATCCTAGGACAATGTCTCAGGCTGGTTAGTGACTGAAGGGCAGTGTGGTTCCTTATGGGCTTTCCCTTTGGTGACCTTTACAAAAAGGCTAAGGTAACATCTGAGTCAGTTCATTTCTCCTTTCCTCACGGGCTCTAACAGAAGTATTGGAGAAGTCTCATTTCTACAAACCAAGTTCTGACTCAATGCCAAAAAATTTTAGGGAACAGAATTTTATCTTTTCTTTTTTCTTTTTCTTTCTTTTCTCTTCTTTTTTTTCTTTTTCTTTCTTTTCTTTTTCTTTTCTCTTCTTTTCTGTTTTCTTTTCCTTTCTTTTCTTTTTTCTTTTGTTTTCTCTTCTTTCCTTCCCTTCCCTTCCCTTTCCTTTTTTTTAGTGTTTTTTCTCTGTGAATTTTTATTACCTAAAGCATAGCCTTCTCCCTTTCTTTTCTGTATTTAAGAAAATGGATTTGCTTCTCCTCAGAAACTTACAGAATCATAGGATCTTAGAATTGTAAGGGACGTTACAAGTCAGCCAACATTAGAAATCAGCTTCTTTAAACTCTTGCGAAATCCTCTTCTTCTTCTTCTTCTTCTTCTTTTTTTTTTTAAGCTGCCAGTTGATTTTAAGGGAAGGCAAGATTCTGTGAATGCCCAAACTCTGTTTCAGGTCCTACTTCTGTCTTTCTCTGAACTTTATTTAAATGGCTTTTCCTGGAGGACTTTCCAGGGGTGAGGTTTTGTACTTGAACACGTGTGAGAATCCACTGTGCTCCATATTCCTGGGGGAGGGGATTGCGGCAGGGGATTTTTGCTTCATGGGGGAGGGAGTGTGAGTGCTTTTTTTTTTTTTTTTTTCCTGCTCAGCACAGCTGATAGTTCCCTACTGACTGGTGTTTGTTTTGAAGTCATGTGGCAAAGGGGGTTTCTGCCAATGTGTACTCATTACACATTCAAATATGACACCCTGACGCCCATTCACAGGATAACTTCAGTGTTGTTATTCGATTCTCTTGCCAGAAATGGAAAGTTTATTCCCAGAGTGAAAGTTGCTTTTTTGCTAATGCAGGAGGTTTCATGCACAACAGGCAGATTTTAGAATTATTGCTTTTTTAATATTAAATTCATTTATAAAATGTAGAAATTAATTTTACATTTTTTAAGATGACTGCTTGGCTGATTCTATCTGAAACATTTCTTAATCAGAAGCACATTTGCTGAAGAATAGTTTCATGGAACAAGGCAGGGAGGCTCACAACGAAGTCACCCATTACTTTCCTAATATAAATTGAAACGTTTTTATTCCTGTTTGGGGCCCTTTCCTGTGGAAGTTAATACATCTCCGTTATCTTGTATGTGGATTAGGCCACGTGACTTGCTTTGGCCAATGAACTGAGAGTGACTGTTCCTATCAGAGGCTTTAAGAGCCAGTGTGGGGTCTACCAATTTTGCTTTGCAGTCTGCTGCGTGAGTCACCAAGTTCTAGGTAAAGACCGCTCTGTCAGCTGGGTCCTGCTGTAAATACAAAGTAGATCAAAACCACAGCTGCCACGGAATATGAATAAGACATCAAGCTTTCTTATTGTGAGCCCCTGAGGTCAGAAGGCCATTTGTTACTGCAGCATATGCTAACTCATCCTGGCCAATGCTGATGGCATCCTGGAAAGAGCAGAAAGAACCCGAGTTCAAACCTTGGTTCTACCATTAAATAGAAATGGAAACTTGGACATTTCTAACGCACTGGTGAGCTTTACAAACAGAACCTCAGTTTCCTCAGGAATGGGTACAATAGCCATCGTCTTCTAGATTTCACGGGCTATTTTGAGGTGAACACAGCAGGGTTTATGTTACTGTACACTGAAAAGGATCCTACCCTCTACGAAGGTAAGACACTGTTACAATTGGATTTTCCCTCTTTTGGTGAGTTGTATGCACTGACCTTTGCCTCTTTTCAAATTTCTAATAAATGAACGCCTTGAAGTGTACAATCGTTATAAGTTTTATCAGCAGTTGAGCACAGATACATACACTTGTCTGAGACTGGCACTGATGACTGTCGAGGACCAGTCTTTTGAAGTATCTAGCTTTGATTTTTTTTTAAACTTTTTAAACATTTATTTATTTTTTTGAGAGACAGAGAAAGATCCTGAGCAGGGGAGGAATAGAGAAAGAGGGACGCACAGAATCGGAAGCAGGCTCCAGGCTCTGGGCTAGCTGTCAGCGCAGAGCCCAACTTAGGGCTCGAACCCACGAACTGTGAGATCATGACCTGAGTCGAAGTTGGATGCTTGACCGACTGAGCCACCCAGGCGCCCCAAAGCATCTCGCTTTGAGAAGGACACACATGGAGTAACTCTGAAGTATGTGGACACGTGTCTGGCCAGGGTGATCAGCCTGATTATCTTTGCTGAGCCATGAGCGTATCATGTTCTGGCCAAACTGCTTTCACTTTTTGAGAGAACTTTGTAAATTATACGGTTCTCTATGACGTCATTTATTTTACCGGGAAGACTTGGATCTTAGAAGGAACGTTAGCTTTCGAATCAGAGACACTTGGCACATAGTAGCCACTCAACAAATATTTATTGAATCAATAGACGAATTAGCTCAAATCTCATCAATAATTCTAGCCGTGTGAACTTGTGCAAGATAAGCAACCTCTCTGGGCTTCAGTTGCTCACTTGCAACACACAAAATAATAACCTCTACTTCATAGGGCTTTAAAAAAAAAGGGTTAATGAAGGTGGAGATGTAGAAGATCTCTCAGAATGCTTGGTAAAGATTTCCTAAGTGTGGAAGTTTCATTTATTAACTATGCTCTGTTCTGGAGTGGGTGGCCAGGGTAGAGAAAAAAAGAGTGGGCTTTCGAGCTTGTTGGCAAGGTTCTATTTCAGATGTCTCCAGATTCCTTCTGAAGGATATTCATTAGCATTTTGATAAGCCAACACTTTCTTTGCCACAGAAGGAATGCATTTTGAGCGCACCTGTGGAAAGCTTTTAAAATGCTTTTAACACACAAAAGCGTCAAGGGCTCTGACTTGGAAAAGCTTCCCGAACAAAAAGAATTGCACCACCTCCCACTGCCTGGTTTCTGGATTGCTATTCCATCTCCTCTCAACTCTCCTTTCTCTATCTCTCTGGACCAATGCCTCTTTAATATACTTGCAGGTCCTTGAAAGGCCCCCTTGCAGATTTCCTTAATCTCAAACTTAGACATTAATACCAGCAACAATAAGGGAGATGACAAAATTTAATTTAATTTATTTTATTAATTTTTTTAATGTTTATTTATTTTTGAGAGTGAGAGAGACAGAGACTGAGCGTGAGTAGGGGAAGGACAGTGAGACAGGGGGAGACACAGAATCTGAAGCAGGCTCCAGGCTCTGAGCTGTCAGGAAAGACTGAGCCACCCAGATGCCCCAAGATGACAAAGTTTTAAGTGATCTGAATCAACAAAGAGAGAAGGGAAGGAGACTGTGATGGTGTTTTCCCAAGTGTTTCTCCTTCATTTAAGTGAGGTAAGCAGTTTTAGTTTCTTCTTTTTTGAAACAGTAATTTTAAAACAAGGATTTTAAGATACAGAGAGGTTTGGGAATTTGCCCACAGTCACATCAGCAGCAAATGGTGTAGCTAGGACTTGAATGCAAATCTAATCCCAATGCCATGTGCCATGTCCTCTTCCCCACACTCCCCTGCCTCACTGGTCCCTGGCGGGTCACTAGCTCAGTGCATGACACAACACAGGAGTCAACAGCTCGGCGTGTCTGGAGGGCCTTTGGAGCCAGGGGTCCTGATTCTCACACTGATCATGTCATTTACTAATTATGTGGCCTTGGGCAGGTTACTTATTGTCTCTGAACCTCAAGTGGTTCATTAGTAAAAGGAGATAAATTGCCCCTTTCAGGCAGTGTCGGTCGGTGAGAGAGCTAGAGATGGTGTAAATAGAATGAATGCCTGGCATAGAGGAGACATTCAGTCGGTAAAAGAACTCATGTTATTATTATCACCCTCAATCAGCAGTCCCTGAATAAGATGATTAACCCTAGCGAGCTATCCTCGGTAAGTGCCAAATGGGTGATACAGATATCACGTGTATCCGTATCTGGGAAGATGGTTTCCTGCTTGAATAACTGGGACAAGATTGGAGCGTGGACAGATGGTCACTGCAAGCTAATTCCACAATGGCGGGGATTGGGCCCGCTTTTCTTTTTCTCGGCATTGTCTTTCTAAGACTGAGGATGGGGCTTGAGCACGAAGCAGGGCTCGATAAAGTGAATCCAAGTTGGTCCTTAAAAGGGGTGGATTTTGAAGGGGCACAGTGGAGACTGGAGGGGATGTAAAAGATGATTTAAAAAGGTGGGAGGGCCAGAAGGCTTACTGCATTTACTGGAGAAAGGAAGTAAAGTGATAGGGCTGCAGAAGGAGTGGCTGGGTAAGTAACTTGGGGGTCACAGAAAATGGGAGTTGCAAATGCAGCGTGGCACTCAGTATCTGCTGCTGCAGAGTTTGGAGGAAGGACTAATTCAATAGCCAGGCAGTGAAGAGACCAATGGTTGTCCTTGTTATTTAATTATGTACTGATCGTCTGGTTTTGGTGAGGATTCAACAAAATGCATGCAGAGAGCTTGGCCCAGTGCCAGGCATGTGGTAGGCATGCAGCACATTAGTTGTGATTAATATCAAATTATTATTTATCACTTTGTGGCATTTCGGTGAATGATGATAGTGGAAGTCACGTTGTGGAGGTGGGAGCCACCCACAGACCAGAGAGACTGTGGAGGTGAATATTTAGGGAGAAGCTGTAAGTATGGAACACTGGGCAGCCCCTCCAGGGATGAAACTGACTTCTAGGGCTGCTTGTGACATTGAACTATTCCTCAAGGACCTTTTTTTTTTTAAGTCTATTTGTTTTGAGAGAGAGAGAGAGAGAGAGAGAGAGAGAGAGAACATGAGCAAGGGAGGCGCAGAGAAAGAGAGGGAGAGAAAGAATCCTAAGCAGGCTCTCCATTGTCAGCAGAGGGCCTGACTCGGGGCTCAAACCCATGAACTGTGAGATCATGACCCAAGCCAAGAGTCAACTGCTTAACTGACTGAAGCACCCAGGCGCCCCTCTGCAAGGACCTTATTACCTAGAGTTAATATCTGCAGAGTGGGTACAGTATCACTGGCCAGTTTTGTAGGCTGAGCTTGGGGACCCCTTCCTCGGGATATCTCCTGAAGCCAGTCAGTTCCCAAATGCCATCCTGGGGGACAAAGGGGAGACAGTAATCAGGGCTGGGCCTTTGTGCAAACATGGCTGAATTACCTAAAGCAACCATTTAAATTCTATGATCAATCTGAGATTACTAGATTGGACTAAAATGTACTTTGGTTTTTTTCCTGCTTCTAGCAGCGTGGGGTCTGGTGGGGAGGTACAGAGACGTTGGAGACCTCATAAAGAGCAGTTTTAGAACAAACGTTCTCCGCATAGCCGAGTATTGCGTTAGCAATTTTATGACCCACTATACGAACACTTAAATAACTATCACATAAGGTAGAAAGTGATAAACACAGAGTACATAAGTGCTGTGGGAATTTGGAGGAATTGTTTCAGCTAATACAGGAAAGGTTTTGTGGAGAAGTGAGAACTGGAGCTGTTTTTGTCTCCAACACCTGACTTTGAACAATCTCAAGCATACAGAAGAGTAGAAAGAATCATAAAATGAATACCCATATACCCTTCAATGAGATTCAACACTTAACCTTAACTCAACACTTAACAGTATTTTGGTATATTTGTTTTCCCTCTCTGTATAAAAATACACGCATATGAAGGGGCACCCGGGTAGCTCAGTCGGTTGAGCATCTGACTTCGGCTCAGGTCATGATCTCATGGTTCATGAGTTTGGGCCCCATGTCGGGCTCTGTGCTGACAGCTCAGAGCCTGGAGCTTGCTTCAGTTCTATGTCTCCCTCTCTCTCTGCCCCTCCCCGACTCTTTCTCTCAAAAAATAAACATTAAAAATTTTTTAAAAATACATGCATGTGTCTATATGTATATATAATATACGTATTATATTTTTGAGAACCATTTGAGATTAAGTTATAGATATCATCACACTTTATTTCTAAGGACTTCAGCATGCATCTTTTAAGAATAAAGGCCAACATAACGACAACATTCTATCACTAAAGAAAATGAGGAATTGTGGCTGAATGGGAATTGGAGGAAAGGTGGGGCTTGGGTTTTTTTTTTAATGTTCATTTATTTCTGAGAAAGGGAGGGAGGGGCAGAGAGAGAGGGAGACAGAGGATCAGAAGCAGGCTCTGTGCTGACAGCAGAGAGCCCGATGCAGGGCTTGATCTCATGAACCGTGAGATCATGACCTCAGCCAAAGTCGGATGAGTTTAACCAACTGAACCACCCAGGCGCTCCAGGGTTTGAGTTTTTGACAACCAGTGACAGGGCTCCTCAGACAGAAGTCACAGAGTGACTCCAAGCCCAAATATAGTGACTTATTTTAATCCTTTCATTTGACTGGACAACTGCCCCTAAGCCAGAGAGCTGCCACAGAGTCAGTTTGGAAAGATCTGGGATCAGAAGCCACATTTCCTGATCCCTCTTGCATTGCTTGTGACCACATTCCTCTTCCTGGAAGGACGCTGAATATAGAGGATGACACTCTTGGTTTCTACATAGAGTTACCTTTAAATCAGCCTCCATTCAAAAACCTTCTTGGACGGCATCTTTCTGCGTGGGTTTCCGAAGCGTTGCCAAAATCCGAATCCTGCCAGCTCTTCTGAGAGACCGAGGTTTAAACAGGTGGAGATATGGGAATAAGGATGGCGAGCTGCACACAAAGTCGTGGAAAGAGCCAGGGGTAACATCCCGGACTCCCCGGAAAAAGCAGTGCATGGCCTGTGTTTACTCCACCACCTTTATGGCCTGAGGGCCCCTTCCCCTCCTTTTCCTTCTCACAGCAGAAGAAGAAAGCCAGCAGATATAGGAGACTGCCAGGTTGTGAATCAGGACACTTGAGTGCTGTCTTGCTTCCCCTTCTGATTATCAGTGTGACCTTAGACAGTGGTTTGTCCCCCAGGGAATGTTTGCCTATGTCTGGAGACATTTTTGATTGTCACAACCACGGGGATGCCAGTGGTGTCCAGGTAGAAGAGCTTAGGGATGCCCTTAAACATCCTGTGACACACAGGATAGCCCCCAACCGTAGAGGATTACCCAGTCCCAAATGTCCATAGCGCTGAGTGAAGACCCTCTGTTGTTGACAAATCGCTCGTGTTCTTCAGGCCTTAAGTCTTCACTTGGGAACGGGGACATCTGGGCTAGCTCAGTGGCTCTTGATCTTGAATTCTTAAAAATTCTCTGAGATGCTTGTAAAATAAGGCAGTTTTCTGGCCCCATCTTTCGGGATCCCATTGTTGGTCCGCAGAGCACAACTTGAGACATGCTGAACTGGCTACTTTCTAAGATCTTTTCCCCATTTTCCAATTCTAAATATGTGGATGAGTAACAAATGTACTTAAGGTTCCTGCCGGAGCACTGGAGAAACATGGAAAGAGGAAATGGTAATCCTCCTTAAAATCTCCTCACACGTGCACACACCCCCATGGCCACAGGCCACGCAGAGCGGTCATGTGCCTGTGGCGACACTGGAGGCCTGCTCCATTGCTTCTTCCTCAGAAGCCTGTGAGCCTACCAATGCCCGGGGGGTGTGGGGGTGTGGTAATTCTGTGGACAGGTGGCGATACCGGTTGTTCTGGAACAGCTGATGTGACGGAGCAGCAGGAGACAAAACGCACATACTTCTTTACATTCAGGCGTTGAGTCTCCCAGCATCTTCTTTTTAGAGGCTTCTTGTAGCACAAGCCTCTGCCTGGCATTTGCAGATTTACATAAGCTCGTTTAGAGTGTCGTCAGGGAAGGTGGAGATGTGTTTATTGGCTGTAGGGTTTGAACCATAGGTTATTTTGGGGAAAGAGCAGGTTTGGGGGTGTTGCTACTGCAGACCAGCCATGACCCCAGGGTACTCATAGCCACTGACGGTGGGGAACGTCTTCTACATGTCAGATGCTCATGCGACATCATTGCAAGGAAGAAACTAGCGTTCTCATTTCTCAGACGAGGAGACAGGCTCACAGGCATTTGGTAACATGCACACACAAGTGGAGGAGGGGCAAAGGGAGAGAAAGAGAATCCCAAGCTACCTCCACATTGCCAGCGCAGAGCCTGATGTGGGGCTGGAACCCATGAACCATGAGATCATGATCTGAGCCGAAGTCAGACCTGAGACTGACTGAACCACCCAGGTACCCCTCTTTTCAATGATGTAAGAGACTTCAAGGTTCTAGGCTGATGGGAAGAAGACAATCAAGAAGGAGAGGTTTCAGGCACAGGAAAGAAGGGGAATTCACTCATGTATGTATTTCTTCATTCATTTATTTATTCACCTGATTAGAATCGAGTGTCTGCTCTGCACTGAGATCTGTTCTATGCACTGTGGGTACAGCAATGATCGAGGCGGTGTAGGCTGCTGCTTTCACTGGGGGTGTATTCTCCTAGGAGAAAACAGGTAATCATGACAACACAATAGCAACACCACTGAAGTAACTCAGAAAAAAAAATAATAGAGAGTAAAACAATTATGCAGCGCATCAAAATAGATCTGCTGTTTTGTAATGAATTAGCTTTAGATCAGATGTTCAGAGGTGGGCTAAAGGGGTGATATTTAATCTGAAGCCTATATGACAGAGAGACTGGTATACAGAAATCAGTAGGAAGGGATTCCAAGCAGATGGAAGGGATAATTCTGTGGCTCCCAAAAGAGCTTTGCATGTCCCGGGAATGAGAAGGGGGAATAAAGGGCATATATGGAAATGTGATCAGAAAGGAAGGCACAGTCCAGATTTTGAAGGGCATTGTTGGCCATGGTTTAATTCAAAGTGGGACTAGAAGCCACTAGAAAGAAGTAATATGATTATATTCATGTCTCAAAAGGATCATTCTGGATATGGTGAGAATATAATTAAGGGGAAGGGACAGAGGATGGGAGCCAGTTAAGAAGTTATTGCTATAGGGGCACCTGGGTGGCTTAGTTGGTTAAGCTTCCGACTTAAGCTCAGGTCATGATCTAATGGTTTGTGGGTTTGAGCCCCACATCGGGCTCTGTGCTATTAGCACACAGGCCACTTTGAATCCTCTGTCTCTCTGTCTCTCTCTCTGTACCTCCCCTTGCTATAGTCAAAATAAGAGGTGGTATGACTTGGACTATGATGGGGATGACAAGAAATGAATGCAATAAAGCCATATTTCAGAGTAGAGTCAAAGGACGTGCTGATGAATTGGACACAGAGCAGTGGTGTATGAAGAAAAGAGGAATCAAAAAGGGCTCATGGCTGGAGAACTTGACTGGACGGTGGATGTTTTTATTGAGATGGAGAAGACGGGCAGTGGGGGGGGAGGCTATGTACAAATCAAGTTAGTGATACTTCCATGAAGCTGAAATTAAAAAGAAAGCGTTCTGGACATAGGATGAATGCTGGGGAAATGACTTGGAGGAGTCCACTGCCCACCTTACCTCTAGCTCTATGATTTACTTGCACCTCCAAGGCTCCAGGTTACCAAAAGCAGGTCAAACCATTGAGAGCATCCACTTTTTGGCTGCACTCACTGTTCTCTGTGCTTCTGTGCCCATCCTCCTGCTCCCTGGTTCCATACTCTGGCTTCTGACCCACCTGCCTGCTTCTGGAAAGTCATATATCCTTTTTTTGATTTATTATTCAGCTCCCCATCTGCATCTCTTTTCTATAAACTTCCTTGATCTCAGCATTAATCTCATTTTTAAGATACGCCATCAGATGTTACCATGATTTCTTTACCTGGTTTTACCATTCTGCAGAACTAGACCAAAAGGACCTTTGCGATCCAGGGTCTCCTGCTCCCAAACCTATGGGAAGAGAATTCAGCTGTTTATAATCTGTTAACCTACTAGGTAGATTCAGCCAATAGTTTATATATTCTGTTATTGTTATTCTTTTTTTTTATGTTTTAAGTTTATTTTTTATTTTTGAGACAGAGAGAGACAGAGCATGAGTCGGGGAGGGGCAGAGAGAGAGGGAGACACAGAACCTGAAACAGGCTCCAGGCTCTGACCTGTCAGCACAGAACCCGATGCAGGCTTGAACCCACAAACCGCGAGATCATGACCTGAGTTGAAGTTGGTGCTTAACTGACTGAGCCACCCAGGTTCCCCTATTTATTTATTTTTGAGAGAGAGAGAGAGAGAAATTGAGAGCAGGGGAGGGGCGGAGAGAGAGGTAGAGAAGAGAGAGAATCCCAAGTGGGCTCCATACTGTCAGTGCAGAGCTGACTTGGGGCTTGAACTCACGAACTGTGAGATCATGACCTGAGCTGAAATCAAGAATCAGACACCTATCGACTGAGCCACCCAGGCACCCCTCCATGATTATTACTTTTAAAGAAATTCTTCTTTGTTACAAGTACCAGTTTCTTATTATGATTCTTACAAAAATATCTGGATTTAGGTGTTTATTAAACTGGTAGGGTGACACCACTGTATTCTAAGCCACCATCTTCTGTTACTTGAACCTCTGAAAAATCTCCTCACTGGTTTTTCTTTGTTCATCCAATTCATTCTCCACAGTATTGCTAGGGTAATTTCTATAACATAAACTTGAGCCTAACAGTCCTCTGCTTATAAGGCTTTAAGTGGCTCTCAATTATCATTAGGATAAAGCCTGCTAATCCTTGACAGATATCAGGGATCACCAAATGGCCCTTGTGTGTCCCACATTTGCCAGCGTCTCTTGCAGTTCGTTGGGTCTTTGTGACTAGTTCTGGACAGCAGTGGATGAATGTGTCTCTTTGGGGCCAAAGTATTTAAGAGTCACTGCCATACACGCTCTTCACCTCTTGTAGTGACCCGGAAAGCCACATGTTGAGACGGCAACATCAAAAGATGGTGGGATCCTGGGTGTCTGAATTACTCCATGGAGACCTTCCCTGAATGTCATCTGAGCTGCATTGGAAATTACTTGACTGGGCGTTGGGGTTCTATATCTGCAGCACAGCCTAGCGTACTGGGTTGGTGTACATGGTAGCATAGCCCGGCAGCCCCTAGCGCCAGCCCATCTCCCACTTTGTTCAACTCCCTAGGCAAGCAGGACACCTTTCACTTCTTCCAAGGTACCATGCTTCCTCCTGCTTTTGGTTATTTCCCACTTGCTGGGTAATGTCTGCTCCTTCCTCTTCCTTCTCCAAACACATGAATGTTGGTTACATCTTACTCATCCTTCAGGACACTAGCTAACCACCACTTCCTCAGGGAAGCCCCCATAGCTTCCCTTCATCTTGGTCATTACACATCATTGCAAGTACGTGTATTTAAACAAATCTACCAGCATTGCCACACTGTGAACTTTGTCATCACTGGTCCCAACACGGTGCCTGGCATTTTATAAGGGCTCAGTAAATAGATGTTGAATGATGGAATGATTGATTGAAAGAATTATTAGCGGGAGATAAGTAAAGGTGAAGGAGATGGAGAGAGAGAGAGAGAGAGAGAGAGAGAGAGAGAGAGAGAGAGAGGTGTTGTAACACATGGGATTCAGCTTGCGCAAAAACTAGGCTTGGCCTCAGTGGGACATCCCAAGTAGCCATGTAAAATACTGATTCTAACTGAAACTTCTCATCTTCCTCTGTGATATCACCTGAATTATTTAAGAAGGAAATCTTTCCTTGTTAGGAATCCTTGATCCCTTTCTAAAGCATGTGGGATAAGGCTCCAATACCTCAGCATGGTAGCTGAGTCAGTTAAAGGCTGGCCCTTACTTTTCCTTGTCTCCCACCACCTCCTCCATCCACCACCATGCACACTTGGCTTCAATCAAAGCAAATGCCTCATCCTCGCTGAAATACGTGTGAAGCTTCCCCCCACACCTAGCCAACTCTTACTTGTATTCTAAGACTCAGCTGAAATGTTGCCTCCTTTAAAGACAGTTTTAGTCTTAGACACTCAGCATTTTGGACTTCAACAATGCTGTGTCTTTATGTAGCATTTAGAGCATAATTGTTTCTTTCTGTGTGTCTCACTCTCACTAAGAGGGGAGATCCTCTGAATAGGGGCTATGTGTAATCCACTCATTTTGTATTTCCTATGATAGCACCTCTCTAGAAGGGATGCCCTATGAATGCTTATCGAGTGAATGAATGAACAAGTGAATAGAACCAAAGCTGGCATATTGTAGTGCATGCAATTTCTAGTTTCACTTTTTGTTTTAAAATATTTTCTTTTTATTTTTTTTAACATTTATTTATTTTTGAGAGACAGAGCATGAGTGGGGGAGGAGCAGAGAGAGAGGGAGATACAAAATCTGAAACAGGCTCCAGGCTCTGAGCTGTCAGCACAGAATCCGACGCAGGGCTTGAACTCACGGACCAAACCGTAAGATCGTGACCTGAGCTGAAGTTGGACTCTTAACTGACTGAGCCACCCAGGTGCCCCTGTTATAAAATATTTTCATGAGTGAGTACATAGGGAATGGGAGTGGAGGTTGCATAGGAGGAAGCTTCTAAAAATCTGTTTTTCACTGTCACGTTTTCTCTTAGTTAGGACTAACCAGGTTCAAAGTGCTACATAATATGTATGATGTGTTTCCGACTCCTTGGGTATTTATGAATTTATGAATTGGTAACAAAATCTTTATCCAGAATGTACATACCTTTGACTTTTTAAAGTTTTTTAAAATTTATTTTGAGAGAGAGAGAGAGAGAGAGAGAGAGAGAGATGGGGAGGGGAGAAGAGAGAGGGAGAGAGAGAATCCCAAGCAGACTTCGTGCTATCAGTGCAGAGCCCAAGGTGGGGCTCAAACCCATGAGCCGAGATCGTGACCGGAGCCAAAATCAAGAGTCAGACACTTAAACAACTCAGCCACCTAGGCACCCATACCTTTGATTTTTGACAAATAGAAAACAGCTTTTCCTAATTACCTCAAAATTAATGTTCTGCATATATTTAAAATTCTGAGCTTTTCTTTGAAAAGTTTCCTATGTGGCACACACAGATTTAACATTTTCTCTATGTTGGGAGTGGGGGCAGTTTGATTTACCTTCTCTTTTTTCTAATTTAAGTGTTTTTTGAATCGCTAGTTTAAAAAAAAATTTTTTTTGTAATCATTTAGCCTTGAGCCCTGGAAAATCCCATTACCCCTTTCCCGTCGAGGATATTGTTGTGAAAGGTTATTAGGTTTTGACAACTCTCCAAGATTGTGTCACTGGCCCAGGACACTAGACCGATAAAAAAAAAAATCCGCGTATCCCAGTGGATTGACTAGTTAAGAAACTATCGAAATGCTTGCCTAATCCCTCAGCACTGGGTCAGGTCTGATCGTATCTCAGACCCCTTCCGACTGACGGATGAACTACTTCCCCCACGCCTCCCCACCCAGCAGGAACTGGGAAGGGTTGGAAAAGTAGCTGCTTAAGCATTACAGCAGACCATCTAGGAGTAAATAATGCTTCAGGGCCCACTACGTATAGCTCAGGATCTCCAATTAAGGGAAGAGGCCTGAGGAGTTTTGAAAGAGAGAGATTTCTACTCCTTTCTAATTAGTCTAGGGTTTCAGCAAGATCACGAGGAAATAGACATAAAGATGTCAGTAGGCGTGGAGCGGCTGGTTTCAGTTATGCGGGGTCCAGAGCTGTCAAAGCTGACAGATACCATTTTAACCTGGCTAAAAGATTCCTAACGTCATCTCTGGGATTGTCAAGAGCGACGTGTGTGTTTGTTTGTCTGTGCATGTGTGCGTGTGTGTGTGTGTGTGTGTACACGTGGTTTTGTAGATATGCATCC
Source organism: Cryptoprocta ferox (assembly GCA_028646485.1). Taxonomy (NCBI): domain Eukaryota; kingdom Metazoa; phylum Chordata; class Mammalia; order Carnivora; family Eupleridae; genus Cryptoprocta; species Cryptoprocta ferox. Next base: position 26,840,323 of record CM053571.1, read on the forward strand.
TTATCCTGCAGGGACAAGTGTGTTTTGGCTCACAGGTATAAAGTCCTGTTTTCCTCTGTCAGGTGACCATGAGTTTTGTCGTACTCAGCAGGCCTTTTGTCTAATGCATTGACACCTTAATGAAAAACAAAAGGTACATTCATCAAATGAGACAAGATTACTCGAATCATAAATGGAGAACATCAGGGAGGCTAGCAACAATAATAATAATAAATTGCGGCTATTGTCCACAGAAACTTGCTTTTCTAAGGTACTTTTGATAATTACCTGTCAATGTTTCCGTTTCAACACCCCCTCCTGGAATTGATGGAGTCTATTTATATCACATAAAATTCTTGTATTTGCCTCTTGAAGTGCATTCCATTCCCAGGCATGACTAGGGCAGAGGTTGTTTTATTTTTCCAGAAGGGGAAAGTGGCCTTGTTGAGTCTGACACATGTAAGCAGTGCTTTCTGGTTGAAGGCAAGCCAGACAGAGAGACAAATAAACATCAGCCTTAATAGGGAGGCAAAAGGAGAGAACTGTAGCTTGGGTGGTTTGGGGGCGAGCTGTGTCCTGTCTCTAGTAGAGTGGCACTCGGCTCTCTCTCTGAGGTTGTCCAGCTCAGGCGATATATAACTTGTTGTCTCTGGCGGGTGATGTGTAGAAGCTTAAATGCAGTATCAGTACAAGGAGAACAGGGGAGATGGGAAGAATGGAGTCCATAAAAATCTATGTTAGACATGTAGGAACTTTTGGGATTATAGTCTGTCATTTAAAGAATCTCCTAATATGAGAGACCGAATTAAAAAAAAATACGACATGCATTTAAAGATAATGACTGTCCTATTGATTCAGTTCTTCTTTGTGGTCTTTTTTCATAGACAGAGAAGTGGGGAACTGAAGGCACAGGACAATGCAGCAGGAAACTCCCATGTTTCCAGCAGAAGAGAAAGTGTCAAATCAGGAGATCCGTGTCCCGGCAGTGGTTATGTTACTGTAGAATTCCAGACAACTAGTATGGCTGCTCTGGTCTCAAAGTCCTTACTTGTTAAGTGAGAAAGTTTGGCCAGATCTTATCCAGCTTTAAAATTTATATTTTAGGGGCGCCGGGGTGGCTCAGTCAGCGAAGCATCAGACTCTTGATTTCGGCTCGGGTCATGATCTCACAGTTTGTAAGATCAAGCCCACATCAGGCTACACACTGACAGCAATGAGCCTGCTTGGGATTCTCTCTCTCTCCCTCTCTCTCTGCCCCTCCCTTGTGCGCATTGTCTCTCTCTCTCTAACATAAATAAACTTAAAAAAATTTTATTTCCTTAAAATCTTAGTCTCCTTCATTTTTCCTGCAGTATCTGATATGAACACTGGGGACCAACCAGTGTTTATTAAATGAATAAACAGACCATCAAGTGTTTCTCTTAGACATAATTTACCCATGTAACTCTCTTGTTCAGTCCATTAGATGATGGACTTTCAGAATGACAAGTGTTCTCCATTAAGGTTAGCACGGTTCACAAACGCACATTTTGTTGCTTCTTACTGTGTGTGGGCGGCAGCCTCCCCGATGCACTCCAGTGACCTCCATCTCCTGGTATTCACGTCCTCATATAATCCCTTCCTCGTGAGTATGGTCTGGACCTATTGACTCACTTCTAACAAGCAGAGACTAGCAGAAGCGACGGGTTGTCACTTCCAAGAATAGGTTGCTAAAATCTGTGATTCTGCTTTGTTCCCTGTCTCCTGTCTCGTTCAGAGCCTTTGCTCTTGGGGGAAGCCAGCTGCCATGTTTTGAGCTCCCTATGGAAAGGCCCACACAGCAGAGGACGGATGTCTCCAGATGACATCCAGCAGAGACCAGTGGCTGCCCACATACGAGTGAGTTTGGAAGTGGATCCTTCCCTGGTTAAGATGACCACTGGCCTGGTGGATGCCTTCCTTGGAGACTCAGGAGAGACTCTGAGCCGTGCCCAAAGTTCTGACTCACACTGTGAGTCAGTTTTTACTAATATTCGTTGCTGTAGCTGATGACATTTTGGGGTAGTTTGTCACATAGTATATTAGATGACCACTTATGTTACAAGAAGAATCTACGTCCATCAGATAATTTGAAACCCATATAATCTAACTAAGAGATATGACAAATATGCCAGTTACTTTTATGCAGTTGTAATAGTAACAATAAACCAATTCCCACATAGAGCTTATAATGTGCCCCAAACTGATACGCATGTAGAGACACACACACACACACACACATTACACACATTTGTACATACATATTAACCCCTTCGTTCCTCACAACCACACCATGAAGTACATGGCACGACTGTCCCCATCTTACCGATGAAAAAGTGGATTCAAAGAAATGTTGCGTAAATCGTCCAAGGTCACCTCGCTAGTAAAGGCAGCAAATGGTAGAACGGAAGTTTAAACCCAGTGGTCTAGGTGGCTTGCTTGCAACACACTCCCATTAATGGGATAAGGGGAGCATCATGCAAGGATGAGAGATTCAAAGGTGTGATTACAGCCGGAGTAAAGGATGAGAACAGGATTTTATGGAGGACGTGAATTGTGACATGGGAGGGATTAAACACAGTGAGACAGAAGCATGATACAAAGAGTTCCCTGTTGCCAGGGACTGAATGCTTGTGTTCTCCCCAAATCCATTTTGCATTTTGTTAATATTGTGCTAACTGTGTGTAGTTATCGCTAATATTGCCGTTGACTTCCATTCATACCTTTGGTGATCTTTCATTATTTCCTTGAGCCAGCAAGGTGGACACGTGATATCCTATTCAGTTCAACTTGACCCGGCGCAGATGTGAGGTGAGGCTGCAGGGTGGGAGTGGGCTGCCACTTCCTATCTTCTAGCTGGTAGTGGGCCACCTCCTGGAGAGGTTCCAGGCTCCCGATCCGCGAGCTGGGATCCCAGGAGTGCAACTCAGAGGCACAGTCTCATTTTCAGAGGTGTTGCATCTGCATAATAATACAGTGGGGATATCAGTAGCTCAGGCAAGTCAAATAAGTTTGTACCTCCTTACAAATAAAAACTTGCTCCCTTCCCCCAGGCTCCCATCTTCCTCTTATGACCAGTCTGTGGGTTCTGAGTCTTTCTCAGGCCTCCTCCCTGTGTTGCATCTTGTGTTCAGAAGTCACTCACCCTGCAGCCATTTCATTCTGTCCTACCTCTGTGTGCCTTCTTTGGGGACAGAAGGCTTAGCTGTGGCAGTGGAGAAGGGGAGGGACTTCAGCCTTGGGTGACCGGGGCTCCACTCCTGTTTCTGTGCCATTGGAAGCCAAGCAACAGCCGCTCCTGCCTCATCTCTCCGCCCTCCTCCCCACCTCCAGTGTTTCTCTCCACACAGTGGACAGAGTATTCACTGAAAACAAAGAATTTGCTCTTTTTTAAATCTAAAAACAAGGTAAGAACGTAGGTTAAAAAAAAAAAAGAAGACACGTTCAAAAGTGTGTGCAATGTAAAGTCTCTGTATTTGGTCAGCCCTCTGGTTTCCAAGGACCTCTTCCTATAAGCAACTGCAATTACCAGTTTATAATATGTTTTTCAGACACACGTATCAGATGTATACATGTTTATACATGTATGTATCAGGTATAGACACATGTTTTTGATGACATTGTTCTTCTGTACAAGGATGTTTTTAAATATGTAAGTTTGACCATCACACACAACAGAAACTCTCCATTAATCTTTGGAACATGTCCCAAATTTTTAACATGGCCTTCAAGCCCCCACGTGATCTGGCCCCTCTCTGACCGTACAACCTTGTCTCATGCAATCTCCTCTTCATTTTCTGTTCTTCTTAATTTTTTTTTTAATTTATTTTTGACAGAGAGAGAGACAGGGCATGAGCAGGGGAGGGGCGGAGAGAGACAGAAACACAGAATCTGAAGCAGGCTCCAGGCTCTGAGCTGTCAGCACAGAGCCTGATGTGGGGCTCAAACCCACAAACCGCGAGATCATGACCTGAGCTAAGTCGGACGCTTAACAGACTGAGCCACCCAGGCGTCCCTTTTTTCTGTTTTTCACATGGGATTTACATCCTCCAACATCTAATCTAACCCCCTAAAGTTCTTTACACATGTTTCTATCTTTAATTAGAATAGCTTTCTGTCTGGAATTGAAATTGTGGTTACCTCCTCCACATTTATATCATCTATGTTTAGTGGCCATATGATTTGGATGGAATGGACCCACCCTCAGGTCCAAGATTATGCAAGTCCCATTCTCCTTACCAAAATGATTGGTTCAGGTAACCAAGACTTAAGTCATCTAGGAGGCATCTACTAGTTAAAAGTCTTGATTTGGCATTGCCTAATCAGTATAAAGAAGGAATTCTTTCTTTCTGTGCTTATGAGCAAATAAACTCTGGCATTGTAGACATTGTCATGATAGAAACTAAGTGACTGAAACCAACATATAAAATTTGGTGGGACAGTTAGACACCTAGAGAAACAAAAACCAGAGTCTTGATCAAACGGTGCCTGAAGCTATCATAATTAATACTTTCTACTGTTTTATGCAAATGTGCATTGAGTTTTTTTGTTTTTGTTTTTGTTTTTGTTTTGTTTTGTTTTACTTGCAAACAACTTAAAGCATCCTGATACACCCTTCATTCCCTGCACTGATCTTCGTATACTTGGCTTACTTTTATATAGTTTCCAAACCTCTTAACTGTTACCTCTTCAGAGAGGCTTTTTCTGACTTTCCCAGACTAGGCTGCATCTTCTTTTTATCCTGTTTTCCTTGCATTGAGGCCTTTTCCTTCTAGTTATTTGTCACAATTGTAATGAAAGATGATTTTAGAAAATCTCTCTCCCTCGGGGGACTATAAATTCAATGAAGTCAGGGCTATATCTGTCTGGTTCACTGCTCTATCCTCAGGTTCTCGCATGCACCTCACACTTGTTAACTGCCTAATAATTACTTGTTGGGTGTAAAACTGAATGAATGATAGTGGTTCATTCCCAGTGGTTTTTAAATAAAAGTTAATAGTATTCCCATAGACCGAACTGTAGCTTTTTATCTCTGGTTAAACTTGAGCAATCTCTTCTGAGATCACAGGTTATTTTATTGACTGTCATCCAACTCCATCAGGGCATCTCTTGGAGAGGATGTGTGGATGGTAATTAAGGGCCCCATTCCAATGCAGGTCAGATTAGAAACCTGTATCTTTCACCTACTGGGTTTCTGGTCTTGGACAAGGTACTGAACTTCTTTAGGCCTCAGTTTATCTTTGAAATGAGGATTATAATGGTACCTATGTCATAGGATCATTGTAAGGATAAATGATGAAATGCAGTCAATGCACTATTTCAATAATACATACTTGCATACATTATTTTCTGTCCCAGAGTAAATACTTATAAACGTATTACATGATACATGGACCTACTTGCTATTATTGTTATTATCTAGAGGCGGACCTCAATTTCTAGGACTGCAAATTGAGATTTCTCTTAACTCTACTCCAGCCCTATGAGGGGCTTTACTTATGAATGATTTAACAGACAGAGGATTGACCAGATGCTGGATTTTTTTTATTATTTCTGTTAGATTTAGATTCTTGTTTAACCCCACGATTTTGAACAGCTATTGTTCTTCGAAAAAGAAAATGGATTTGAAGGAGTATTTATATTGATTTATTGTTGGTTGTCTGTTGAAATGTAAATAGTCCTGAATGTGTCACTCACTGAGACAGGGCAGTGCTTTTCATAATGGACAAAATAGTCTTGTTTCACTTTAATAACCTGCTTGTGGTCAAACCAGTCACGGGATTCCTTAAACACTGCAGAATGCCTGCTATTGTCATTTGCATATCAATGAGCAGACGTCTCTCTGCTGTTGCTATTACAGGGCACTGCCATTTCCTTAACTTGGGGACTATACTGAGGAGTTGGAATGCTCAATGCAGTCGGCTATTTTTCTCACACAGACACCCGTGTGCTAAGCCTAGCAACAGCTGCTGAGAGTTTCGTGACTTATCTATTGTGTATTTGTAGAAGTTAGTTGCAAAGGTTCGAATAGATCACCCACCCTCAATATCTAATAGACATAGGTGCGTCTTTTCCTTTATAGAAGCTATCCTGTGAATAACCATTTTGGGTTTTCAAAGTTGGATACATTAGATGAGGGAGGCTTAAATAAGAATAGCAAAAGGAATAATAGCATTGGTACGCAGGAAACTGACTCTGTAATTCAGATGGGAAAAAAACAACCCAAACTCGTTTCCTTTGTTTATCATCTCATTCCCTCTTATGCGTTTTCCCAGAGTTGGAAAGAGCCCCTCTGTTTCACTGATTTGGAAACACACGGGCATTTTAATCTCCTGCCCAAGGGCCATGGAGGGGATTGACGCTGGACACAGTTCTGGTTCTCGATTGATGCTCAGGGCGGCCTGGGAAGTGAACACTGCTAACTCAGTGGCCGTGTCTCGCCCTATGTTACAGGCCCTAACGTAATGCTTCTCATAAGCTTTTTAGGTGACCTTAATCCCCACCCCAGCATTAAACAGCAGCTGCACCACAGAGCCACGGTTTGGGCATGGATTCATCAGTCAGACCAGCTCAGAAGGAACACAGAGCTGAAGGTCCGGTGTCTCTGGAAACTTTCTTACTAGCTGTGGCTGTACTCCACACCGTGCAAGAATCAAGTACAGCCCATATCCATGTGTTAGTAGATTTTGTTTAAAAAAATTTTATTTATTTTTGAGAGAGAGAGAGAGAGAGAGAGAGAGAGAGAGAGAGCATGAGCGGGGGAGGGGCAGAGAGAGAGGGAGACACAGAATCCGCAGCAGGCTCCAGGCTCTGAGCTGTCAGCACAGAGCCCGATGTGGGGTTATCAATATTGTACTGATCCCTAGAGAAATGTGTGGAACACACACACATACACAGAAAAACTAACAATAATCATACTTTTTATCTGCTTGACCCTGTTCCAGACTCTATTTGGGGATGAATTCATCTAACTCCTTTCCTCAGAAACATGAGTCATACACACATACACTGCTATTATCCATTTCTTCTGTTGAGCCACTGAGGCAGGGAGCAGGCCAGGACTTTGCCCATTTAGTAAGGAATACAAGTGCAAATGCATGGCTCTATCTCTTTCATGCACACCTGCATATACCCACTGGATGCAGCAGTTGCCGAGACCATTTACCAACTCCCCCATCGTTAATATTTGTAAAGTGGTAATGGTAAGAAGCAAATTGCCTGTTCCCAATATCTTACTCTATAGAGAGTAGAAGATATAGATATTATTGATAATAATAATAACTAACATGAATTGAGGCCTTCCTAGGACAGACGGCCATTCTTTTAAGGGCTTTATAGGTATTATCTTGTTTAATCCTCCCAACAGCCCAAGGAGAGGGTTATTATGCTCATATCACAGCAACAGAAGTTATATACTTCGTCCTAAGTCCTACATCTACGAAGCAGGAGAGCAGGGCTTTGAACTCCTGAACTTGTGTGAAATCACTAATTGGTAGCACATCTTGAATGGAAAACTCTTCAGCCAAGTCTCTGGGAGAATGGTGTGGCCCTTGGAGCTGTGCTGACTGCACGGACCCTGGACTCACCTTCTGGGTTCCCTCTCCCTCTACCAAACCTCAGCACCCTTCCAGCCCCTCACTCCCATGCCCCATTGCCTCAGCTGCACACTTTCCTCTCCAGTGTCCCATTTCTTTCTTTTTCTTTTTCTCTTTTTCTTTTTTCTCTTTTTCTTTCTCTTTCTTTCTTTCTTTCTTTCTTTCTTTCTTTCTTTCTTTCTTTCTTTTTTAAGAGAGAGAGAGAGACAGACAGGGTAAGAGGGTAGGACAGAGAGAGAGGGAGAGAGAAAATCTCAAGTGGGCTCCATGTACAGCATGGAGCCCAGCAAGGGGCTCGATTCCACGATCCTGAGATCATGACCTGAGCCAAAATCTAGACTCAGATGCTCAGGCAACTGAGCCACAGGCACCCCTCCAATGTCCCATGTCTTAAAAAAGTGCTAGTTCGGGCTGCTTAGCAGATGGTCAAGCTGAGGACCGACTTCGCAACCACATACAGTGGGAGTAAATGAGTTAATATGTTCCAGATACTTTTATATTTTTGGCATCGACTCTAACCAATATAATCACAGTTTATTATCCTTCTTGGGTAACAATCATTCTTTTATTCGTTCAATAAGCATTGAGTGGCTATGATGGCCTGGGCACTGTGCGAGGCCTATGTCTGTATCTGTGACAGGGGCATTTTGGAAATGCAATGCCCCATTCATTGGAATGACTTTAATGGTGGGAGCCTTAGGCACCTTGGCAAGCAGGCTTTTTGGCTCTTCTGAAGTCACATTAACTCAATGGCCGTTGACTCTGCTTATCTGAAGGGCTGGTCTCACTGGCACCACATTTGAAAAAAGTGACAGAGTTTGATTCCATTGTGAATAAAAAAAGAAAAAAAAGAAAATGGCTTGTCTGGGGTTAGATGAATTCTTTCAGGTCGAGAGGGTGCCGTTTTCTGAACCCGAACATTAAATAATATGAAATACAACTTAACTGACATGAAATTCGGCTTCAAAAGACAAATTTGCCTTAGTTTCCATGATGGGATTGAGATAATGTCTCTGTAATTTTTTTTTTTTTTTTTTTGCTTAATTTGTTTAAGTCACTGGGTTCTCTTTTGCCCATTTCTAGGTCATTATAGAGACTGTTTCCTTGATGAGATCTTGCGGCTGCTGCACTGTCTTATTATCATTACTGTGGGTTTTTTCTACTAAAACTGTTTTAGTTTTTTATTTTTGTTTTTGGATTTCATACACGATGACCATCATCTGTAATCGGTTTGTTGGGAGCCCCTCCCCAACTCTGGAACAGCCAATTTATGGTGACATGAGCAAGCCAGGGGACCCTGAGCTCAAACGGACAGGATTTTTAGATCTAATGAAGACTCCGTCAGGCCTGATTTGGATCTAGATAATGAGCGTCTGATTGAATTTGCCATCTTCATAGCATCAAGAGGTCTTTGGGGCCCGTAAACGATTCCCTTTATTTTCCTGCACAGAAACGAGAGTGAGGTCGAATTGTCAGAGCATCTGTGTGTCACACGTTGTCAGGAGTCATGGGCTTGGTGGATGACTTGCTAGGTCATCTTAGATAGACTGTTTAATCTTTTTGTGTTTTCGTTTCTCCATCTGTGAAGGCGTGATAACACATGCTGGGCTTCTAAGAAAAGTGTTATTAGGAAGGTTGGGGAGGTGTGCTGCATGAGAGGCTTTTGCAAAAACCCTGGTGTCACTATTTGCTAGAGAGATTGTGATCTGGAGGCAGAGAGCAACTTGACCAGGAGCGAGTTTGAGCCAAAGTCCTTGCCACAGAAAAATCAGACCTGAAGGAAGGGAGGGAGGGATGTATTTGGAAGTGACTTCTGGCATGGGTGGTGCTGGAGTTTCTCCAGGGGAAAAACTGAAATCATGAGAATATCATTAGAAAGTCCAAATGAAACTTACCCACAATTAAAAGAAATTTTTTTAATGTTTATTTATTTTAAAGAGAGAGAGAGCAGGGGAGGAGCAGAGAGAGAAGAAGACACAGAATCCAAAGCAAGCTCCAGGCTCTGAGCTGTCAGCACAGAGTCCCATGATTCGGGGCTCAAACTCACCAGCTGAGCCGTGAGATCATGACCTGAGCCCAAGTCAGACGCTTAACCCATTGAGCCACCCAGGCTCCCCACTCACAATTTTAAACAAGACAAATCCTTATGTGCTCAGCTCCAGGTTATAAATTACCAATAACACCTCAGTAATTTCGTATTGCCGCTTCAGGAGGACTTTGGTGCCGAAAACAGCACTGTACCTGCTTTATACACGTGACTCGTTTACATCGACGAGAGTATTGTTAGTCCTTCAACATGTGGAGGTTGGCGCCTCTGATTTTGTTGTCCTCTGTGATGATCTAGATTGCCCTACATCCTGCAGACCAGATACGCTTTTATAAACACACACAGACCCAATCAATATTTATTTTTGGACGATTAAAACTGTTTTAGTAAACACCTTAATAAGACCCCTGGAAGAAAATACATCTGACTTCAGAGCACAGTTTTGCTTCTAAAACTTCCAGTTCCTGTATTTTAAAACACTGGTTTGACTCTCTTCACACATACGAGCCAACTCCATGGAACCCCTTCTTTCCCTCTACTCTTCTGGCTCACTTTCTTGCCCTTCTTCCCTCCTCCTACACCCTATTGAAACTGCTAGAAGGACACCTGTTGCTTTCCTCTGTGTGAATTTCCCATTGGCAGGCCCCCAACCCTCAGATCATCCTAATTCCCCATAGGGGATCACCAGATGCTCAGTCTGTGACCAACTTGCAGCATGCAGGTCCTCCGTTGGCTCTGCCGGGGCTTGCCCAGGTGTCCTTGCAAAAATGTAAACAAGAGACAAGGAACTCTGCCCCAGAGTGACAGGCAGGACTTTGTCAGTCACAAACCCAGACAAAGGCAGGAAGCGTTGCTCCTTCCCAACACAGCTGCTGCTCTTAGGAAGTGGGCCCCCTCACCCAACAGTTCTAGGGCATTAAGCTGGGGTGCCTGAGCGATGAGGATTCTACTGGGTAAAACGCCGCCTTCGAAGAGCTTAGCAATTTGTCAATGTGTGTTACTCCACACTTTAAAAATTCTCAGCAACTTCATATCCTGCAGCATCATGGGGAAACAGTTATGGGGTTAAACTTTAAAGCAACAGTTGCATTCACTGGGTATGGTTTGTAACAGCCAAAACCTGGAAAGGACCTAAATGTCCAATAAGAAGAATTTGAGTAACTCAATCATAATGTCTATTTGCATGTCTTTTTCTTTGCCAAATATATCTATTTCCACCATTTAAAATGAAGATGTAAAACAGTATTTAAAAAAAAAATTTAGATTGTAGATATTCTGGAGCACTTGATGGAAGTTATCAGCCATCTCCCCAGAAAAATGCTTATATGGCTCAAAGTTTTCATAAAATATCAGGAGGTTTCAACATAAACCTGTCTACCATGCAAGGGTTAAGGATATTTCATAATAATAAACAGCAGAAATAATATTTAACAATTCTGATATAGGGAATAGTGAAAGTAGCAGGGTATAAAAGACTAACATCTCATTTTTGTTTTTAAGATTTTGTTTTGTTTTGTTTGGGAAGGACAAAGTATTTTCTTGACTCTTTTAAGATCCCTGGGTTTGAAAATTAACAGATTACCAGGAAAAAAGCACACACGTTTATGTAACATAAGTTTTACGTGGAATGAGAGACTATTCTAAAGGAAATGAATTGTTTCTAAAAGAAATATTCAGACCTATGTATTTTATGCTAAGTTTGATGAAGAGTGCCCAGTGATGCAGTCATATGACAAGTTGAGGAGTATGAGGTAAGTGTAGTGACCTGGGGAAAATTTAGCAAGGCCTGTTTGTTTGGATTCTTCTTGGTGTCCCTTTGTCTCCCAAGATAAGGATGTTCCTTTTCTCCGGGTTTAGGGGGTTTAGAGAGGGGGCCTCTCAGGTGAAGATTTTATGGCCTGTTTCAGGGGAAAAAGGGTGAGGGAGAAAAAGTCAGAGTGACCTTCTGTTTCTGCTGTTTTCTCAACATTCTTCAGCTTAAAATATTCAATATACCAAGATATTGTGTTTTGGGGTAGCCTGTTTGGGTCCCCGTCAGAGGTAACTGAACATGAAGATGCTGATGATAGCTTCTCTGGGGAATGATGTTATTATCTCTCTTGATGTTTTTCAAGATTATTTATTTTGAGAGAGAAAGAGAGAAAGAAGGAGAGTGCAAGCAGGGGAGGGGCAGAGAGAGACAGGGAGAGAATCCCAAGCAGGCTCCACCCAGTTAGCATGGAGCCTGACATGGTGCTCGAACCCACGATCTGAGAGATCATGACCTGGGCCGAGATCAAGAGTCAGGCGCTCAATCAACTAAGCCACCAAGATACCCCGTATCTTCCAACTTTTCTATAACGATACACAAATTGCTTCTATAAGAAGAAATGTGCCATCCAAGTTTGTTTGAATTAAAAAAATAAAAGCTGTAATTAGTTTTGGTGAGTGTGTCAGAGACGGGAGGACATTTTTTCAGCACACTCCTCTTTTTATTAAATGATGGAATACTAGAATGAAGGAACGTTTGGATGAAAGGACACTATTTCTTTCTTTTTTTTTCTGGTTTTTTTTTTCCTTTTATAGTTTATTGTCAAGTTGGTTTCCATATAACACCCAGTGCTCATCCCAACAAGTGCCCTCCTCCATGCCCATCACCCCCCTTCCCCTCCCCCCCGCCCCCATCAGTCCTCAGTTTGTTCTCAGTTTTCAAGAGTCTCTCATGGTTTGCCTCCCTCCCTCTCCTCAACTATTTTTTCCCCTTCCCCTCCCCCATGGTCCTGAAGGGACGCTATTTATGAGTGAGATTTAATTGGTGCCAAAAAGAAAGTTACCATATTGACAAACTTCTTTTCTACATGAAATATACAGATAAAACATTTTAAGATTCCAGTGTATAGAGCCAATTAAAGTATGCCAGGACCACACACAGTGACCACAAAAAGCCAGCCTATAGGTAACCTTTAGCTTGACATCAACAGGATTTCTGCTCCTGGAATGGCCTTTAGAGTTCCTCTGGCAACTCAGTGTCATCAAAGATTATGAGTCTGACATTCCTATTTCTTTCACCCTAGGAGGCATCTTGGAAAACTCTTTCCACTTTTGCAGACCTGGCTCTCTCAATTCGAAGGTGAAGTTTGCATTCTTTCTATTTACTGGCAAGTGTCTTTAAGGAAAGAGAAGTTAACTTGGGGCTGCCGAGATATCTGCTCGGGATCCATGCTCCCTTTCTTGGGTAACGGTCACCCTCATCTCTGCGTGGGGAAGCCTCTTCTCCCACTCTTGGTGGCTATGGCTTCAGCGAGGCAGGCATCACCTTGCAGCCCCAGGATGAACTGAAGCCCAATCAATTTAGAGTGTTCTCTCTCTATCTGAGGCCACAGACAGGGGTCCATGATGGGCAGATGGATTTCATCAATGGGATGCAAAGATGGGGCTCTCGATAGAAATTTCTCCAACCATGATTTCTCATCTGGCAGAACGTAAGCCTGGAATTGTTGTGGAATGAGCCATAGAAAAATGAAGGTGAACAGCACAACAGAGCCCCAAGATGGGAGAAGGCAGAAGGGGGTTGGGGTGGGGCCTCCTCTTCTGCATCTTTAGCTGAGCCCCGGATTCATATGTGCTTGAACCAAGCACCACTGCTTGGTAACCAAGCTTACTATTGGAGTTTTCAACTATGTGTGGCAATCAATTTTTATTTAGGCCAGTTTGTTTCACTTACAACCAATTGGGGCCTGATTAATAATATACTGGTTCAATAATAATAACACTTATTGATGGAGTGCCTGGGTGGCTCAGTCGGTTAAGCATCTGACTTAAGCTCAGGTCATGACCTTGCCATTCAGAAGTTCGACCCCTGCATCGGGCTTTCTGCTGTCAGCACAGAGCCCACTTTGGATCCTTTCTCTCCCTCTTTCTCTGTCCCTCCCCACGTGCACTCTCTCTCCCTCTCTCAAAAATGAATAAACATTAAAAAATGTTTAATAAAAAATAATAATAATACTTATTGAGCTCTTCCTAAGTAACAGACCTTTTGTAAATCCTTTATATGCCTTCTCTTATTTAATGCTTACATTAGTTCTTTTTGAGAAAGGAAACCGAGGCTAGGAAAGGGTAAGTAACCTGCATAGGACCCCTCAGCAAGTATAATAAATCTATATTCAAACCCAGCTATGTCTAAAACCTTATGTTCTTAATTAGCATATTACCAAATGAACAGTGATACTTGAAGAATGTTAGGCCTGACAGCAGGTGAATGGTTCATTTTTAATTGCAACTTACAAAAGATATACTAAGGATAATAAATGAGTATCTAGTAAGCATGGCCAATTGTAGGGGTTAAACTTTCGTCACCTTCAGTTTCCTTGTTAGTCCCGCTGTTATAACTTAGTTGTGTTTTCTGTGTTTCATGCGATGTTGAACAGAAAAATCTCAACTGTCTTCATTTTATGGTTGAAGAATCTGGGGGAGAGGAATAGACCTGACTTACACACTACACCTGCTTGGGGGCTTGCTTTGGCTGCAAAAGAGCAGATTTGGAGAAAAACCAGGTGTCCTTTAAGAAGTAAGAAAGAGCTACAGGCCTCTTTCGTGATATGTTCTTATAAAAAGAAAACAAGGAGATTTATCCGCTCTGCATTGCCCCATTCTCAAGAGAGTTCTTTCTTAAAGTTTGAAGAAAACAAGGTAAACACGGGCCTGGGAAGCACTGAGCGTGGTTTTGACTCTAGCTCTGAGGTTCACGCTGTACTCATAACATCCTGTTCTTCTCTGCTGGCTGTGATGTGGTAGATAGCGGTCCTCTGCAGGCTGTTAACAGCTGAGTTCATTTTTCGTAAAGATGCTCCTCCATGAGACTCAGGAAACAGGCCACTCCTGCTCTCCCTTTGTCCCTCTTACGGTTAAGGATGGGTCCTCCTGGTTGCTTTGAGAATGCACTTTCCCTCTGCTCTAAAATTAGGTCTTTAATTCCTTTGGGATATTTGGCAAACTTAAATTTACTGGAAGCCCAGAAGGGTACTAGTGAGTGGGGAAAAAAGTTTCCAAAAAAAAAAAAATCATTTGTTCAGCATAGGAGAAATCCGCTCTGTTGAACCTTGCAGCTCTGGTCAGGACAGGAAGGCTAGCAGTCAGGGAAAGGTGTGATCATAGCCTGATACTGAGGAACAACAGTGTAGGCAGTATCATCTGCCATCCTAGGGACTGGGATTTATGATTCTCATCCATCTCTTCCATAGGAGGCTGGAGGGCTGAGAGATGACTTTTTGTGCAATATATTTATCAGCTTCTAATGAATGGTGTCTAAAGATCGCACCTACAACAAAGACACAAATGGAATGAAAACTAACACGTCAGGGAGGTGACCCCAGATTAGTTCACTGTGTTTGGAGATTCTGAAGGCACAACTGGAGTAGCAGTGACTTACAGAGAAAGGTGTTTCCTTTCTGTCTTCACTGAGTTGCAGAGTCACTGATCTGCCATCCAGGAGACAGACAACAACAGTGGGTTGTGTGTCTTGGATGGCTTTCATTAGAGAGCATAATGTGCATCCCGTGATTGTGTTTCTCTTTGGGCAGAACCCCAGTTTACCTCAACACTGGAATCATGAAGGTGCTTTAAAAAGGATGAAGAGATCCTTTGTCAAACCCAGACCTACTAAATAAAAATACGTAAGAACGAGGCCATCTATACTTTTATTTAAGTGATTCTTAAAATCAACCAGAGAACCACCCCTCTAGTCTTCCTTCATTGAGATGAATAAATCCATCAGATTAGCAACTTGCCATTACCGACAGGACAGGGCAGGTCAGCCTTCAATCAGGGGCAAAGAGTAAGGATGGAAGGCGAGGATTAGAGGGACAAGGAAGAAGCAAGACCAGGGTGATGTGGACCACACAGAGGCATCTCACAGAAAGGCCCCGCGTGGGCCAAGGATTCTTGGTACGGTTGTCTGAATGGTTTTGAAGATTGGTTTGCCAAAAGAAGACAGTGGCAAAGCCCACTTGGTCTCTTTCAAGTGAAAACGAAAATCCCACAACTGTCAATAGTGTCCACCATCTTTATACTATTCTTCAACATGAGAGATCAGAACTATCTCTTCAAACCCCATTCCTTTCAGAGACGTGAAAAAGAGGAAATCTGAACCCAGACATCTCAATGCAACACACATATAGGTGATCTCTTAGCCTCCCTTTTCCACCTAGGAGAGCACATCCCATGCTCATTTACTCATTCAATCATTTAATTAACTGCCATTTACCGAGCAAACGTAACAGGTTGAAAAAAGGCAAACTGGCCTGGTGGGTCCGTAGAAGTCTATGTACTTTACTCTGATGATGTGAGAGGAGAAAGAACCAGAACACGATGTGGTGTTGGCAGCATCCAAATCACACAGACTCTTAAATGTTGCTATGTCTGTCATAAGGAGGAGAAGAACCTGGCACACCCCCCACACCTGAGCTTATAAATACACAGTGGAAGAGAACAGAGGCTGCTCAAAGACATGGGTGAGTATGCATAAATCTTTGCTTTCCTTACACACACACCTTGGGGTGGGGGTTGTAGAAATCTACTTCTTGGATAAGCTGGGTATATTAACATGGCAACTCACACCTTTTAGAGAATTGCTGTATTTTTTCCCATAGCTGCAGAATGTTTTTTTTCAGAAATGCAAACCACTTCTAGCTTCAATTTTAAATGCCTTAATTTGAGAGACCATTAGTCATGAAGGTGTTTCCATAGCAAATGCGTGTGGGATGTCCTAGCTTTGTTGGCAATAGTTCAAGGGAACTTATATCATTAAATTGGGACAAGGCCTGGCATGATAGCGAGAAAGCTCATGGCTCCGTTCCCATAGCATGAGGCCTCCATTTAAGGGCAAGATAAAGGAAAGGCAAAGAGCAGGAAGAGAAGTGCTGGAATGAAAACAAGTCACAAAAGAAAGATAAAAATGGAAATCCCAGTTCAGTGTGAATAATAGGAATGCAAATGGTGCTGCTAAAATAGGAAGGAGCATTACTTTTCCAAAAGGCAAAGCAAAAGAAAATTGTAGTAGCTACAGCATTTTGCAGGGTAAAATTGTACACTGTGTATGCCTCTCAGAAGCAAAGCCACCTACTCTCATTTTTCCCAGCACGATGCTGTGAATCTGGTGAGTCATTTTATGGAGGTTTACTACAAAACTCCAATCTGCATATATATTTTTTTATATATAATACATTAGGATTAAATCTTTCTTTTGCTAGCAGCTGCTTACTAATGCTGCAATTTTATAGTCAAATTTCTCACCTGGGCTACAAAAGAACATACTTTTCAGAAATTAATCAGTTTACAGAATGATCTCCAGGATTTGTTGTTATGTTAAAAAAATCGTGGTGGAAAGAAGTGTTTATGGCATCCTGTTATCTACCTAAGAAGAAGGTGATCTGATGATAAATGTGGTTATATTAAAAAAAATAAAAACACCTCTCAGGAACAAGTTATTTTATGGGGTAGTGAGGAAATGAGGTGGAGGGGACAGAATTCAAAGTTAGATGTCTTTGAATATGTGCTGTTTTGAATTCAAAACCTCGTAAATATTTAATGTGACTTTAGAACAAAATTACTCATGAGACAAAGCAACCTCTAAAATGAGAGAGCAAAATGACACAGGTGAAACTGAGCCTTGAATTAGAGGCCCAATCATAGAGATGAAGTATTTCAGGTGATAGAGTAATTTATCTACAGATATACTCTAAGAAAAAGAAATTGTCAAAAACAATTTAAACTGTGGGGCGCCTGGGTGGCTCAGTTGCTTAAGTGTCCAACTTCGGCTCAGGTTATGATCTCACAGTTTGTGGGTTTGAGTCCTGTGTCGGGCTCTGTGCTGACAGCTCAGAGCCTGGAGCCTGCTTTGGATTCTGTGTCTCCCTGTCTCTCTGCCCCTCCCCCGTTCGTTCTCTGTCTCTCTCTCTCAAAAATAAATAAACATTAAAAAATTTTTTTAAAATTTAAACTGTTTTTCTTTATTTTATTGTGATAATATTGTTACTATTTGCTTCTTTATCTTCCTTCCTCCCTCCCTCCCTTTTCCTGTCTCCTTCTCTCCCTTCCTTTCTTCCTTCTTTCCTCCCTCCTTTCCTGTTTTCCTTCCTTCCATGAATTTTTGTGAGACTGTTGTATGTACTATGACATAAAACAAATGAGAAATGATGTTAATGCTGGGAATTAGGATTTGGGGAATGGAAGAAAGTACTTCAAATTAAGATTGAAGATGTTAAGTAAAAACCCTGTAATCCTGAATTTATAATTGTCAATTGAAATTGAGATGTGTTTCATTATTAAAAAATACAGATGTCCTAGCTCTACTTACTGAAAAGACCTGGAAACAGTGATCAGCGCAGTAAAAATGAACACTTCTCATGTTCCTTAACCAGACTCAAAACTCAGATTGTGGTGTTTCAATACTATTCTCTCCTAAAAAGAACCAGAGTTCCTTGAGAATGAACTGATTCCAGATCTGGGGCAGGAAATGTGTAACAATGATCCTGGAATAATTTATCCTACCAAAGAGAAGAGAAGTTATCAATTACTTTTGGGGTGATGTCTAAAATACCTTGGATCCCACTAGGAAAGGCTTTCTATAACCGAAGATAGGACAATTTGAGCGTCAATTAAGTAACTGCAGTGACTTGGAACCCAACACACACACATACACACACACACACACACACACAGCCAAAACATCTCCCCAAACCCCCAAACCATTGGTCCTCTTTAAAGGACACTAGGTAACCGAGTCAGAAATGTGAAAGCGAATAAATGAAGAGAAAGAATAAAACATTTATCCTATCTTTTCTGTACATACCATACCGCTGGGTAACCAAATGGAAAATAGCTTCTGATTCAAATCAGCACAAGGAAAATGAAACTATTAGACCACTGGGGAAATGTGAGCACTGATTTGGTTAGTTAGGAATGTCATGGACTTGCTGTTAATTATATTTAGTTATGATAATGAATTGTCATGATGTTTATGAAAAGGTTTTTATTTCTGAAATACATATGCACATATATTTCACATACTTGCATATCTCATTATATATTATGTATAGTATACACATATATATTTACAGTTGAAATGTTGGGATGTCTTAGTTTTATTTTAAAATAATCCAATGGATATGAGGACAAGGAGAATTGGATGTGGGCATAAATAAAATAAGATTGATCATGAGGTGAAAATTGTTGAAGCTGTGTACACGGGGGTTTATTATAGTATTCCTTTTGCTTTTGCGTGTATGTGAAATTCTCCACATAAAAACTTTAAAAAAAATCAGTTGCTCTGCCCATCTCTCTTTTCCTATAACCTGATAATCCTGTTTCCCAATGTAGTTTTATGCTCTCATAGGAAGGACTCAGGAAATATTTAGTAGGAATCATACTGTTCTTGGTGAAGGTGTCCTCCTGCATTGTTCGAGATTTTCATTCTGGATGAAAATTGGACAGTTAGAGAAACCAATGGTAGACATTTTTCAGGTTAGTTAGTGGGTAACTGCTTTTGGGCTGTCATGAGTTTTCAGACTTAAACATTTGGTGTTTGGAATTCTAAAAGTGAGTCGATCTTAAAGTGAAAGATATCGGCCCTCTTATCCAGAAGCGATATTTCCTTGAACCACAAGAAAACAGTTTTTCCAACACAACTGCTCATGAAAAATTGACACGATGTGGTCTCATGAGTGATTAAGTCCTCAACTGCAGGAAGACGCGTCACTAATTACTTTACCATAAAGCAGCTGAGCTCATGCCTCCCTGTTCAGTATCTGTAGTTCTTGACCAGCCAAACCCGGGTTTCAACACACTGCATTGTTGCTCTGGGATACTTGTTGTCATTCTGAGGGTTTTCATCTGTGTAATTTTTCAAGTAGGATATGTTGTCTTATATTAATTTTTTGATATTTCCCCCTCCTTTCTGTTTTATTTTCCATCCATATTATTTTGATATAATTCCTGAGCAATTTCCACTTTGTGTTCCTAATCGTTCTATTTACTTACAATTTTTCTGTTTGTGCATAAGGAATCTTCTCTTATATTTCTGATTTTTTTAACGTTTATTTATTTTTGAGAGACAGAGAGAGACAGTGTGATCAGGGGAGGGACAGAGAAAGAGAGATAGAGGGAGACACAGATGTGAAGCAGGCTCCAGGCTCTGGGCTGTCAGCACAGAGCCTGATGTGGGGCTTGCACCCACAAACCGAGATATCATGACCTGAGCCAGTCGGAGGCTTAGCCGACTGAGCCACCCAGGTGACCCTGATTTTTTTTTTTAAATACCATCCTATTCTTGTTTCGTTCTTAGCTACAAAATCTTTTTATATTCCTCTGAAAGTGTAATTCTTTTGAAGTTTTCTTCTGCTCCCTGAATTCCCTTTGCTCCCTCCAAGTTCTTTTTTTAAATTATTGTTTTCTTATTATTATTGTTTTATTTGTGTTTGCTATTCATGTCGAGGTCTTCCTTCAATTATCTGGTGACTCTTAGCTATTTATATTTAAGAAAGGCTCTAAGTAGTTGATTAAACATTCTGTGCAAGAGGCTGGGTCTTATTGACTGCTAGTCTTCCTGATAACTAAGAATAGAACCAATTAATTACTGCGAGATTCCAAAAGTAATATTAAAAGTACTTCACAACTGATACAGCATGAGCATTATTCAATCAGAGAAGGTACCCGGACACTCAGAATGCACTGGCCAAGAATACTATGTGTACACGCTGCATTCAACCATATGAGTGGGTCTTTCTCTGGGATGGGATGGTGTTCTCAGTATCTTATCTGGTCTTTCTCTGGGATGGGATCATGTTCTCAGTATCTAATCTAGAGCAGGACGGGGAGGATAATCCTCCTGCCAGGGCTGGAGGGGTCCCAGAGTTCTTTATGTAGAGTGTCATTGAACTTATCAGCTATGCTTCGTGTCCCTGGAGTGCAGAGTTTCTGCGATTCAATTTCTTCAAAATCTGTTACTCTCCTATCTTCTTCTTCAGAAGGGGTAGAAAATCCTCACCTAGCTACTAGCTATTGGAATAGGTGAGCACACTTGGTGATCTGATTGCCCTTGATTCAGACTTTCCTGTAAGATTCCTTTCTTCATTTCCCTGCTTCACCCTTACCATCAGAGATACTTGGAACCTCAAATTCCTAAATCATTCTGGGTTTCTTCTGCACACATTGTCTTGTTTCCTGTTGGCATGCCCTCTCTTCAGGCATAAAATTTAGTTTTCTTTGATCTATTAAGTCAGTTACACTTATCCAACTGTTTTATTTCCTCTCTCTCTTTCTTTATACACCCCATTTGCTATCATTCCCTCTCCAATTCTCTTTGCCATCATTGGTTTAAAGTGTGTGTGTGTGTGTGTGCACGTACTTTATTTCCTTTCAAACTTTTAGTTGCCTTTCAAATGAAAATAAAATAAATGTGTGTATTTAACCCACTCTATTTAACCAGAAGTTTTAAATTATTAAGATATATCTTTAAGCACAATTAGTTTTTGACAAGAGCTGGAGTTCATCAGCATTTATAAGTTCCTGGAAAACAAAATGAGACCATTCTTTTTTTTTTTTTTTTAACTTCCTTGTGCTTCACCACCTCCCCAAAGGGGATCATCTGAAATTTTAATTCTAAGTTACAATAAAAAATAATTTTTATATTATTGTATTTGATACATCAAGATGATTTAAACCTAACAATACCTGATTTATTTATCATCTAATTTTCCCTCATGCTTTCTTATGTCACATATCATTCCTTATCTTGGCTTCTTAATTTTATTGGTGACATTGCTTCAGATTGCAGGAGTTTCTCTCCAGTGATTGTGGGGGCAGAAGAAGACATCCTTTGAGGTGGACTTTTGAAACTGTAGCTGGTCTCAAATGTGTCCCTAGCCATCTGTGACAATGAATGGCTTCATCTTGTTGGTCTCCGAGCCCACACTCATCTGTTTGAGACTGTGGGAAACTGCTGCTCTCTCTGACTCAGCATATTCAGGAGGTGGGGACTGACAAACCTAGTCTCTCTACATGCATAGTCCCAATTAATCAAGATGACAATTGTTCCTTGACCTCCTTCTGTCTGAAGTTCCTCATAGTCACTCTCATCTCCATACTGCTTCTGGCCAGTATGGCGTTCTCTGGTCTCGTTTCACCAAGAATACAATCCTATCTGCATTATTATCTTTTCTTTGTAATTCTTTTTTCTTCTTCTTTTTTAATTTATTTACTTATTTTGAGAGAGAGAGAAGGATGGCATACGTGAGCTGGGGAGCGCAGAGAGAGAGAGGAAGAGAGAGAATTCCGTGCAGGCTCTACACTCAGCGTGGAACATGACTTGGGGCTCGATCCCATGACAGTGAGATCATGACCAGAGCTGAAATCAAGAGTCAGATGCTTAACCGACCGGGCACCCAGGTGCCCCCCCCCCTTTTTTTGTAAGTCTATGCTTAATTTTTTAAGAAACCACCATACTGTTTTCCACAGCAGCTGTAACATTTTACATTCCTACCAGCAAGGTACAAAGGTTCCAGTTTTAACACATCCTTGCCAACATTTGTTATTCTTGTTTGTTTGTTTGTTTGTTTATATATATGATAGCCGTCCTGATGGGTATGAAGTGGTATCTTGTGGTTTTGAATTGCATTATTGTAACAGTTAATGCACTTGAGCAGCTTTTCATGGTTTTATTGGCTGTTTGTGTATCTTCTTTGGATCAATTAAACTATATTTTTATGATTATCTCACATCTTTGGTGTTGACATCATTCTTTCTTGTTTTCCAGTTATATATATATATGCTGTGTGTGTATATATATATATATATATATACATATGTTATATGTATTATGTACATATTATATATAATTGGTTTTATATGCTATTATATACACTTATTTATTTATTTAGCATAATATAACCGCTAACCAGCTCATTTACTTTTGCTATGCTGTTTCAAAAATAATTTTTTAAGGTTTTTTTTAAATGTTTATTTATTTTTGAGAGAGAGAGAGACAGACAGACAGACAGACAGACTGTGAGTGGAGGAGGGGCAAAGAGGAGAGGGAGACTCCAAAGCAGGCTTCAGGCTCCAAGCTGTCAGCACAGAGCCTAATGTGGGGCTCGAACTTGTAAACTGCATGATCATGACCTGAGCCGAAGTTGGAGGCTTAGCTAACTGAGCCACCCAGGTGCCCCTCAAAAATAATTTTTGATTTGATCTTCCTCCCTTTAGTCTTCTCCTTTTTTTTTTTAAGATCTGTTTGTTTGTTTGTTTGTTTAGTATAATCCAACCCAAAGGTAAAAGTCTATCTTTTCAGCAAGCTGTAGATAAAGCCAACAATAAAATCTTAACTCTGCTATTTATTTACTATTTATACTCTGCCAAGTGGCAAAGAATGCATTTCCAGTATAGATTTCCCACTGGTACTAAGGGCATCTTTAAAGACATTAACGTGAAAGAGAACCAGAAGCCTACAATGAAAGCAGTGTTGTCCAAAACAATCTTCCTTAAGTGCATTTGTCTTGAAAGGACTTTGTACGTTCCATCGGGGAAATGGATGCTTTCTCTTCCCACGTTTTAAACTGGCAATCTCCCTGTTTTCTAGAACTGCATTATCAAAATTGTTTGTTTGATATTTGAATCAATGCAAAGAATACTTTGTGTTTTATTAGGAAGTCATTGTTTTTTATTAAAAATGTGGTTTTTTAAAAAATATGTCTGTGTGCTCTCAGGTAAATTGTTCTCATTTATTGGTGCCACTTATTGCTTTTGCTATGGAATCCCATCTTTGCAATTATAGTGCAACACCTTAGAATAAAAGTGAATTCATAAAGTTTCGTTTTAGGCATTATCAGCATTAGAGGTAAGGCCAGCGTTAGTGTTAGTGTATTGTATGTAATATATGCATGCTTTCTAGTGTGGCTTACCACACATTAATGCAACGCTCTTCAAACTCATCTCTAACATACGATTCCTATGTTGTCATTCATGTAAATTCAGGAAAACTGATCAGTATATAAACAGCAGCAGTTTGTTTCAAAAGAAAAGTCAAAGATCTGTTTCATGCTTTTCGGAACTTGAGGTCTGCACTTTGGGAGTATGGCTGTATCAACCACTCAAGACGTATCTGACTTCTGTGCTCTCACTTAGACATTTTTCTCTTAGTGCACATGATTTATGTACTAAGGTCCATGTGTGATTTATGTGCACTTTTAGAGTTTACCTGGAGCCTCCTTTGCTATGTGGATTATCCTTATGCCACATCTCTCTGTCCCTGGGACGTGTGTTGTCTTCTTTAGATTTGGGGGCAGATAATAAAAATGAGAACCAAAAGGAACAGGGTATTTTGCTGCTGCAAGGGACTAATAAGGTAATTTTTTTCCAGATTTTTCATTGTTTACACGAGAAAACTTAGACCTAGAAAAACAAGTGCCTGCTGAAATTTTCACAACTGGCTGGCACTAGCGAGAAGGGATATACATCAGTAGGTGGAGTAGGTTTTCTGGCATCTCTCATTCTCGTCCTTGCTTCGAGCCAGATGATTCAAGTTAAGACGATGCCAAATTTCAGATCTAAAAATGTTTTTTAGCTCTAGAATGTGGATAATACATGTCAAATTTGTACCTTGCTTTTGAAGAAATTTACACTTAAAGTTTGTGCTTTTACATAGTCTTTTTCCCTTCATCACCTGAGGTTATGCCATTTGAGAATACAAAATACATTAAGTTGCTCAGGATAAACTCTGAATAACCATACTATGGAATGTGACATAAATGTCACCTTGGAAAAAAGTGTTTCTTGCCAAAGACTAAGTATAATAATATAATATAATATTTGTTTTGAGTCCTTGAAAGAGTTCCGGTCTGTTCGATTCAGGCTTTTATGTTTAAATATGAAACTGTTTTCTGTACAAAATCAAACAAACCCACAAGTAGACAGCAAAGCATCTGGAGTAATCGACTGGGCTTTGTCTAAAAGCCTCTTTTAGGGGCTGAATTAACAAAGAACGCATATTTTTTTTGTTTGCCATGTAACACTAGTAGTAGAAAGATGGGTTACTGTTTAGTTGATAGGTTTTGCCTTAAACATAGCCTTTTAGTGTGTGTGTGTGTGTGTGTGTGTGTGTGTGTGTGTGTGAGAGAGAGAGAGACAGAGACAGAGACAAAGAGAGAGACTGTGGGAGAGAATTTTTAGAAGCAAACTATGACCTCTTTGATAATTAGTGCCCTTACAAAAAAAATAAAAGGCTCTCGCAACTTGGTTTGGGGTCCAGCACACTGAATGAAGAAACCTGAATTTCACTTCCAGCTCTTACGTGCCTCCTTGTGTGATGTTGAGCAAGTCACTTGCTTTTTCTGGGTCTTGATTTCTTCATCTGTGAAATGAGGGAGAATAAAATTTAATTTCAAAACCCCACTCAACCCCGAAATTTCATATTCTCTGAAATAAAATGAATAGTCTTACTTCACCGATCTTCACAAAACAAATAGATGGTATGTAGTATCCGTAAGTGTCAGGATGATTTGTGACATCCCTTTCTTCTTTGAAAGAAATGCATGAGAGAGTTGCCTACCTCGGAAGACAATGTCTACATTTAGAAATACTTTTTTCTTCGTTAACCTGGCAGGCTTTGTTTTTTGGAACTTATTGGCAATGTTTTGTTCATTATAGACAAAATTTCAATTAGACCTCTTTCATAAAAAGTGCTCATTATATAATTAGAAATTTTAATTTATTTTCTCTGACAGGGGTATTAGAGTTTATACTCCCCTCTATTTTCTGTGATTTTATGATTATCTGTTTTCACACCAGACTATACGGTCTATGAGGGCGGAGATCATTACTGTGTGGCTCACAATTTAATCCTAGAATTTTGTGTGGTGCCTGGAACCTAGTATCTATCTAATGAAGGAAGAAGTATGTTTGCTTAGTCTGCTAGCATGGTTCTACATCAGATGCCATATATCATTTTAGACTCATCCAAGGAAGCTTCTAGACAGAAAACATGAGACTCACATATAGTCTTTCTGAATTCTCTGGATTGTATTGCTGATGGGAAAGCATGTTCTTAGTTATTGGTTTCCCTTTTGTGGAGAGTAGAGATGGTGTTGATATGGCTTGATAAGTTTTCCACAGCCACTGAGTGTTAGAGAATATATGAATGCTCTCTCTCTCTCTCTCTCTCTTTTCTGTTTGTTTGTAGAGAAAGGCTATTTGCAAACCAAGTTTAAGCAGCGGATTGATGATGCCTCCTTCCAAACTTTTATGACGTTTCATATAGATCCATAACTTCAGTTTGCTCAAACACTTGGCTAAACATTCTGTCTCATCATTTCTACAAGGGCGGTGTGACTCAGCCCAGCAAGCCGGAGCAAGGCCAGAGTCAAGATCAAACCAACAGATGCTGGAGGTGCCTACTGGAGGGTATTATTGTGAGAGGAGTCAGTGGACAGAACTTCAGTCTCTACGTGCTTGTTATGTCCAAGCAATGTCACAGCTCAGTTACGTCAGAGATTTGGATCATTTTTACAATTTTCCTTCATCAATCATATCTATAGCAGTTGGAGCTTGGATGCTATGCTAAAAACAATGTGATAGTACTTGAAGAACATACAAAAATTAAGGTTATGTAGGTTAAAAGAAAAATCATCTCAATCTTCCTTCCTTTCTTCCTTTTTTATTTCTCCCTCCCTCCCTCCTTCCATCCCTCTGTCCCCCCTCCCTTCCCCTCCCTCTTTTCATTCCTTCCATTTCAGAGAGAGATACACTATAGTGAAAGAGCTTGGGTTTTAGAGTCAGGCCGTATTTAAGGTCTTGACTTTACCAATTTCTATCAAGTCACTTTTACCTCTCTAAGGCTCAGTTCCCTTAAGTGTTAAAAGGTAAATAATAATACATCACAGGGTTGTAGTGAGGCTTAAGCAATGTAGTAACATCAGCTACTGTTTATTAAACATCAAATACGTGCATTATCCAATTTAACCTTCACAATAACGCTGCAAACAAAATGTCTGGTATGTGGTAGGTGACTTATAAAATAATGAGGAAATGGAAATGTTAGATATTCCCTATAACACATTTTTTGAGTAAGCGCTAACTTCTTTAATTGTCAGATAGTCCCCACAGTCCCTGCCACCAAAGTGAAACTGGTCATCAATCATTCATTCATTCATTCATTCAAAATATGTTCTTTGAGTATCTGCTATTTACCAGTTTGGGGGTAGGGATGATGAACAAAGAACAAGACAGTTCCTAACTTTAAAGGGGTGACAATTAGCAGAGGTTACAGATAAATAAACAGATAATTATAACCAAGTGTGATGAGCCCATTGACAGCAGGAAATATAGAGTAGATGTTTAGGAGGGATCCTCCAAAATCCAATCTGGGGGATCAGGGAGGGTTCTTTGGAGGAAATAATATAACATCGTGTGAGATCCAAGGAACAAATAATATGTGGATTGGGGGTTGGAGTATATATGTAAGAGCCCTGAGAGGAGAGGTACATTAGAAAAACGGAAAGCAGTATATTCTGGAATGCAAAGGGATCATGGCGAGAGGAGGCTGGGGTAAGCAGGGCTGTGGGTCATGGAAAGGCGTGATGCCCATCCAGCAGTGACTGTCTAATCTCTCAGGCTACCTTATAGCTAGCACTGTGTTCTCGCTCTTCTCCTACTCAGATTGGTTCTGGAACAAGGGCCGGCTATACTGCTGATCCCTGGGACTCCTGATCTGAGAGGGCACGTGGTCACATTGCTAAGCCCTCGTCCTTGCATAATCTTTTAAGCTAGGTCCTTGGTCCTGAGAAAGAAATGTTACCTACCACCACGGTAGGACATTCTTGGCCAGTTTCTATGTCTAAATGTTACCCCCACCCTAATCTGAGGGGCAATGGGCTACGGGGCAAGGAGGCTCTTACCTACAATCTCTTCTCACCAGCATTTTGCAGTCTGGGGCCCTTTGGGCAGGCCTGGGAATCTGAAGCCAGGCTGATGGAGGGTCAACTCTCTTTCCACTGGGCCTCTCTGAATCTAAATGCCTTCTGAAAAACCTAAGCAAGCCAGACTCTGTGACAGGATAACCTAATTACCATTCATTTTTCCTGGGAGTTGAGAGATAAATGATATGTAGATCAATAAGCTAGGTAGATGACTGATTCATTTATTGATGCCCCGATAATTTATCTTTGAGTTTGGGCTACAGAAAGTCCTATCCCAGTAGCCAAGCCTGCCAGAGTGCTAAGAGAAGTCCGGGGTATGCTCAGGGCACACAGATAGGAAAGCAGACAGCCAGCTCTCAATCTTCCCCTTTCTTTTGTCCGACTGGTCAAATGCTTACTTAACTCTGAGTGAGATGACCATATACTTCATTGTCCAATCCTGGACATTTTGAGAGTGAAAGAAGTTTCTAGTAATTGCTGTCCTGGGACAGCAGGCACAAACTGGGATGTTTCCAGCAAACCCAGACATCGGGTTGCCCTAACCATGAGCTCTCTGTTCTGTCTGTCTGACAGTTGCTTCTGAGGTTATGGGTGTGAAGGAATTAGGTGGAGAACCTGGAGCCAAGTCATTCCCTGGGTCTTTTTATGGTGTTATTTTTCATGTCCCCCAAAGCAATTTTGGAATCATTTCCCACTTTCTGAAATCCTCATGTTTCTGAAAGGTCATTGTTAGCCATTTTAACACAAGACAGTTGATTTCTCTTCAAAGCAAAGAAATGGGGTGGTAAAAAAATGGAAACCCTGAAGGGAAGATAATTCTGAAGAAAAAAACTTCAACTGCATCTTCTGCTTTTTTATAATCTTTGATTAATTAGATCATGGAGGTGGAGACATTATTTTCTTTAAAGTGGTGGCCCATAAATTGTGTGTCATACATTATTGGTTTTGGTGATACCAGACTATATGGGTAGGGGTAGTTATTTGAGTTATTATTGTTGGTCCAGGTAGGTGACAAGGAAGAAAATATCTTGCATACAACTAACAGATGAGAGACTACGGAGGCACTTTCTTGATTTATGAACTGTTTTCTTGTAAACATGTTTCTTGGCAAAATAATAAGGAAAATGTCAGTGTGCTGTGAAGCCAACACCACCTTAGCAGCAGTAATTTTCTCCACTTCAAATTAAGCAGGTCATGGGAGAATTTGGTGATCAAGTGTTACTTTCATTTTTAATTTCTTCCTCCATTATAGTAATAATATTAAAAACTATGATTTTTAGCTCTTTCTCTTGAAGCAGAAGATCTCACACCAGAGAGATTTGCCTCTCTGGGGATATTTGGGAATGTTTGGAACTATTTTTGCTGGTCACAACTTGGGGTAGGGTGCTATTGGCATCTCCTGGTTAGAGGCTGAACATCCTAAAAATCTCAGGACAGCCTCCCTCCTAAAACAGATCAATGACCTAGCTCTAAATATAATAGTGTCAAAGTTGAGAAGCTTCTCTGCAACATCCCAACCATTCATTCATTTATTCACTCAACATTTATTTATTGAGTACCTACCATGTGCCAGTCTCCACATTGCTGAGGACATGATATTCAACAAAATAGAAAAAGTCTCTACTCTTGTCTAGTTTGCATTTTAAAGGAGAGATAGATAATAAACAAGAGACACAGAAAGTCTATGAAGTATGAAGGAGAAAAATAAAGCTGGGAAGGGAACAGGCAATGTCAGCAAGGAACAGTGAGATTGAACCCGTGCCTTACTCATAGAGGTAGTCGTATTTGTCATGATTATGGATGGGGAAACTGAGTCTTAGAGCGTAGGAGTATCTGTTCAAGAAGGACACTCCTCTTAAGAGATAGCAGCTGAGATCTGACATTGGCTATGTCCGGTGTTTTACAGAGAAATTTCCACTTGTGGTATGCTATCTATTATCACCAGAAACTAGGGCTGTCCTTGCTTCAATTTGATGGAAGTCCCCTTTTTCTAGCTTGCTGATAACCATCTCCTGCCCTGCCCGAATCATTCACTTTTAGCATCTGCATCTCTGTTAGTTAGAACATTCCCTGATTACATCATTTTCCCAGACTCATTATCCTCATTACTTAAACATATTCAAAGCAAGCTGTCCACTGTTTAAGTAATAAGGCGAAAAAAGTCCCTTCCTTTGTTCTACATGCCTCTTTATCATAGCCTCTCCCTCTCCTCCTTTCATGGCTAAACTTCTTAAAGAGGTGCTCCCTTCATGCTGTCTCTCTCTACACTCTTCCAATTTACTTGTAATTTACTCTCTACTCTCACTCCACACAAACTGGTTTTCAAGTCCACCAATTACCCTGTAATCTCCATTTTTTCTCTTTGTCTGCCCTTTTTTACTTGGCCTCCTACCAACATTTGGTGTCCATGACCTTCCTTCTTCTGTGTCTGGCATATTTCTCTTGACTTCCATCTCTTAGCTCTGGGATTCCCTCCTTCCCCTTTGACTGTTCCTTCTAAGTAATCTCCATGGGATTCTCTTCTCTTCATCCCTTTATTAATTGGTGTCCTTCAGGATCTTGTCCTCAGTTTAATTTCCTTTTAACCATGGCTTCTACAGATTTTCATGTAGAGTACTCCTAAAGGTATATAACATACTCTGCAGTATGCTGAGGTGTGAATGTGATTTGAATGCAGTAAGAGTGTGATGTGCAAGGGTGAGGGCCATCTCTGATTGATGATCCTGGCCAGCCACCCAGAATCCACATTGCTGCACTCCACTGAATGAGTTTCACAGCACAGACTTCCCCTCAACCCCTTGATGACTATAAGAGCTCCCTAATTGGTCTCTCTATTCCCAGCTTTAGATCCATCCATTATTCTCACTATATTCATTTTTTCAAAGGCAAATGTGATCTAGTGTCTACACCCTTGTATCATCCATCTGGGCCACTATTACAAAATAGCATGGACTGGAGGGGCTTATAAACAACAGAAATTTACTTTTCCCAGTTCTGGAGGCTGGGAAGTCTAAGATCAAGGAACCAGCATGGTTAGGTGAGGTTCCCTTCTGGTTCACAGATGTCTACTTGTCTTCTTGCTCTGTTCTCACATCGTAGAAAGGGTGAGGGAGTTCTCTGGGGTCTTTTTGATTAGGGCACTAAGAATCTAATCACCTCCCAAATTCCCCACCTCCAGATCCATCATAATTGATATTAGGTTTCAACATATGAATTTTTAAATATAATTTATTGTCATGTTAGCTAACATACAGTGTATATCTTGTCTTCAGGAGTAGATTCCCATGATTCATCACTTCATACAACCAGTGATCATCCCAACAAGTGTCCTCCACAATGCCCATCACCCATTTTCCCCTCTCCTCTGCCACCCCCCCCCCATCAACCCTCAGTTTGTTCTTTGTATTTGAGCCTCTTGTGGTTTGCCTTCCTCTCTGTTTGAACCTATTCTTCCCCTCCCCTTCCCCCATGGTCTTCTGTTAAGTATCTCAAACTCCACATATGAGTGAAAACATATGATATCTGTCTTTCTCTGACTGACTTATTTCACTTAGCATAATACCCTCCAGTTCTATCCACGTTGTTACAAATGGGAAGATTTCATTGTTTCTCATTGCTGAGTAGTATTCCATTGTATATATATAGCACATCTTCTTTATCCATTTATCAGTTGATGAACATTTGGGCTTTTTCCATATTTTGGCTATTGTTGATAGCACTGCTATAAACATTGGGGTACATGTGCCCTTATGAATCAGCACTCTTGTATCCCTTTGATAGATTCCTAGTAGTGCTATTGCTGGGTTGTATGGTTAATTCTATTTTTGATTTTTTGAGGAACCTCCATACTCCCCAACTGGCGGCAGCACCCCTTCATCTTTCACAACATAACTCATCCCTGTGCATGTTTTCATGCTGTTGCATAGCTGTCCTGTTTGTCTGGAATGTCATCCCTCCACATTGTGACTCCACAGTGTTGATGTTGGGAAGTCCAACTCATTCTGCAAGGCTTACCCTTAGCACTCTTTCCCAGGTTTCTGGGCAGAGTGCTGTCTTATATATATGCTCCAACTCCTTCCACTTCCAATTACATTGTGTATTCCTTTAGGATATGGAAAAAAAAACTCAACAGCAAAGTTTCTGTCTTCAAGCAAGCTGCTCTACCCAGCAAATTATCTATTGTTATATCATTGTAAACCTTGCCCACTCTCTCCATTACAAATCATTGAATTTCTGTCACTAATTTGCTGTGTGATCCTGTGTATTTCACCTAACTCCTCTGAGCTGTCATTTTATCAACTTAAATTCTGTCAAATAATTTTTTTTATTCTAACTCAAAGAAATGTATCAAATCCTCTGAACTCTCCAGGGGAAAAGATGTCATAAGCCAAAGATGAAATAAATTGCCATTCATTAAAATAATGTTTTTTTTATTAAACCTTTTATTCAAACCTCAACAAGATGAAACTATTTCCAAAGAAAAAACAACCCCTTGTTATAGATCTTTAAAGCTTGACACTGCTTATAATACAACAAAGCTTTATCATGTAATTTTTTTCTTATGCATGACATCATTTTCACCCTTCCATTTCTCCTTGCATTTTTGAAAATTTAAGATTCACCTTTGCTATGTTAAGTAACATTTCGCTCCCCCTGCCCAAATGAAAGGAAAGTTTCATGTCAGAGAAGTGAGGAGATAAAAGTTTAAAATGATAAGTCCCTGACCATGATCCAAAGCTCTCTCATACCAGACAGCAGTGCTTACTGTCACAACTTGGGGAGAAAAAGAAGAGCAATGAAGACAGAGGAATTAGAGGAAAACAGATGTAGAGAGGATGCCATGTACCTTTATTCACTTTATGACTCCAGGTTTTAGAATTAACATCATCTTTTAAAAATCTCATCTTGGGGCTGCCTGGGTGACTCAGTCAGTGGAGCGTCCAACTCTTGATTTCAGCTCAGGTCATGATCTCACCATTCATGAGATAGAGCCCCACATGGGGCATGCATTGACAGCATGGAGCTGGCTTTGGATTCTCTCTCCTCTCTCTCTACCCCTTCCCTCCTTCTCACATGCTCTCTTTCTCTCAAAATAAATAAATGTTAAAAAAAACACATCTTGGTGAGATGGGTAAATAGGAGTCAATGAATAATTGTAAGAGAAAATAATGTAAGAGGAAGGTGTCAGTCAGGATACCTTTCCATCTCAACACTTTTGTGTCCCGTTGACAATTCCACACAGTATCTCCATGCATAGAAAACAAATGTTTAGATGAATATGGAGAGAAAGAACTAGAATTTATTGGCCACAGTCCCTGTGCTATGTATTTAGATAATTTATTTCACTTAAATTTTCCAACCATTCTGTATAGTATATTTACCTACTTTTGATTTACTCACTATACAGTTAGCAGTAAGTAGAGCCAAAATTGAAACCTAGGGTTTCCTAACTCAAACACCACATCACCACACCATGGCCTATGATGTAGAGAATAAATGTCTTGGCCTCAAGCAGTTTATAATCCAGAAAAGAAATGGAAATATCTCTCTAAAAAAGCAGAATTGATATATTACGTATGTGTCTTATTGTAAGTACTGTAAAAATAATTCCATCTACATGATTATAAAGTTTTAGCCCTCTTGCTAATAGAACACCCACTTTGAGTTGTTTTTTCCCTAGACAGTAACGCAGACAGATAGAGATTCTATTTGCTGACATTTTTTTTTTTTTAACAGAAGATCTAACCTGTTACACAGACTTTGTAGTCCTCCAGATGTAATGCCTTCACTTGTTAGGCAAATTTGGTAAGTTACTTAATCTCAATCAGACTCTGTTTCCACTTAATAAATCGGGAAGATGATACCTATTTTATAGGATTGCTGTAAATATCAAAGAGATGCTTGATTCATGGGTATATCTCAAAAATGATGGTTGTGACTATTTGTGGCAGCAATATTGTCGGCCTGTGTTTTGATACATTTTGTATTCTGGAGTTCTTTGGTGGTAGGTGGGGCTGCAGTCCCAGACGGAGCCTCTGGACTCCCTGACTGATAGTGTTGGTCAGACTGATATATGCACCAAAGTGCTAAGTGTTGGGCATGTGGAGGGGAGATGCTAGGGTCAGGAAGATCCTGGAAAGAAGAAATCAAGAGTTTCACTAAAAGTACTTTTCAAAGTCAAGTCAAGGAAGTGGCAGGGATATACAGGAAGCAAGGAGGAAAGGTTGGGATGGGAGATGAATGTTTGTTTCTCCAAAACAAAATCTCCAATAAGACTGTTCTTGGGCCAACGGTCACAAAATGTTCCTCTTGTTAAGGACATACCATTTGAAGGACTAACTTTACGAAACACCAAATCACAAAGTGCTGGCACATGTTTTCCTCCCCCTTATTCCATTCTTTAATGTAATACATTTAAAAAAGAAGTTGTTTCCCATAAACCTGATTAACTCTGAAGAGAGTCATAATCCATCTAAACCAATCCAAATGAAGGTAAAAAGAATAATCAGTCTCCCATTATGCAAAATGGTGCTCAGTTAATTTATTGCACTGCACTGAATAATAAGCTGTTAGGCTCCACATTACTTTCTTCACGTTAGATCAAATAGCTTATTGCTGCGGGAGCTTATTTCATATCGCATAAAATTTGGATATATTACAATGGAGTAGATATTAGTCCATTATAAGAGACAGACTTAAGTACTTCATTTATAGGATCTCTCCATTTGGAAAATGGCAAGGGAGAAGAAGGAATGCAAACAAGGTAATGGACAGAGGGGGATTTATGTGCACTGCCCATCGACCAGCTCCACTGTGGGTGACTGTTGGTTGCCGCATGGGGCTGGTGCCTTGGAGAAAAGTAGCGTTTCCAGTGGGAAGAAAATCCAGAGAGAGTTTATGTTCCTTTTCGGGGAAGTGTTGACATTTTAATTACTTTCTGTTTTCTTTGGAGCTACATTTGAGAATTGGAAGCAAGTTAGAAAAATAAGGATTGGCTTTATTAGAAATCAGATGAATTGACATGCAGCCATGAGCTGGAGAAAGTCCAGATTCAGCTCTTGACAAACTCAAGTCTCCAGCAGAACCCAGAAAAGCAAAAAAAAAAAAAAAAAAAAAAAAAAAAAAAAAAGGCAAAAAGACAAAAAACAAAAAACAAAACAAAAAAAGAAACTCAGCTGTTAGAAAACGAAGCAATGAGTTCCTCCTCAGGTCTTATCGTCTCTGAGAGCAGACCGTGCCTCTCCGCAATCTAATCTTTTCTGGTCATGGGTCCCCTGTGCCTCGCTTTGGTGATTTTTTTTTTCCCTTTAAACTTTGGTCTTTAGTCTCACAGAGGTTTGTGAGGTAAGCCGCACAGGGATGCAAGGCAAAAAGAGAATGATCATGGAGAGTTGGAATGAGCTGGGGAAATTGCTGAGTTTAGGATGATTTCGTTTTGAAAATAATCTGATACTTTTGGGATTTCATAAAAGAAAACTGCCTGGGGATGTGAGAGTGGAACCAGAATAAGTAGCTTAGGGAGATGTGATATATTCACACCCTCTCTCCTTGCACCTGGAGTTGCCTAGAATTGGATAAATATTTAGCAAACCCAGGGTACCTACAAGTGTTCCAGGATCAGCAAATTTAAAAATAGATACAAGAGTGAAAAAAAACCAACAAAATACCCCCAACTCCAGCCAGCAAGTTTGTGGTATCCCAAAGGGTAGCGCCTGAGGACATAAGCTCCCTTTGTCCCTTCTCCACCGTCCTCAGCCTTACTATGCCCCAGGGACAGTATGGACACTCCATTAAGCTTTGACCAATAAATTCAGTAATGAATGGACCAAATTGAGTTCCTAATAATATCTACCATGTGCCAGGTGCTTTAAATATACTATTTGAATTTTCACAAAAACCCTGTATGGAGATATTATCTCTACTATGGATACTGTTATTTCTGTTTGACACATGAAAACTGATGCTTAAGCAGGTTAAGCAAATTCATAAGCTATAAAAACCTTTATTATAAAACATTTCAAATATATGCAAAAGAAGATAAAACGGTATAATGAACCTCTAGGCTTATTTTACTTTACTTGCTCAGTGTCAGTCTTCTTGATCAACATCTGCTGCACCCTATTATCTTGAAGCAAACCCCAGACATCATGCCCTTTCATCTGTATATCTTTCAATATGTGTCTCTAAGAGACAGGGATTCTTTAAAACAAAATAAACTACAATACCTTTATCATACCCTGAAAACATTAACAATAATTCCTAAGAGCAAGAAATACATAGTGTTCACTTATCCCCAATTGTCTTGCAATATTTTTTTAAGTTTGTTTGACTCCAGATCCAAATGCAATTCATACATTGTGATGGCTTGATGCATCTTTTACGTCCCTTTACATAGTTAGATTCCCTCTTCCCCTCTAATGTTTTTCTTGGACTTTTTGGTTGAAGAAATGGGATTGTTTTTCCTGAAGGTTTTCTAACCATCTAAATTTTCTTGATTCCATTCCCTGAGGTGTTCTCCAATATACTTAGAATCTTGTACTGTGCACTTGCTATAGATTGACAGAGCTAGAAATTTTATCAGATTATGGTTGCATATTTTTAGTAAGGCTAGGTCACAAGTAGTGGTATAATTTCCACAACTGGGCATGTATATGGGCATGTATGTGTGTGTGTGTGTGTGTGTGTTTGTGTGATGTTATCAACTATTGAGGATTTTTGCCTAGATTCAGTATTTCATTAGCTATCGCAGAGTTGTGATATCCTGAATTTGCTGATTAATTAAATAGAATTTATTTTTTTAGAGCAGTTTTAAATTCACTGCAAAACTGAGTGGAAAGTGCACAGAGTTCCTGAATATCTCTGCCTCTCCACCTTTAGCCTTTTCCACTATCAGTAACCAGCACCAGTAGCTATGCACTGTGATAATGAGGAACCCACGCCGACATTGGTTAGCACTCAAAGTCCCTAGTTTACAGGTTCACATTTGGGGGTGAACATACTGTGGGTTTGGACAAATGCATAAAGATGATTTCTTTTTCACTTACTGACCAGGAAACTTCTATAAGGGCAAACTTCCCCCTCAATACATAGTTGGTTATATGAAATGAAGTTCATATAAGAAACCCAGGATAAATGCTTTTTCTTTCCATTTATTTACCAGTTTGCAGAATAATTAGTTGGTTCTCTCTGGTATCCTCTAAAGTGAACATAAGTTCTTGCTGTGTTTTTACTATTAGTATCACTAAGAACTCATGGATTTAAATTGATGAGTTCAATGTCTTACTACGTATACATGTACATGGGTGTGTATATATATGCATTTGCTAATAACACAGTGGTAAACTTCTAGATCACCAATGTCTATAAATCTACATTTTTTTGCTGTCTTGATTTAAAAAAAAATTCTTAAAATAGTTTAAAAGTTTATTTTAAAACACTCTGTTCCATTTACTGACTCTTATAAAGATTCCCCCGAGTCTCTGAGGATGGTAGAAAATCTTGCTTTGTTGCTAGAAAAACATGAACAGCTATTTATAGAGAACTAAAAGCAGGAAAGAAGGAAGGATGGAGGAGAAAAGGAGGAAGAAAAGAAAAAAAAACAGTAAGCAAATGAGTATAAAAGATAAGTAATTAATAGGCTATTGCTAAGTCTGGGAAAATTACTGTAGTGAATTTATTTACATGATGCCATTGTGACGTTATTGCGAAAGAGTTAAGCAAGAGGCCTTGAGACTTAGACTGCTTGGGTCAAATCTCCAATTCTGATACCTCCTAGCTGGGTTGGCTTTGTGCCTCACCCTTCTCATCAGTGCACCAGGGCCAAAGGAGCACAGGGCTGTGAGGATAACATAAATGAATACATATAGATTATTCACAGTAAACAGTCAATAAATGCTAGTTGATTTTGTTGTTCTTGTGATGATGATGAGGATGATGATAATCATGATAAGGATGATATGGGTAGCAAGGTAGTGGCAAACATATTTGCTGAGTGACCATGAGGAAAAGGAACTGAACTAGCATCTATATTATGTATAAAATATAATAATTACATATAGTATATATAATTTGTTATCAACTTTAATATATGTTTTAATCTATCATCATTATTTATTATTTATTCTAATAGTAACTGGCATAGGGAAGGGATACAGTACACCCTTTCTGTGAACTGAGCAATACTATTAGGTTTTGCTGAGAACTTTTACAAGATGAAAGAGGATACAGTGCTAACGACGAACAGAACTTTAATATTCTGTAAGTAGAGCTTAACGGGCAAATCCCAGAAAACGTGTTCAAGCACTAATGTGGGCCATGAGGCACTAGTGAATCACACAATTCTAGTATTACCCATGGCAAATCAATACCCATATTCACCGAAGTTTTTCCATTAGACAGGAAAAGAAAGAAAGAAAAGAGGAACAATTTTCGAATCACTCCTCCAACCACGGAAAGGATTTTAATTCCCAATTCATCTGTTGGCAGACTCTTCTGGCAGATGTACCTGCAAGTTGGAAAGATAACAAATGAACTGATTCCTTACTCCAGAGTTGACACTGATAGTGCTTGCCGAATTTGCTCTCAGAAAAGAATCCTGGGCAACAATACATCTGGCACTCTGCTCGAGGAATTTGTCATGTCATTGACATGTTCAGCCTCCATTGTCCACACCACCCCGACAGCAGGTCCTTTATATTTCAAAGAAATTGCAGTCTGAATTAATATAATTAGAATGTAGCTGCTATTCACTGCACAAACTCTTCATTTCCAGGAGTACAGATCTGATAGTGCGTCCGTGCGCAAAATCTTCCCAGTGATGGCTGGAGGGGAGCGAGCAGATAATACAATGACAGAGTAGATACCATTTCATCAACCTTTATAAGCACCAACTCATGGAAATATAGGAGGAGAAGAAACCTGTCCTATCTTTGACATGTCTAAATAGAAATATCCTTCAGATTCACTAGCCTGTAAGCACTTTCTTAAAATATGTAAAATAGTGTCTGAAGTAAGAGAAAAAATGAAATAGGAAAGATTGCATATCTTCCAAAAGACAGTTATAGGAGGTACAGTGGATAATTCATGGTTAGAGTTACGGAATTAAAAGGTTGTCGGATGACTTCATTTATTCTTTACTGCGTCACTGTAAAGAGTCAAGGTCACTAACCAGGAAATTATCACCAAGTAAACCACTTGGGTGCTAGATTCTTGAATTTCATTTTTGTTATTGTTATGTTTCTATAAACACTTGATAATTGATATGGTAGAAACCCTACATCAGCATCTTCTTTTGGCAATAAGATTCATTTATATTCTCTCAAATATGTTGGTATTCTTACCTTGAAAGACTCCTTTTAGGGGAATAATGACCTGACATATCCATGGGTAGGCTGGTCCTCATGGTCTCTCCTCTGAAGAATATAGAATGTATCCTTGTGCAAGTTTGTGTTCCTCCAAAATGTATATGTTGAAATCCTAACCCCCAATGTTATGATATCTGGAGGCCATCTTTGGGAGGTAAGTAGTTTAGAGGAGATCATGAGGTTGAGGTCCCATGATGGGACTAGATCTATATACATGAAGGGGAGATATAAAGCATACTCTATCTTTCTCTCCTCCATGTAAGGACACAGCAAGAAAGCTGCCATCTACAAGCCAGGAAGAGAGCTCTTACCAAGAACTGGATGAATGAGCATCTGTTGTCGTTTTTTAAAAATTTTTTAACGTTTATCTAGTTTTTAGAGAGAGAGACAGGAGAAACACAGAATCTGAAGCAGGTTTCAGGCTCTGAGCTGTCAGCACAGAGTCCGACATGGGGCTCAAACCCATGAACCGTGAGATCGTGACCTGAGTCGAAGGCAGACGCCTAACCAACTGAGCCATGCAGGCGCCCCTGAACGGGCATCTTGATCTTGGATTTCCCAGGCTCCAGAAGTGTGAGAAATAAATTACTGTTGTCTGAGCTCCCAGGCTGTGGTATTTTGTTATGGTAGACTGAACTGACTGACAGTGCATAGGAGCTCATTGCGTTAATGAGCACTGAGGAAGGATAATGGTTTCCATCTTCTTGTTTTTCTTAGAAGCACATATTGATCTTCACCTGCACTTCTGTGTCAGAAATTGCAATAATAGAAATATGGGACATGGGTAATATAGCATCAAAATGGGGCCAAGGTTTGTGAGTGACAGAATTCCAGAGATGAATAGCAGTGCCTCTTTTAATTTTAAACCAAATACCTTTATAAACCAAATGCATCATGGTAAAGAGCTGTGGAGACTTCAGGCTCTCTTTATAAAGTCTGGACACACTTTTCCAGGCAGTATCTTGGAAAAGTCAAGAGTGATCCCTTGCCTCCAGGTTCTCCTGCAGAGTATCTTCCTCGCTTCCCCTGACCTGAAAAGATTGCTTACCATGTTCCATTAGCTGGCAAAGTGCTTTTCAGAATTAGGTGGGCTTTAGAATCATATGTATATATGTCCACATATTGTGTGTGGGGCGGGGGAGGGGGAGAAAGTGTGCCGATGATCAGATCCCCCAATCCATTGAATCAGAATTGCCCACTGTGGTGCCCAAATTGTGTAGGCTGAAAACTATTCCAAAGACACTAGTGCATACCAACTTGAATACAAATATTCAAGTTTACAACTTAGGTGTATCTTTCTATAGGTGATAGGTGTGATTTTTAAAAAACTGGATACATTTAATTTTTTAAGAGGAAATCCACTAAAGATATTTTGGGTCAGTGGATTATCGGAACACCTGTCAGAACTTTTCACCATTTGTGGACATTCCCTTTGCCTTCTGCCACAGTTACTCAGGTTTAGTTTCTCAGTCTGTCTGTCCTGTTTGG
Organism: Cryptoprocta ferox; assembly: GCA_028646485.1. Taxonomy (NCBI): domain Eukaryota; kingdom Metazoa; phylum Chordata; class Mammalia; order Carnivora; family Eupleridae; genus Cryptoprocta; species Cryptoprocta ferox. The sequence goes on from CM053571.1 coordinate 26,880,755, forward strand.
GTTATAAAAAAAAATGGCATCTCACAGTGTTAGGCAGTTTCTTTGCTAACATAACAGGTCCAATAGGGATTTATATTTTAATGTGAAAACTCCTTTATTAGATTAAATAAGTGCCCCTCTCTCCAATGCATTTGTCTTATTCCTTTGGATGTTTAATAATAAGATTGTGTGTTATAAGCACATGTTTAGACATCCAAGTATATGTAAAGATGGAGAATATCAAACTTGCAGGAAAGGGCAATGGAACTGGCCTCTATGGAATATGAAAGTCCGACTTGAGTGTGAGAGGTTTAGGGAATTCTTGTCCCAAGCCTCTCAGTTTCTCCCAGCCACTGTTTCTGACATTATCATTTGATTTTTAGTGGCCTTACAAGAATTCTCCGGAGGGTGGGTGGGAAATGGATTGGGAAGGAAGGCTTCCTATCTTTTGTTCAACCAATAGCTTGTGGGATAGACACGTCATGTGGAAAACAGCTTGATTTTTCCAAGGAAGGTGACAGTGACTCCTAGGACCCAGCCTGCCCACCCCAGAGGACATTATTCTGAGGTTTACAGAATAAACTAATTGATGATCAGGACATGGAGTGAATACATAACCGTTTCCCTCCCAAAAAAAACAAAAAAGTTTTTTAGTTGTGAAAGAAGTATACACCCATGGAAGACACTATGGGGGAGAAAGAAGAATGTAGGAAAACTAAAGGAGAAAGTTTGAGCTGGGGTGCTGATTTTTAGAATCAGAGATGTGGATTCGAATCCACCCTTACTAATTATGCTCCACAGAGAGTTACTTCACACCTCTGAGTCTTCTCATATAGTCTATGGGACTAATTCTCATATGTTTTATGGGAATAATGCTGCTCTTGCATGGTTGTCATAGGAATTTGCTGAAGCACATTCCTGTTAAAGACTTGGTGAAATTCTGGGAATAGAGTAGTTTTAACACAGTATATCTGAGCTGAAGCACTATTATTGCTGGTAGCACAGTGTGGGGTTTGCTAACACGTGCTTGCCAGGCAAGCACACTTGACTTTGAGTCCCTTCTGATTTTAGGCAGAATTACTGATATTGGGATTCTTAACACTACAGTTAAATAACATTTAAAAGAATTTGTTGAGGGGCACCTGGGTGACTCAGTCAGTTAAGCATCCGACTTCAGCTCAGATCCTGATCTCGCCGTTGGCCGGTTCACTGGCCTGGAGCCTACTTCAGATTCCATGTCTCCCTCTTTCTCTGCTCCTCCCCAGCTCGTGCTCTGTCTTCTCTCTCTCTCTCTCTCTCTCAAAAATGAACATTAAAAATTTTTTAGGGGCGCCTGGGTGGCTTAGTCGGTTAAGCATCATATGCTTGGTTTTGGTTCAAGTCATGATCTCACAGTTCATGAGCTTGAGCCCTGCACTGGGCTCTGTGCTGACAGCTCAGAGCCTGGAGCCTACTTCAGATTCTCTCTCTCTCTCTCTCTCTCTCTCTGTCTCTCTCTCTCTCTGCCTCTCCCCCACTCATGCTCTGTTTCTCTCTCTCAAAAATAAATAAACATTTACAAAATTTAAAAAATAAATAAAAGAATTTGTTGAGATCTCTTATACAATAAATACTATTATTATCAAAAAAATAGATTTGTTATGTCTATTTTCCTAACTTATGAACTGAAATTCATTAATTCTTGCCTTAAGCTTACATGCATCCTTCTTAGTTAATAAGAATTATTTTTTTTAAAAACCTCAGAAACAATTAATGCTCATGAGAAAATATACAGTCTTTCAACAATGTTTTATTTCATTATTATATTTTCTCTTTCCTGGAAAACCAATGAAGAATGGCAGTTTTATATGTAAAACAGTAGTTAACCTTTATATGGATGACATTTTCCTAAAAGCCTAGGAGTATTTCACATTTTGCAGAAAAACACCCTGTTCCCAAGTTGGATCTGATTAAAATTCAAATCTATATTAACATCTCATTACTTTCTGAACAAAGTGAAGGCCACACTTAATGGAAAACGTTCAGTGTCTGCCAGCTCTGTTTTGTGGGTTCCTTAGCAAGCTTGTCACAGGACCCAGGAGGGCTGGGTCACACAACATCCTTGTTAGGACAGTCACCTGGCTCGAATGCTGGCCCCCAGTCCTCCTTCCTTTCCCCTCTCCCATCCATACATTGTTTCAGCTGCCAGCCCTCTAATATTTTCTCTAAAGTAAGGGAAAGGGAAGGGCACAAATGACTTTGAAAGAATAACATTTCTTTCTATGGACTTAAACAGAACACTCAACACAAAACATCCTGTGTTTTTTTTTAATTCATGGCATTCTAAGCGTAGTTATGGGTGATCTAAACCAGCACTTGCTTTTCAAACAGGCATTGTTTTGGTCACCTATTAAGGGAAAGTTGTTTGACTATTTACAATTACAACTTGGACGCTTCCCCTACAAGCGATGGGTCTCCTTATCTTGCTGCGCCTTCCTCCCTTCCCCCTCTATTGTACTTACCGCCTTCTCACATGTGTGTATTACGGTTTTTGTTTATTCTTCGACTCCCCTAGCCATCCTGGAAGCAAAGATCTTTGTCTATTTTGCCCACTGTTGGTGTCTCTGTTCTAAAAACAGTGCCTGGCACAAAGTAGGTACTCAGTAAGTAAGCATTTGCAGCATGAGTGAATGGACTCGTTCTCACAAGTGTCCTTTTCCATACAATTATGGGGAAGAAAACTGGTAAAAATATGATCCTGAAGTCCAATAAATGTGATATGTTTATACTAAGGAGATATATATGAAAGTATAGTTATGTTTGGAATTTACATATCTTAATTGGCCAAGAAAAGATATAAGTCTTGGATGAGAAAGAAATATCTCCTTCTTACCTTCTCCTCTTACACTGCTTTATTTTTCTTCAACTCCTTACTCCTCCACCCTACTGTCCTCCAACACTATATATATTTCTTTGCTTATTGTCTACCTCCCCTTACTAGATGTAAGCTTTCTAAGGGCAAGAACTTGTGTCTTTTGTTCACTGCTATAGCCCCTTTGCTTAGAACAGTGTCTGGTGTAGAGTGAATACTGAACACATATCTGTTGAATTAGTAAATGTTTGGTTGAGTGTGTTTGTTATAGATTACCCATGCCTGGCCCTGACTCCTATGGATTCCACAGGATAATCGAACATACATTGGGACCTTGGTACTGCTGAGGTGGACGATGGGCAGGGAGATGAGACATGGAACAAGATAACTAGGATGGCACTAATATTACACACTTTCCATTTATGGTGAAAAGGAGGCCCTATTCATTACATATATATAGTATAGTGTGAGCCTAGGGACTGTGGTTTGGATCCTGGACCATCTACCCATTTTCAGAATAAACTGAAATCATTTTTTGATTTCTTGATGTCACATTTTCATTGTCTGGAAAATTAAAACATTTACTTAATCTATGGTTACAGAGGAGGATAGAAAGGACTTGACACATAATAAGTGGCCAGTAAATGTTAGCTATCTCCATCATCATCATCATTATCATCCTCCTCATCATCCAGGGGTTGACAGACTGTAGCTTGTGGGCCAAATCCAACCTGCGGCTTGTTTTGCAAATACAATTTTATTGGAATATAGCCATGCTTATTGTCCATGGCTGCTTTCTCACGACAACAGGAGAATTAAGTAGTTATAGGAGACTATTTCCTGCAACGCCTAACGCTTTCCTCTCTGTCCCTTTGCAGAAGAAGTGTGTGTACCTTGATCTAGAATATAGTGCATCAGTAATATAACAGCCCTGTGGTCCAGCAAGTGCAGTCCATGGAAAAATGTGACCCACAAACGTTTACTGATCTGTGACAAAGTCAGTGCAGAAAGCAAGAGTTAGGTGTCTAGAAATGTTTTTTTTAATTTTTTAATGTTTATTTATTATTGAGACAGAGAGAAACAGAGTATGAGTAGGGGAGGGGCAGAGAGAGAGGGAGACACACAATCTGAAGGAGGCTCCAGGCTCTAAACTGTCAGCTCAGAGCCTGACGCGGGGCTCGAACCCACGAACCATGAGATCATGACCTGAGCCGAAGTCAGACGCTTAACTGACTGAGCCACCCAGGCGCCCCTAGAAATGTTTATAAAATTTTGATGTGCTGTTGACATCCAAGTGCATGATTCTGGCTTATACAGAAGTGTTAGTTTATGACAGATTGAAAATTCAAAAAAAAACAAAAACAACAACAACAAAAAAACCACAAACCCTTGTCCTCCCCACTAGTAAAGAATCTGGTGTTTTGTAATGGGATTTTGCTGTATTAGTCACTTAGTAAGATATACCTGGTGTGGTTTCAGATGAGAACATCTGGGGGCTAATCAGGGTCAAACAGGTCCCAAGATTGCAAGTAACCTGGGAAGGTTGATGGTGAGCCTATTAATAACGTCATGAAAATGGGGTTTATATGCAGACGGATGGGCCAGCCACAGCTCACTTCTCAGCTAATATCGTTGTAATGTGTTGCTTCATATCTGGAGAAGGCGGCCACTTCGGGATATTGTGTGTGTCTTGTAAACATACATAAATGAATTCCTTAAGTGTATTTTAAGTTGATAATTCATCTTCTCTGAATAGTAAGCCAACAACTTTCCTGGAAATCTAGCAAAACAACAGTTCTATGACCAGCCTTATGTTTTGTTGCATGTGCACTTAAAAAAAGCAGACTGACTCTTTCCTTTTCTGCTTTAGAATCAGTTCCAAACAGTCAGGCATGCCAGGAAAAACAGACAAACTCTCAGGAACAACAATGCCCATTATGCGTGGGGTAGGAGCTGCCAGACTTTGATTACTGGCCAGACATTAACCCTTTTGGTGTCTCATGGGGGAAATGCCAAGTCTGAATCCAGACACTTCCAGATTTTACAGTCACTCATGGTGTGAGAACAGGCGATTTATAAAGACTTGTGCAAAAAAGGACGGTTGTGAGAAGGAAGTGCAAGTTCAAGGCCACATCTCCTTGTTTCATGAATGCTGCCATGACTCCTTCTGGCCAGGGGACATAGACCCAGGTTACCTCTGCTTTTCCCTCTTCAGGCCTGCTGGCTGGGGGCGACAGACACACGGCTCTTGCTACGTGCCCCACCTGGGTTTGCAGCTGGAAGTCACAAGGAGAGGGGCAAGTTTGGCACTCACAGAGATAACCTGTGGGTTCCTTGAGGCTACTATCTGCAGTAAAGTTGCTAGAAAGAATTCCTGAAAACTCTTTTATGATCAATTTCTTCCTTGCTTTATATATCCTGGAGGTAGACGGGCTGTACCCTGTTTTGAGAGCTACAAAAAGCAGAGAGTGATGCAGTTTATAGTGGGAGGGTGACAACATGTGTGTCTGTCCTATGTGTGTGTGTTGGTATTTCATTTGTTTTTTTACTTTACTCTTTAATACATATTAATTGGTAGTGTACTGTGGGGTGACTGAGGTGACCAAGTTAATTGCAATCACAAAATAATTGTTACCATTTATTATTTATTTTCGCATGGTAGTCAGTATTATGTTAAACATTTTACACACACATACTTTAATTCACTTTATCCTTAAAAATAAAACACCTATGACATAGCCCCATTTCACATATTAGTTAATCGAGTTCCAGAAAGCTCAAGGGCACATGGCCAGTGAATGTCAGAGCTAGGATTTACATCCAGATTCCTTTATTCATTTTGCTGAATTGCTTTCCTAAAGATGGATTTAAAAAATGAAAGGCATTTTCTTAATTTCTTGGAATTTGCATTCTGGTTGGCGAGAGAGGCATGTGGTGCAGAAAGAAAAAGACTGTAGCACAGCTATGCACAGAATGTCATGATTAACTAATTCTGTTGGAAGGCAGGACAAGGTGGGAGAGGGTAGAGGAAGGTCCCACAGAGAAAGTAGTACTTGAGCTATGCTTTTGCCAAGTGGAATATTCATGGAGGGGGGATGGGGGAAAAGGAGAGAGAGAGAGAGAGAGAGAGAGACAGAGAGAGACACACACAAACACACACAGACACACACACACACAGACACAGAGAGAGGGAGAGAGATTTAGTCGGGTATACATTGTGTAGCAGGAAACCTGGACTTATCCAGAGGCACAGAGGCTTCAGGCTCACAGAGTGATTCTATGATACAGGACAGAGAACTCGGCAGTGGGAAATTCGTTAAGGTTGCACCTCCACTTTCTATGTCCATACCTTTGTCTTCTTTATTCTTTGTGGCATTGCAATGCCTTATTAGAAGGGGACACAGGGAGAAAGTGAGTTCAGCCTGAGTAAATTAGAGATGATGATGACTGTTATGGAAACCTTAGGAAAGAGACAAAGGTAACCCCATCCCTCTGCCTTTTGCAATGGCGAGATCTTATGGGATAACTGTTTCGGGGATGAAGGTATATACCTTCGTCCTGGACGTGAAGATGTAGGCTTTGACCTTGTCTTAGTACCACATGGAGGGAGAAAGGAACTGATGTGCTTGGTTTTCTTTAATTGTATTGTTTCACCCTGAAGGGTGTGGATACCCAATTCTTTCACCAGAGAAGGAAGACAGGTAAAGAAAGGAAAGTTGTATCCGCAGACAAACCCTATGTGAAGATGACTATGGTAAAGGGAACGCCCTATCTGAACATTTGGGAATAAGGAGTCATCACATATTCAGTCCCAGCCAGGGGAGCAATCCCTCTCAAATGAAAGGAGAACAATGACATTATAGCCAGGATGTCTGTGAACCTTGAGCTTTTCTGTCTGAAACAAATGAAAGGCAGTCAACATAAATGCAACTGACGTTGTTGGCAATCACAACATCACAACTCTGGGGTTTCACTTTGACAAAATGAGACTTATTTTTGAAATTTGGGAGGTTAAGACTTCAGAACAGAATGATCACTGGAATATTCACTTGTAATAATTCTGGGTTTTGTGTATATTTTAAAAAGGGATACTGGCCTATCCTATATTATTACAAAGGCCTCTCCATTTCCAAATCTTCCTATAAAATCCCTCTTCTCTTGCCTTTAAATACATTCTGTGACTGAATATGATTATGGGATATTACATGCATCCTTGTCTATTCAAAAGATCATGAAAAAAAATGCCCATCATTAAAGCCCCAAAGTGATTGGATTGGCATGAGGAACGGGGATGGGGCTGGCATGGGAGAGAGGATCTGACTCTGGGATTTCATGAAATCCAAAACAATAGGACAGCTGCTTTTCTATAAACAGATTATTATTATTATTTCTACCTAGACAGCTTGATAGCAGCCATTATCTTCTTTCTGGGTGTCTTATCAAGTTCCGGCTGTGTGCAGCATGGGTGATAAGGAATGAGAAATGTCACCCCTGGGATTGCCAAAGATTATTTCCATGCACTGCTGTTCATCAACAGCAAATCCCTTAGAACTGAAAAGTAGTCCTATTGTTCACGCTGGGCAGTCGCTATTCTGACTACACCAAGAGAGCAGAAAGAGGATGTAGTTGTCATTGTGTGAAAGATTGAAATTTCTTTACTCTCAGGTAAAGTTCAAGCAGTCTTGATTTTGAAAAGCAGAATCATCATGGAATATCTTTGAAGAGGGAGAAGACAAGGCAGGGCAGAAGAATGAAATGAGCTCAGAGCTTTTCAGGACTATGAGAGAGAGAGAGAGAGAGAGAGAGAGAGAGAGAGAGAGAAAGACAGAGAGACAGAGAGGAAGAGAGAAAGAAAGAAGGAGAGAGAGGGAGAGAAATGTATAATACTTTCAATCACGGGTTAAAAATGCCAGGCAGCTAAGCCTCGAAGGAATTGAGTATCATTGCATTACCATTACTTGTGATCCGGTTGTTTAATGTGAAGACTCCATTCTACATACAACCATCAGAAAATAGTTCATTTTCTGAATTTCTACTTAATAGTCTCTGGTTCATTTCAAGTTCTTGAATGAAATTAATCTGTTGATATTGCAAAGTATTCCTTTGTTTCTCAGTGAAAAAAAATGTTTTATTACTGATGTAGATATGCTGGCTCTAAATATTTGAGGGAAAAAACCCAGAATCTTATTTTATTTTTATTCCAGTGTCTCAGCATCTCAACTTTTTCTCTTACTAAAGAAAAGATTGTGTTAGGAAAAAACAAAAGCAAAAACTGAAGTGTATGATTAATTTGTACTATATTCATATAGAATTTCCTCCCAAAGTATCCAGAGATCTTTAGTCTCCCTTAGACACAGTTTTAGAGTCATGCTGGCGTTACAGTATAAGCTCCTTGGAAGGGCGCCAAATAAAATTTTTCCAACATCTTAAATCACTATTCTGAAATTGGAATATCAAATGAATAAAATACTTTGCTCTTAAACTAACAACTTCTAAAATTAGATTTAAATCATGGAATCATTAAAATGAGGAATGGAAAGAGGTTGGGAAGGTAAAGAGCAAAGAGAGGGCACAGAGAAAGAAAGAGAACATCTGAAAAAAGGAAAGGACTTTGATTTCCCTTTTGAGTGTGAGCTCTGGGGGGTAAGATCTGTTCTTGATGTTTTTACAACACCTGGAGCACAGTAATACTCAGGAGGTATTTGCTAAATGAATTAGTGCAAGATGTGTACAAAATATGGTTTCAGCATTAATATATCCAAAGGAACTTTCTCCTAACTAAACAAGTTTGTGTGTGTGTGTGTGTTTTGTGTTTTTGTTTTGTTTTGTTTTGTTTTTAGTTTTTCAGCTGTTAAGCATTTATTAGGAAGCCTAGAGCTTCTCCAACTTTAATACATATACAAGTTATCTGGGGATCTTCTTAAAATCCAGATTCTAATTCAGTAGACTTAGGACAGGGTCTGAGATTCTGCATTTCTACCAAGCTCCCATGGGATGCTGATGCTTCTGGACCACAGAATACACCCCAAGTAGCAATGTGCTACAGTTAAGACATGGGGCACTGGTCTGGCAGTCATGAGCTCTGCGTTCTCTTCTCTGACATTAACCATTTGGGTTTTTAAGCCAAGTGATTTGTTTTCTTAGCTTCAGTCTCCCATCTATATAATGGGTTGGATCCACATGATTTCTAGCGTTCCTACAGCCTTAATATTTTATTTTTTTTTAAACTTTATACTTTATTGTCAGATTGGTTTCCATATAACACCCAGTGCTCTTCCCCACAAGTGACCTCCACCAAGACCATCACCCCCCT
>CM053571.1:26890397-26951806 GCA_028646485.1 Cryptoprocta ferox
TTGTTATGCACCTCATTTATAGCCTTTTTTAACTCATCACAGCTATTTTGAAGGTCCCTAGTCTGTTTATCAATAGCTTCTTTGATGTTTTTTTCAAGTCCAGCAATTAATTTTATGACAATTGTTCTAAATTCTTGTTCAGTCATGTTGTTTAAGCCTGTTTTGAGCAGTTCTGTGGCTGTGACTTCTTCCTGGAGTTGCTTTAGAGGAGAGTTCTTTTGCTTTGGCATTTTGGCTAGCTGTGTTTGGGTGCTTTGGAAGACGCCTTATAAAGTGGTGACTCTCCCTTCAGGAAGGCTGTTATCTTCACGTCCAATGCTGAAATAGTCCACAAGGCAGTTAAAAAGGAGGAATCTGACCCAGGGGCTGGAGAAGCTGAAGGAGAATCCAGAGAGTGCTGTGGTGGCAGTCTGGCTGCCGCCACACAGCAATGAGGTAAGCCAGCAACTACAGCCTTAATATTTTAAAAGAAAGGAAGAAAGAAAGAAAGAAAGAAAGAAAGCAAAAGACAGAAGGAAACAAAGAAGGAAAGAAGGAAGGAAAGAAAGAAGGAAAGAAGGAAGGAAAGAAAGAAAGAAAGAGAGAAAGAAAGAAAGAAAGAAAGAAAGAAAGAAAGAGAAAGAAGGGAAAGGGAGGGAGGGGGAGGAAGGAAGGAAGGAAGGAAGGAAGGAAGGAAGGAAGGAAGGAAGGAAGAAAAACTGTAGAGAATGTCTAATCTGTCTCTAGAAATCCTAGGGAGGCTGAATTACTCCTGTCCAAAGTTGCACAGGTAATTTGGCATAGCTGAATTGTGATTCAGTTGATTCCTGGTTTGTAATAGAGTAATTTTTCCACTACCATTTTTTATCATTATTAATTATTTTTGTGGATTGCTTACAATTTGCCTGATATAATGCTAAGTGTTGGGAATACAAAGATGAGTAAATTATCATATTTTATTAACAGATCTCTTGCCTGATTAACTGAGAGTTTTCCATGCTTCAAGGTGACAGCCAACTAATAAAGGTAAATGTCTAATATGTGCTATTATGCTAGTCCTTCCTCCGCAGTGATATAACATGTTAATGGTCACAACAGAATGTAGGCAAAGATGGCCCCAGTTCTCCAACTCTCCCTAACTATTCCCTTTGCTGTGTGACTTTCCAGTTTATCATATCAAAAGGTGGAATATTTTCCCCCACTTCCTGACTTTGGGCTGGCTTGTCACTTGCTTTGAATAATAGAAGTAATAAAGGGCCAGTTCTAAGTCCTGGCCACATGAGCTCTTGTCCATTTTTGTTTCCTCTCTCAGACTACTGCTTCTACCATTAGGCAAGCCTGGGCCAGACTCCTGGAGGATGAAAGAGCATAAGGAATGATCAACTGTCCCAGCTGAAGCCAACCTAGACCAGTCTACAGCCAGCCTTCACACAGATGTGGGTGAAAGCCTGACCAAGAGCAAGAGTTGCTTACCCAGTCCACTGCTGACCACAGATGTACAAGTGAGCTCAGCAGAAACTGAAAGCACTGCCCAGTTTATCCATAAACCATAAGAGATAATAAATGCTTACTAATGCCAATTAGTTTCGGGGCACTTTGTTATGTAGCACGATGTTACGTGATATGATGGCTTTCTGAACACAAAGCTTTTAATTAGATAAATGGTTTTAGTTAGGATTTTCCCAGGAGGACAAGAGGTAAGAATTTATCGGGGTGGCATGGGCCTTACTACCTCTTCTATATTTTTGAATAATGGGGAGGCATTTAGCTTGTATTATGTTCCATTTTACTGATAACAGAAAGATGTGCACAAGGATGACAGGAAACACTAAGTGTAGAGATTGAAGCTGAAGGTAATATACATGCATACTCTTGTTCCAGAGGAAGCATAAGAGACAGAGACAAGATCTGAAATCACAAAAGAAAATGATGTTTGAGTCCTGGTTTTGCCATGTGGCTGTTATCTTGAGCTTTGATTTTCTTCTGGTAATCAGGTATAACTATAGCTGCCCGTCTTCCTTCAAAACGGTGTCATGAGATGTAGTAAGTACAAAAATGCTCCGCCAAAGATATTTTCCAATGACATATCTGATAAAGGGTTAGTATCCAAAATCTATAAAGAACTTATCAATCTCAACACCCAAAAGAACAAGTAATCCAGTTAAGAAATGGGCAGAAGACATGAATAGACATTTTTCCAAAGAAGACATCCAGACACATGAAAAGATACTGAACATTACTCATCATCAAGGAAATATGAATCAAAACTACAATGAGATACTGCCTCTCACTCATCAGAATGGCTAAAATTAGCAACACAGAAAACAACAGATGTTGGCAAGGATGCAGAGAAAGGGGAACCCACTTACACTGTTGGTGGGAATGCAAACTGGTACAGCCACTCTGGAAAAGACTATGGAGCTTCCTTAAAAAGTTAAAAATAGAACTACCTTATGACCCAGCAGTTGCACTAGTAGGTATTTATCCCAAAGATACAAAAATACTGATTTGAAGGGACACATGCACACTGATATCTATAGCAACATTATCAACAATAGCCAAATTATGGAAAGAGCCTACATGTCCATCACTAATGACTGAATAAAGAAGAAGAGGTGGCGCATATATATATATATATATATATAATGGAATATTACTCAGCCATCAAAAAGAATGAAATCTTGCCATTTGCAACCATGTGGATGGAGCTAGAGTGTATTATGCTAAGGGAAATAAGTCAGTCAGAGAAAGACACGTACCGTGTGATTTCACTCATATGTGGAATTTAAGAAACAAAACATGAACATAGGGGAAAAAGGAAGAGAGAGGGAAACCATAAAATAGACTCATAACTATGGAGAACAAACTGAGCGTTGATGGAGGGGAGGTGGGCAGGGGGATGGGCTAGATGGGTGATGGGGATTAAGGAGCGCACTTGTGATGAGCACTGGGTGTTGTATGTAAGTGATAAATCACTCAATTCTACTCCTGAAATGTATATTACACTATATGTTAACTAACTGGAACTTAAATAACAACTTGAAACAAACAACAAACAAACAAACAAAAAACAACCAGATCATTTTGGGAAAAAAATATTTCCTTTTCCCTCCATAAAAATGTACTTCCTTTTCTCATACCTTCTTACCAAAAACATATCTCTTACTTCTCTTGCATACACAGTTGTTTCCCTTATTATTTCCAGAAGTTTTAATATATTTATTAGAATTCTTAATGCTTAGAAACCTTAATTTCAAGTAAAAGCTAAGTAGAAGGCAACTGTGAATAGCCTGCCACACCAAAATTTTTTAAATTTGAAAATGTATGAATAAATCTAAAAATTTTTAGAAATGTGTTTTTTTGTAATATAATCTTTTAAAAAAGCACAAAACATGTTTACTAACAGACCCAAATTTATCTTTAGTTTCTTTGTAATAAGACACAAGTACATAAGCCTGTTTAATAATAAAAAATGCTCTGTCAAATAGTAAGTGGTATACAGATGTTACTTGTTTTAAATATCATACTCAATTTATTTTATTTTCACGTTATAATATCTACTAATTATTGAGAAGTCATTAATCCCTATGTAAGTATAATAACAACTACTTTATGTATATTATGTGGCATTCAAACTGCTTTTATCTAATTTATCACATTTTGATTCTCCAATGATGCCTGGAAATGCATGTCTCTATTTTCTCATTTTGCAGATGGGAACCTCTACTGTTTTCTAAATGGTGCTATTTCTAAAGCTGAGATCATGGACATATCTGCTAAGATATGAACCCTACCATTTTGGAGTTGTTTTTTTTTTTTAAGAGTCAAAGTTGGTGAATAAATCAGATCGTTGGCTTTTATTACCTAGTAGAAGCCTCACCTAGCATTACAATTTTTTCATAATAGCTGTTGTCTATGAGGTGTCATTCTCTTTTTCCCCAAGACATTTTTAAAATGAGAAAAAGATAATGGTTCCTCTGAAATTGCATCTTGGCCTAGCATTTATATTCTTAAGTCATCAGATTATCTATTTGATGATGTTAATGGATGAAACATACAATTAAATTATTATCCTCAGAGCTCCAGCCATGAATTTTAATTTTTGATTATGTAGTTGTCTTGGCTGATAGCGTGGGTACCGGGCTCAGGCAGTTTCTATCTGAATTACGTACAGTGGCCTAAGTATAATTCTATACTTATTTTGACCATATCTTACCATCATTCCAGTTATATCATATTTTGACAGTATGAAAGACAGTTGCTATTGTGACATTATACTAGCTGCTCTTTGTTAAGAGCTGATGGCGTGAGGGCCGAAACTCATTTGGTTCTCACAGCAGCCTATTGAGTGAGATCTGTTACTATTCCCATTTTATAGACAAGAGAACTGAAGCACAGAGAGTTTGAGTAAATTGCCTAAAGTCACACAGCTGGTACGTGACAGGACTGGATTTTAACTTAGCCCATGAAGTAGAAATTCCTATATTACATACCTCTATTTTTTCGTACTGTAAGCTTTTCTTTAAGTCAAACACCAAAAAAATGGTATGTGTTCACAAGCAGTTCAGGCACTGTAAACTCCCTTGCAGAAATCTTCTAGCAATCAATCTTTAATAGGATGTTTCCCTGTGTGCTAGACCTGTTGACGATGGAAAAGAAGTAGAAGAAATGCCCTCTCCTAATGGACTTGAAGATTTGTGGGAGGAGGCGATCTTTCTTTAGGGTTCGGAGGGTAGACTTGGTGTTATAAATTCAGAAGCTTATAGTGGGAGAGACAATTGATAGCAGCCCATTAATTCACTTCATTTCAGGACACTGCCTTCCAGATTTCTCTTGGGTCTGTTAGTGCTTGAAACATGGACAGGCTCACCTCTAACCTCTCACTTCTTCAAATTGAGAAAGCACAAGTTTGCTCCAAATTTCTTCTTGCAGTTTTTTTGTCCACATCTCGTGATTTCTACTTACTTCATGTCAACCCAGACACGGATGTCAAACCTTTCACAAGTTTCCAAGGGAAAGCCAACCTGCTCCAGTTACAGATTGAATTGTGTGTACTGCAAAAATTCGTTTGTTGAAATTCTAACCCCTGGTACCTCAGAATGTGGTCTTGCTTGGAGAAAGTTGTTGCAAATGCAGTTAAATTAAGATGAAGTCATACAGAGGTGGGGCGGGCCCCTAACGTACAGGTGTCCTTATAAAATGAGGACATTGGAGCGTAAATACAGATGCAGGGAGAACACTTGAGAAGATGAAGGCAGAGATGAGGGTGATGCTTCTATACACCAAGGAGCACCAAAGTGGCCAGAAAACCACCAGAAGCTAGCAAAGAGGCATGGGACAGAAGGACCCCACCCTGTTGATACCTGGATCTCAGATGTCTAGCCTCCAGAACTGTGACAATAAATTTCTATTGCTTAGCCACAGGGTCTGCATTACTTCGTTATGGCAGCCCTAGCAATTGAAGATACCACCAAACATTTCCTCAGCTGAGTAGATTTTACTGAGGATATTTGGGGGGAGGCATGTCACAGGGAGGGATCAGATCACACAGCCCACAGGATCCTCTCCGTTAAACTGCCCCACCTCTGCCCCTGCTCTCTCTCCTTCTCATCTCCCCTATCCCGGGTTCATCTCTAAATACCCAGTTTCATATTCATCTCACTATTTTCTTTTTTCAGAGTATTTTCCCTTCCTTTGAAGTTGAAGCTACAACTAACATTTAGGTCCTGGGGCTCAGCTTCTAGCCCAGCCATTCTTCAAAGTACATGTCAAACACAAGCAGCTCATTCACTTAGAGAAATTTCTGTGCCAAATGTTACAGTAAGAACATTTTTTAGATGGCCTGATTTCAAATCTTGGCTCTGCTACTTACCAGCTATGTGAACTTGAGCAAGTTACTTCACCTCTTTGAAATGAAAATAAGAATAGTAATGCTGCATAGTGTCTGTCTCAGGTTTGGTGCCTCTTACCCCCAACACAGAGGCAGATATTTGTGTCCAGATAGTGCACTGGGCAAGGCTCTCTCTTAGGAATAGCACTGTGGGGAATGGAGAGGAAGAGGATGGACAGTAAGAGCTAACTCATGATGCAGTTATTTGCTCCTCAGCCCTTCGCATGGGGAGCTGTGCCTTCAGGATGGCCTCATATTAAGGCAAGGGGGCTGTGTCTTTGTCCAGTCTCCCAACAATTAGTTGTTGGGAGCAGGCTATACCCAGCGAGGGTTCATAACCTTCAGCAAGGCAGTTCCCTTTGGCTGACAGCAAGTTTTTGAGAGGAGCTCAGCTCCGAGCAGTCAGTCACCAGCATTGTCTTGATAGCTGGGGAATGAGTGCCTTGGCTGCTTTTCAAGTTTCCAGGCAGGCAGGAAAGTATCCAGGTGACACCTCACAGCATTTACTGCAGAATTATTGTGAGCATGAAATAAGTGACTATATAAAATATGCTTGGAACAGTGGCTGGAGTGTAATAAGTGCTGCATATGTGAGAGCCAACATGGACTCAAGGTTCACATGAGCAAGTTGTAGCTTTACATAGTTACATACAGTTTACAAAATAATTTCACATGGAGTGTGATCTTACAGAGGCCCTGGAGGTGAGTGAAGTAAGTAGATATTTCATCTCAAATGCTTTCTGTGAGGAAACTGAGACTCAGAGGAGTTATATGGCTTGCCCAATGCCACTCGGGTGGTAGGGACTGTGTCTTCTCTGTTTTTAATTTCCTCTTCCTGATTTGTAACCACAACTACTTTTGGAAGCCACAAGTACCCCTGTGCAGGCGCAGTCTCACCAACTCTAATCGAAGGACAGACTGGTTTTAAGGATTTACAACGCCCTAGTTCAGCACCAGGATTCAGCATTCATGGTCTCGTGGCTGGCTTGAGCCATGCTAAAATAGTAAAGGTGGCTAATAGAGATGCAGGCATTTCACCAGGGAAGGTTGGTAAGAGCCCTTGTGAGGCAGCTTTGACCTTCATGGGTTCTCTGTGTTTTGCATATGTCTGGCCTGCCACTTCAAAGGCATGATTTTGTGTTGTCTGAGAGTAAAGAAGGCTTTTAGGGGAAGAGTACACTAAGTAAATACAGAAAAGACTGGTGTTTAAGCTAGACTTCTACTTTTCAAAATTACCCAAAATATTTGAATCCCTGGAGCAAAACATTTTTCTCTCTGTAGGCAAACTAATCAAACACTTGCTTGGAAAACATAACATCAGGGCAAAGGGAGTTGGCTGGTCTTAAGAAATATATCTCAGCGAAGATGCTGAGTGTCCCCTTTCTCTTCTGTAGGAAGGCCAGCCTAGACATTCTTCATGCTTTTGTCTGGAGACCAGAGGCCCCACAACTCTGGTTAGGGTTGTACATGCACTACTAGTTTTTGTCCCTGGGACATTCATTTTTCTGTGTTCCATGGTTGACCAACTTGCCTTTTGAGACCATCATATTAATAACTCTAATGAGTTTACACGGAAGGCCTACTCTAGCCAGATGGCCATTCTGACTCCTTAGAGAGATTTTGCACCTCTCTGTGCTGACTTCATAGCTTACCTCTCAGTAGGCAATGCTATGCTCTTTATTTAGAGAGGCAGCAGAGTAAGCAGAGTGTTTAGAGCTCATGCTCTGCAATTAGATTGCCTGGGCATACATCAGCTTGCCTTTTGCTAACAGTGTGATCTGGGACTAGTTGTTTTCAGGAGATGTGACTCAGTTTCTTTAGCTACACAACAGAAGTGATAGTAGTACTTTATAGGGTTTTTTAAGGCTTTAATAAGGTGATTGGTATAAAGCACTTGGAAGAGTGGCTGGAAAAAAGTAATGGCTAATAAATCTTAATAAATGATATATATCTTATAGACTATTGCTTATAAACTAATAACAGAGAGAATATTTATTGAGTGCTACTACAATCCAGGCACTGTTATAGGACTTTTACCTGAATATCATTTAAACCTTCCAGAACTCAGTAGGATGGAAAATATTTCGAGTCTATTTTATAGGTAAAGAAATGAAGACAGAGAGGGAGGCTGGAAACCATTGCCAAGGGGTGGTGTTGGTAATCGGGGGGAATCAAGATTACCCTCTCTAAGTATTACCTACATGTTCCAATCCTCAAATGAACTTCAACTATGCTGTCTGTGCTGGGGTCCTTTCCTTGGTAACATTGTGCCTCAGACTTGTGCCCTGCAATGCTTTATTCAATCCCAGAAGGACAAAAACTAGATCTTTCATGCCACCAGGAAGCTGGAGCTCTATTACCTACTGATCCATGTTCTTGTTTCTCCAGCTTGTTTGTCCCCATATCTAGCAGTGCTGTGTCCCCAATTCCCCCTTATCCCGGGCTACCCAAACTGCCAGGGCTCTTCTGAGGCTGTGTTGAAGTCCCAATAGTAACTGCGTCAATCTTCTCCTGCTCCTGGTTGCAGTTCCTCAGGGTAATATGTTCCACCTGCCCAACTGGACTTCCTTTAAACACAGGCTGTTAGGGCCTCCCCTCTTAGGCCCCAGGGCCTGCCCCTGCCACACTCCAAGGTGGTGGGGCAGTCACTGGTCTTGGGGTCCTTTGCATTGCCTGCTGGGTAGTTTGCAACCAGGGAAAGCCCATACCAATATTCAAATATAATTATAAAAGGACTAACTGGAATTGAACTCTTGTCTCCTGACTCTACATTTTTCATTGTAGGTGGGATTGAGAGATGGTGGCTGGGGCTGTTTGTTTGGGTGTAGACTACATGGATAGAAGTAGGGTCTGGAGCTGGAGGCCCGAGGGTCCAGCAAGATGCTTCTACCCAAGTAGTAAAGGATTCTGGCAGCTAAAAGACTAAGCCAAGTTCCCCTTAAAACAGAGGTGGTCCAAACCCACATGGTCAGAAAAGCAAGAGGCAGGGACTGAGGCTGAATCATGTATAGAGAGGTCAGAGTTAGCTGAAGACAGTTCAGAAGGCAAGTAGGTCAAGCATGAGCAAGAGGGACTTCCAGAAGATTCTCAATTATCATTGCTCTTTGTAACTCACATCTTTCAAATGTGTGTGCATGGGGTGGGGACATTCAAACAAGCTTAAAGGGCCTGTGATTAGTGGGACAGGCTCAGATCCTTTCTCTTTTACTACCCTCCACCTCATCATCTTAAGTCTTAAGAGCAGGTATGTTGTTTCACTATAGAAAAGACCCTTCAAGTGTTTACGATCTATTAAACATTGCTGAGTCCTATTGGAGAGAGAAGGTAGAATTTTTTTTTGTGAAAGCATGTTATGAGATTCTGATACTGTGAGGACTTTGATGCTGCTGTTGGGCCGCTTTGGATGATGGGGCACCATATCGCTGCATCAAGCTCTGCAATTGCTCTTAAAAGGCTTTGGATTATTTCATGTCCATGTACATCTGTCTATTCTGTCCCCTCTGCTGGTTGTGCCCCTTCCTCTCTATGACACAGCTGAAGCTTTCTCTGGATTTGTGCTTCCTGGCATTGTATGCATGCCTCTGTTGTAGTAATAATACCCTGATATTCATTGTATGCTAACTATGCATCATGCACAATCAATTTCTGAGCCAAATATTATTGTTATCTAAATGTAAGAAATAAAAAACAGACTTTAGTTAAGTTTAAAATTCTCCCAAGGTGATCTGTGTCAACAGAATTCAAACCCACACGTCTGACTTCAAAATCCAAGTTTGAACCACTATGAAAGCTGTCTGCAGGCCATGCATCCATTCATTCATCCATCTTGCAAATATTCATTGAGAGCTTCCTATATACAAGGAAACTCTTGGCCCTGGGATTACAACAGATAAATTTTTTACCTTCATGGAGTTTGTATTTTACTCCTCCTTCATGGAGGAGACTATCAATAAACAGATGTGTAAATATGTAATATAATTCCAGGAAGTTGTAAGTTCAGTGTACAAAATAACACAAAAAAGAGAATAGAGGGGAGTTGCTCTTTTAAGTGGCAGAATGATGGAAGGCTGCCCAGAAAAGGGATGTATTGGCAAAACCCTGACTAAATGGCATTATTTTTTTGTATCACAAAACCGTGATCTCCTTTTTTTAAATTTATGTCTCCCCAACATGCTTCTACGTTTACAGTCCCCAAAAGATGATTGCATGGTGGAAAGGAGAATATGATCAAGAATGTCAAACAATGGGCTAGGAAGTTATGTCTGAAGTAGCACATGATTAACGAGAGCATTTTCCTGGAGATTTAATTGGAGGAGAATGCAGTGAGCAAATGTTCTTCGTAACTCCTTGCATTTCAAGGCCCAATGACTTCCTGCAAAGAAAGACATGCTAACCTCTTTCCCCAGTGTTTTCTGTGGCTTGCATTTTCATTGGTTAAATATAGTTCAATCCAGTCAGCTTGCCCCCCCCCCTTTTTTTCTTACAGGAATTTTACAAACAGGAATGATTGTATCTGTCTACTGAATATTTCTGCATCTACGTACAGCACCAAAGTTCTTGAAAGCTGAAATGATCAAAAGGGGATTGAGTTCTGAAACTATACTTGTCAAGGTAGCAAATTTGATACTTAAGTCAGGTACACCTTAATGATTTCATCATCTCACACCTACTCCTAGAGAGAATTTGCTTTTATTCATGAATAGCAAATAATGGGGAAACAGAAGCCCTTGCAGATTCTTGATCACTGGGAGGGAAGGAAGGGCTTGGATATTCATTCAGCTTTTCATTTATATCTTTGTCTCCTAGCTGTTAAGATACTATTAACTAATAAATAACCAACCCTGTCCAAACCAATTAAAAAAGCTAAAGGCTAACTCTGCAAATGCAGGCAGCTTCAGAAAAGTAAATCAAAATTAGACACACCTAATGAAATGAATCTAGGAGAAATGTAAGAGAGTTCTTTGCAATTTTCATTTAATTAAACTGTTTGGATTTCACTACTAGTATATGAACATCATGCTGAGCCTCTACAGATTCAAACAGGGCACAAAGGAATTGGAGAGAGAGGGTCCAGGGACCAAAAGCAGGGACAAAGGTAGGAATGGAGGAATGACATGCTAAACACTTGGACTGGTCAGATGTCTTGAATTTTGATATGGTGACACCCACTTCAGATATTGCCAACATTTAGCGAGCACACCCTAAATACCCTGATTGGTCCTGAAGTACTTTTTCTCTTTCCAACATTTCTGCTTTGCTGCCCCACATACCAAAGCACACCCAGTCAGATGCCAGACTGGGGCTGTTTCAGGCTCTAAAATTACCCAATGTGCCATTGATTAAGACCATCACTCGGAGCCCATCCAGAAGTCTACCTCAGGGAGTTAGAAATAAGTATGTGATTCTCTTTATAGACTGACATGTAAATTATGAATTTGCCTTTTAATGAAAGACATTTTAATATTTTATTTCTTAGTTTGGCAAGATAGAGTACCTTCAGGATAAGAAGTGTCACTCCCCACTCCTGAAACCATGGCAGACATCATTAATCAATCTCTGCAGTCTCTTTCTTTGGTCCTGATCTTGGCCTCAGTGTTCCAGGCAGCAACTACTGATTCATCCGGATAGGATTGCAATTGAAACCTCTTTGTCAACTTTGCACTACATGGCATTCTGTTTTGCTTACTACTGTATATATAACATCAGGGTCCTCATGTGTTGTCCTACGACATACCTTAAAAATATATTTAAAATTAATAAAAACTTAAAGTCTGCATGATTAAATAAGACTGCCTATCATTGTTGAATGAACAAGCATTCCAATGCACCATTTAATTTATACCAGAAATCTCTATATTAGAACAGATATCAGGAAAACCTCTTTAATGTTGAGATCTACTATTTTATAAGCTTCCAAAGTGTTGACTAACCAGCTTTGGAGTTTGGCAAGGGCAATGGGAAGCTCTAAGATACAAAAACAAAGCAAAGCAAAGCAAAGCAAAGAAGTGTGTGTGTGTTGGACGGGGGCAATGTAGAAAAAGGCCCTCTCCTCTCTCTCCCTTCAACACGCAAACACACGCACACACACTAAAATATCTTACTTAGTATTTATGGCCATAAAATATGCCTTGCATATGGGGAGGGTCTTCATTCATCAGTTTTATTTGTGTCAAAATGTGTTGAGGTTTTACTGAAAAAGTCAGAATGGGAAGGTCAAGAAGCTTTGGAATCAAAGGCCTTTTGTGTGGATCTTGGTGTGCCTTTGATGCTTGCCTACAGAAATTTGTGAAAGATCATTTACCAAATCAAAGTCTTGGTGTCTTCTGGAAAATGGCTGGCATGGTAATAATATTTATCTTTCAGGGTTTTTATGAGGATTAAATGAGATGAACTTCTCTGGCAACACTCTGAAACTGATATGCTGAGTAATATGAGCTGTTTTTGATAAATGGTATGCAGAGTACTTATTAAAACATAAAACACATAATGTCTATTGCTATACATCAGTATTATGACCATTTAAAATTTTCTAACAGTTATTTATTTTTGAGAAAGAGAGAGGGGAGAAACAGAGCATAAGCAGTGTAGGGTCAGAGCGAGAGAGAGTCACAGAATCTGAAGCAGGCTCCAGGTTCTGAGCTGTCACCACAGAGTCCAATGCGGGGCTCGAAATCACCAGCTCAGCATGACCTGAGCCAAAGTCGGACGCTTAACACACTGAGCTACCCAGGTGCCCCTAGTATTATGATCATTTTTAATTTTGAGTTAAAGTTTTAAAATACAGAGATTTCTACATAATGTGTTTCTTCTAGAAGCCAGATCATTGAACTTAGGGAAAGAATTACCTAATTTTCTGGTTTTTGGTAACTTTCTATATGAATCAATGTAGATTCAGCAGCAACTTCTATTAGATCTTTACCCACAGACATGAGAAGCCCCATGGTTGCCATTGGGTAGCTCATGTGTGGGATAGTTACAGGGGACACTCAGTGAATTTCAGAAAACTAAGCAGTGTCATGTCTCCATGTTTGTCTAAAACTGAATTTGGATGTCAGCTCAGTGCCCTTGTGGTTAGCAATAGCCAAATAAACTGCAATTGGTTTATTTATTTATTGTTAAAGTTTATTTATTTATTTTGGGGGGAGAGGGGCAGAGAGAGAGGGAGAGAGAGAGAATCCCAAGCAGCCTCCACGCTGTCAGCACAGAGCCCAACATTGGGCTTGATCCCACAAACCATGAGATCATGACCTGAGCCCGAGATCAAGAGTCAGACACTGAACCGGCTGAGCCACCCAGGCGCCCCTGAAATGGTTTATTTACTGCTTAGTGTATGGTAATGAGTTGAACTCACTAAACATTGAAGACCCTCCTTTGAAAAACTGAGTCCTTCACTGTACCCTTTCTCAACTATTTTTCCCTTTAGAAGATTTGTTAACACACCCAGTTTTCACTGTCTGTACTTCTGAAAGCAGGGTGTAGGCACAGATCACCAAAGTGAATGAGATAGGCTGTGAAAAGTTACTTTAAGATGCAAAGCATTAGAATTGAGAAGGAGCTTTCTCACTCCTTTGAAAGAATCCCCACCAAAATAGTCTTTCCCCAAGAGCTAAGCAAGACTGCTGTCTTTTATCTCCACCTGTGTCTTCAAGTTTTTGGCTGATGGATCCCTATGTATTACTGATTTCTTCCTTGCGATTTTTGTGGTTTGCCTGTTAACACCCTGCCTGCACTTAGCTCACCTGGGCCATTACCTGACTGGCTTTAGACTGTGCTCCCCGGGAATGACCCCTGAGGCTTCTTGGGGTTGCATTCTACTATATCACAGAATGTGGCCAGAGAGTATTATACCATTTATGTGGATTGTGCTCATCGCAGAAGAAAAGGAAGCACTTTGAGTCTTTGTTTCCCTCTGAAGACTTCTCCTGGAAGGGAACCTTAAATGACTAGAAATAGCTGGTGTGACCGAAGTCACTGATTGCAATCAGAACTATGTTCAAGGCTTCGTGTAACTAATCGAAGAGGGCACTGTTTCTGGCTGACCTCAGCCTTGATGTTCGCCGTCTGCCCTTCCAGTGCTGTTGCTAGGCTCATTTTGTTGCACCCTACTCTGTGGACCTAAATTAACAAAGAATGCCTGAGATAATGTAAGCACTGTGTTACAGCATGTGTAAGGATGCAAAACACATCCTTAAGACCCTGGAGAAAATCAGAATGAGGAGAAGTGGTGGAACTTCTATCTTCCATCCCCATATTCAACCTCTTCCCTCCTCCCAAGGGCATGATGGGAATATAGAAAACATTATTTCCCATGCTTACCAAAAATGACACCTTTGAGTTCTGCAGCTCTTCCTTACACTGCATGAATTTACACCTTTCTTAGTCAAAAAAACAACTGATTGGACCACTATCTACTTATTTTTATTTTATTTTATTGTAGTAAGTGGTTACTATTTACAAAGTATACATAAATAACTTCATCCTGGCACTGGAGCCATCAGCTAAGCATCGCAATAGCAGTAGGAATTTGACAAAAAGATTTGTGTTTATGTGGAAAATCTGAGTACAAACCATGGAGTAATACAGTTCAATGTTTCAACCATTGGTAAATCGCGTATGTCATCACATGTTCCACAAATAACTGGTGTTGCTCTAAATCTTGAAAACAATACATACGGCCCCACAGGTCTTGCTGATCCAAGTGGACTTCTGCATTGGGGCCTATTCCCTGCTCTTCCCTTGACCTGCAATACTTTCCATCCGGCTATTTTTCTGCCTAACTCCTTCTTTCCTTTTATTTTCAGGTTTCTGTTCAAATGTTATGTTAGCAGATCAACTCTTCTCAGCACCCTCTACACAATGGCATCTTTCTATCATCCCTAACTGTTCTCTTTCCCTCTTACTCTTTATTTTTCTTCTTGGCACAGATTGCCATCTGATGTATTATATATATTGGCTTATTGATTTGTTGTCTCCACCCACTGGAGGGTAACTCTCATTCTGTGCTGAATTCTAGGAGTCTAGGACACTGCCTGGCACATCATATTTGCCAGGAATTTGTTGAATGAGTGAATAAATGCAGTCTGGAGGCATTATCTCACAGCCTCACCAGACAAGATTTATCATCTGTGGCACAGTTCCAGGTCTGTCATGTTCTTTTGAAGAAATTAATGGTAGCCATCGCTACAACTTATTGAATGCCTTCCATTTTCTGGTCTTTTTACATATCATATCATTTTATCTTTATAGGAATCCTAGGATAGGAATGTTCTTCCCAGTTGAGAGATGAGTAAGTGGTAGCTCTGAAAGGTCTAACAACGTGGCCAAGGCCACACAGTCAGTAGAAGGGGAAGCCATGACACCAAACCACATCCTGTGACTCCAAAGCCAAACCGTATGCCATCTCACCAGGCTAGCTCTCAGAGTAAGAGCAAGCATGGCTAGATATTGCACTAATTACTGAGCAAATCTCAGCTAGATGAGCACTAGATAAATGCTAGCTTAGCTAGTTAGCAAAGACTTGGCTTTGAATTCTAGCTCTGACCCTCAGAAGAATAAGGCATCAAGTCAGCTCTTTCTTTTTAAAACCAACATTACTTAGGTATAATTAATATACACTAAAATATACCCACTTTAGGTGTACAGTTTTAATGACTTTTGACAAATTTATATGACAAATTTATACCAGCACAATCAAGACATGAAATATTTTATGAAAGATATAAAATATTTTCATTATGCCCCAGAATTCCCTTCTGCCCCTTTGTGGTCAAACCCTTGAACACTCTGCCCCCATGTAAGTCCCAGACAACTGCTTATATGCTTTACATTTCTACAGGTTAGCTTGTATTTTCTAGAACTTCAGATAAATAGAATCAGGCAGTATGTACTCTTATGTATTGCTTTTTCTGCTCAGTATGATGTTTTCAGCTTCACCCATGTTGTTGGGTTTGCTAGGAGTTCATTCCTTTTTATTGCTGAATTCCAGTTTGGGCTGTTAGGAATAAAGCTGCTGTGAACATTTATGTGAAAGTCTTTGTGTACACATCAGTCGATACTTCTCTTGGGTAAACCCTTGGGAATGGAATTACTAGATTGCCCATGTTAAGTCCATGCTGAACTTTATAAAAAAGCTGCCACAATGTTTTCAAATGTAACTATATCAACTGAGACACTTCTTAGTGTAGGGTTGCTCATTTGTAAAACAAAGGTGTTGGACTTGATCAGCTCTAAATCCCTATTCAACGTTCTTTGACTAGAGGATTCTACCGTACAAGAGTTCTGACCCTTGCCTCTCTTGAGGTACCAGGCTTTCGTAATTTCCCCTTTTCCTTTGCATATTTTAATTTCTATACATTTATCTTGTTTTTGTTGGTGTCGAGGATGATGATGGTGATGATGATGATGGGAGAAAACTATCATTTCTTGAGAAATTTTATATGTCATGCACAAGAGTCAGTGTTGAACTTGAATTCTCATTTAATCCTCATTCGCAGTACATATTATTTTCATGATTGACTTTTGTGTTGCAGAAACTGAAGCTCAGGGAACATGAATAACTTCCCCCAAGTTAACAAAGCTATTCAATGCTAGAGCTGGGAAGTAAAGTTGGACCTGATCACTTCCAATTACTAATTTCTTAGCCCTTGCTCTGATTTTCTGGTTCCTACTTCTTTATCTTTTATATGACGCTGTGATCTGCCTTGCTATATTCTGGACCTCCTTCCCCTTTTCCATGATGTTTGCCAGTTTTTTCTTGCACACTCTGGCATGACATCAGTGTTCAATGACCCAGCAACTTTCCAGAAGGCAACAAAAAAAAGCAATTTAGAGAGTGAGGCAGGCTTAAGATCATCTTACTTATGTCAGCTCCATTAAGTTTTCATTAACTGTCAGAATGGGACTTCTTGAATCAGCATAATGCCAGTAAGCATTGCTTTGAAGAAAGAAATGCTTAACTAATAAGATATCTTGTCTATATTTTATCTGAATCTGGAGAGCCCAGTCATTTTAAAGCATCTTAGAGGTCATTGCCAATTTTGCACTGGACAATTAGCATCTCCTTTCTCATCAAGTGGTGAAATTACCATGTTAGCTCATTGCAGGAATCAGAACATATTATTGGCTCTTCATGCTTTTCTATGCAGTCATCATTAGGCATAACACAGACTCTGATATTGAGTATTATCATTTAGATTAGTATTGTGTGAATATCCTAAGCATATCCCATTCAATTATTTTTCAGTATAGTCTTACCAGGCAAGAGCCAAGACCGTTAATAATATCATACTTCCCATGCCTATGCAATGTCTTTACCGTGTTATGTGGCTCCTGAGTAAACCATTTCTCACTTCCACATTATTTATAGTGCTAATCAAGCAATACCATTAAAAAATTATTGACTTTAAAGAACCCTGATGGGAGTTCTGAAATTGCTTTCCCTGAAATGACCTCTGCTCTACTCTACATCTAGACACGGGAGGAGTTAATTCAAATTCCAGCTCCCCCATAAGCCTATTCTGATTACTTTATTTTTACTCTTATCATTCTTTGAATTTCTAGATCATTTAGAGTCACCCCTTAATACTTTAAAATTTAATTATGTGTTGTATATTATCACTTGTGTTTCACTCATAGAGAGACATTGTGGCATACAAGAAAAGAGTATGAACACTGAATTCAAGCAAATATCAGCTTTGCCACTTAAAAACAATGTTACTGAGCAAGTTCTGTATCTTCCACAGGACTCAATTTCCTCATCTTAAAAAGGAGATAGCAGTGCTCACAAATTATGGTAGTAATAGCTGTTTCATGAGGTCCTTGCAAACAATAAATGATATAATGTATGAAAATGGACATGTGGTGAATGCTAAACAAATGGTAGTCCCTCATCTGTCTTCACCCTACACAGATTTTGAATTCCCTGAGGCTGAGCCACGTCTTATGCCTCTGAATATATTGCATCCACTCACTCATTTAATAAAAGTTTATTGAGCACCTTACTATGTCCTAAACAATGTACTCAGTACCATGAATAGGATCATAAACAAACCATCCCTTTCCTTGTGGACTTAAAGTCTAGCAAGGAATTGTAGACACAGAGTGAATAAAAATATAATTACATGCTTTCACAACACATTTGAAACATCAAGGAGCCCTCCACACTATTAATAAAATCAAGAATTGAAAGCAATTTATTCCTAAACTTTTGCCAGAGAATAGAAAAAAAAAGATCACTCTAAAGATGCCTCCTCTCACTCACTGACCTTCATATTTGTACTTACTCCTTTTGTATTTGCCTCACAAATACTTTGGAATTAAATACATAGAGGCATGTTATACACAGAATCTAGATTTTCTCTTTTTTCCCCTAATCATGTTACAATCACAGTTGTTTCGAAGTATTCTATGGTAAGATGTATCATTTTTAAATGTCAATGTTTTAGAGTTTTTACAAGTGTTTGGCCATTTTTGTAATCTGAAGCCAGTGGCTGCTATTCTTGTTGCTACCTTTATAATCATTGTCAAACATTAAATGAATCTCTACCATGGGTTAAGCACTGCATCAGGCACCTGGACTGATTTTGCACTGAGGAAACATAATTTAGATAGGAAATCAACACGTACATTTAATTGAAAAGATAAATTGTAATATACAAGTTTACTTTTAGTAAGAGAAAAAGACAACAAAAATTATTCGATAAAATACAAAACCCTTTCATTAAAGCACTGAAGATCTAACATGGAATGGTAAGGAATTATTTAAGAGCTAGGATTTAGAGAGGTGAGCAAATCACCACTTTGCCCTGAGGATATTTGCCAATCTAGTTTACATTAAGCTGTCAAACACAGCTGTGGCTTTGAAGAGCTCTGTACAAAGGGGGAACGGAGGTGGAGGTTCAGAGTTTGCCCAAACTTGCCAAATCCATAGTGGATGTGGTAGTGTGTGGCCCCTTTCCTAGGGCACTAGATCTGGTCACCACCACACACAGTGTGGAGCAGATGGATCAGTAGAAACCAAGGGAAGTCAGAGACCCGGAATACAGCTTAAGTTGAACATCAAAGTGTTTGTTTCAGGGAAAGAAGGGAATCTAAGGGTGAAGCAGCAGATTAGACCAAGTCCTCAGACCAGAGGAAGCAGGTTCAGAATGGAGAATGGGAGACAGAAGCTAGATTTTTAGGGTTTGGGGTTTGGGCAACTGAATCTTTAAAGCCCAATGAGTCAGGCTGAACACATAATAGGAATCAACCATGAAGGGAACGATTATTTAATATGTGGAACTTGTAAGCAATGTCTGATGAAAAATTAAAATGTCATCTTCCACCTCATCCCTCAATTTCAGCTGAACTAAAGAGTTAAATGTAAAATATCTAGCTATTACCACACAAGGAAAGAAAGAAAGAAGAAAGAAAGAAAGAAAGAAAGAAAGAAAGAAAGAAAGAAAAGAAAAAAGAAAGAAAAGAGATGGAAAGGAAAGGAAATGAAAGAAAAAAGAAAAAGAAAGGAAAAGAATAGGAAAGAAAAGGAAAGAAAAAGAAAGGAAGGAAGGAAGGAAGGAAGAAAGAAAGATAAAAGAAAGAAAGATAAGAGAAAAAGAAAGAAAGAAAGAAAGAAAAAAAAAAGAAAAGAGAAGGAAAGGAAAGGAAAGGAAATGAAAGAAAAAAGAAAAAGAAAGGAAAAGAATAGGAAAGAAAAGGAAAGAAAAAGAAAGGAAGGAAGGAAGGAAGAAAGAAAGATAAAAGAAAGAAAGAAAGAAAAAAAAAGAAAAAGAAAAAACCTCAAACATATGTTAACATGTATTTCTGGAACAGGGAAGATTTTCTACATATAAAAACTATGATAAATATCAAGAAGAAAAGATTAAAAGAAGTAATTCTATCAAAAGGAAAAAAAATTTAAGGCATCTGGGTGGCTCAGTTGGTTGAGCATCGCACTTTGGCTCAGGTCATGATCTCACGGTTCTGTGGGTTCAAGGCCTGGATCGGGCTTTGTGCTGACAGCGCAGAGCCTACTTCAGATTCTGTCTCCCTCTCTCTCTGCTCCTCCCGTGCTCTCATTCTCTCTCAAAACTAAACATTAATTTTTTAAATCAAAAAACAAAAGGAAAAAATTCTTACATTGAAAGCAAAATAAATGGTGGGAATGTTTTTGCAGTAAGTATGACCAAGTTATATTAATTAATGTAAGTTAATATTTTAATATGTGAAAAACATATTAAACATCTATTAAAATGTTAAGATTTCAATAGAGATGAAACACGAAAAAACATTCATAAAAATGAACATAACTTGATAATAAATTACAGAATGTGATAATATAATAAAGAGATGTATTCACTGAATTTTTTTACTATATGCTAGACACCATGTGTACTGTGCACAGATTATTCACTTAGTCCCCACAATCCCATAAACTAGGCTCTATTAAAAGCCCTAGTTTGTAGATGAGTGAATGGGCAAAGAGCGACCAAGTGGCCTTGGGTCTGAATTTTATGTCTTAATGCCTCTTATATTTATTAAACTTAACCTTTTGTTATATCTCATTATCAAGACAAGAGTCAATAAATATTTATTGTTTATAATAATATATAGGAACAGTTTCAGACTCTTTTCACTTATACAGTATTATTACCTTTAGCAGACTCTAGGATATCAAAGATATTATGAACAAATAAAAAGATATTTCAAATTATTGAATTAGAGGGGCACCTGGGCCGCTCAGTTGATTGTGTCTGACCCTTGACTTCAGCTCAGGTCATGATCCCAGGGTTGTGGGATCAAGCTCCACCTGAGACTCTGTGCTGAGCATGGAGGCTGCTTAAGATTTTCTCTAACTCTTCCTCTATCCCTCTGCCTTGCTTGTGCCCTCTCTCTCTCTCTCTCTCTCTAAAGCAAACAAACAAAGAATAAAATATTGAATTAGTATATAAATGTCAAACTTTATTGAATTAAATTCTAATATTTAATTAGAATAAACTGTCAAGCTTTCTATGTAATATATAGGATCTGATTTTAAAAAATGTCCTATAAGATTTTAGGACTGAAATCTTACACTTTTGGCAAAAAATTGGAAATAATTTTAGAGAGGTTGAGACAAGAGAAAATTCTTACACGTGTATGTTATTTTTCCTTTTCTTTCTTCTTCTTTTTTTTGGTATACTTTCTTGCATTTTTTAAAGGCTTATCCACACCCCTTTTTTAAAGAAACAAAACCTTTCTTTTAGTTCCTAAAGGCCAAGAGTTTGTTTTTCAATTAACTTTATAGAGGTCTATACATATTGCAAGGATTTGGTAAATGTATTTGACAGAAGATAATTTAAGAAGATTTTGTTTACTGAAGCTGACAAAAAAAAAAGATAAGACTTGCAAACCAATTGATTCCAACATCTGTCATGTTTGGACAGAGTGTTTAAACCGCAGTTTGAATACAAATTGAGTTTTGGCTGGTGAACAGTTCATATTTCAGAAATGGTTTACCTCAAAAACATTTTGAGGATAAATGTTTTTTATCTTTTCCAAACATTTATGCTAATTCAAGCATGGGCAAGCTTGAAAGCAGAGAGGAAAAGCCCTTGGAGAGGATGGGAGTGGGGATTTAAGATACTGATGAGAAAATTGCACAACTATTATCCTAGCATGAAGTCTTGCATATC
This sequence comes from Cryptoprocta ferox, assembly GCA_028646485.1. Lineage (NCBI taxonomy): Eukaryota > Metazoa > Chordata > Mammalia > Carnivora > Eupleridae > Cryptoprocta > Cryptoprocta ferox. The sequence continues at coordinate 26,911,917 of CM053571.1, forward strand.
TGATTTCTTCTTTTCCTCCAACACTCTTATCAAATCAGCCTACTAGTCTTATAAATCCTTTCTCTACAATGTCTCCCACATTGTTCCTAGATTTTCTCCATTTGCGTTTCTAGCATCCTCGTTTAGCCTTTGGCTCCCTTACTCCCAGACTATTCTAATAATTTGATATTTCATTTCCTTGTTTCTGGTCTGTCTTACCTTCAGTCTGTCTCAAATAGGCCACCAGACACACTTTCGTAAAAGACCACCTTCTCCATATCATTCTCTTGTGCAGATTTTTTTTTTAATTCCAGTATATTTAACACATCCTGCCAAATTAGTTTCAGGTGTACAATATAGTGATTCAACAATTCTGTACATCACTCAGTGCTCATCAAGGTAAGTGTACTCTTAATTCACCTCACCTATGTCACCCATCCACGCACCCACCTCACCTCTAGTAACCAACTGTTTGCTCTCTATAGTTAAGAGTCTGTTTTTGGTTTGTCTCTTTTTCTCTTTGTTCATCTGTTTTGTCTCTTAAGTTCCACATACGAGTGAAATTATATGGTATTTATCTTTCTCTGACTGACTTCTTTTACTTAGCATTATATTGTCTAGATCCACCCGTGTCGTTGCAAATGGAAAAATTTCATTCTTTTTTTATGGCTGGATAATATTCCATTGTGTATATATGTCACATCTCATTTATCCATTCCTCTATCAAAGAACATTTGGGCTGCTTCAATAATTTGGCAATTGTAGATAATGCAGCAACAAACATACAGGTTCATATATCTTTTTGAATTGTATTTTTATATTTTTCAGGTAAATATTCAGTAGTGGACTTACTGGATTGTATGACAATTCTATTTTTAATTTTTTGAAGAATGTCCATACTGTTTTCCACAATGGTTGTAGCAGCTTGCATTCCCAACAACAGTGCATGAGGGTTCATTTTTCTCCACGTCCTTGCAACACTTGCTGTTTCTTGGATTTTTTATTTTAGCTGTTCTAACAGGTATGAAGTGATATCTCATTGTGGTTTTGATTTGCATTTCCCTGATGATGAGTGATGTTGAATATTTTTTCATGTGTCAATTAGCCATCTGTATGTCTTCTTTGGAGGAATGTTTGTTCACGCCTTCTGCCCATTTTTAATCGGATTACTTTTTTTTCCCTCCTGTTGAGTTGTATCAGTTCTTTGTATAGTTTGGATCCTAACCCTTTATCAAAGATGTCATTTTCAAATATCTTCTCCTATTCAGTAGGTTGTCTTTTAGTTTTGTTGGTTGTTTCTTTGCTGTGGAGAAGCTTTTTATTTTGATGTAGTCCTATTGAACCTCATTTTCAATTGGGGAAGCAGTTTAGAGATTTTGTTGGAGTTGTTAGTAAATACAGGTAGAATAACTAGCATCATATTCAACATATTCAACATTCACAAGATAGTGATTAATCTTATTAACAAGAGAACAGTGTGATGAAAAGAACCTGGCTAGGCAGTCTGGACACAATTTTTTCTAATCCTGACTTCCGAGAGATCTTAAGTAATTTGAGCTACCTTTCTGACCTTCATTCCTCATCTCTAAAATGAGGGAGTTGGAATAGATTAGCCATTTTTAAAAAATGTTTATTTATTTATTTTTAGAGAAAGCACATGCATGGATGCAAGCACGGGAGGGACAGAGAGAGAGGGAGATAGTCTGCACTGTCAGCACAGAGCCGACTTGGGGCTCAATCCCACAACTGTGAGATCATGACCTGAGCAGGAATCAAGTGTCAGATGCTTAACTGACGGAGTCACCCAGGAGTCCCTCTATTAGTTATTTGAAAATTTTTATAGCTACTATACCCTTTGCATAAATCAAATCTTAGACAAAAGGTCAGGGTTTGCAAGTGATAAAAGTAGAGCTGGTGGGGTTGAACTAAAGGAGAGAAGCAGGAGCCAACTCCTCAACCTCCCACTCACTACCTCCTAGGGCTGCCTAAGGCACCTCCTGGGATGTCCCAGACTCAGCAGAGCATGTGAATAGATGACTACCAAGATGCTTTGGAATTAAGACTTTCTGTTCTATTGATGTTTTTACAATGTATCAACTAGATGACTTTTTATTAAATCAATTGCTTATTGGGTATTTCTCAGGATGGGTCCAAATGTAGTATTTATAATAAAAGACTGACACCACTTGTTTAAATGATGAAATAAATGTAGTACCCAGTCCATTGCTCAGAACTGTCTTTATTGAAGATTAAATCAATGATCAATATACCATAAAGGCTCCATATCTATCTATATCTATATCTATGTATCTGTATCATCTATCTCTCTATCTTCTAGTCAGGTCCTATACAGCATGGCTATCATAACTAGCAATGTGGAGACAATACACGTTTTTTAACCTGTCATTTCATTTCCATCAGAAAGTTGTCATCAGCTTCATACAGGTCAATATAGAGTCCCCAAAGTGAATAAGGTTAATTAAAGCTTTTCTGGAATATCCTCAATTCTAAATCAGATTTTGATTAACTGTATACTAGGCTCTGTTCTCATTTTTTTTTCTTTCAAATAACCCATTGGAGGAGGTGTCATTATTGTCATTTCATATATGTGAACATGTAAGTCATCTTTAAGGAATTTATGTGAAATCACATTGGCTATTAAGTGGCAAGACCTATATGTGAGCCCAGTTTCTTAATTCGCTCCTTGTTCCCTTTGTTCATAATCAGTCCACTTATTATTTTTTTATGTTTATTTATTTATATTGACAGAAGGGGAGAGAGAGAGAGAAAGAGAATCCTGGGCAGGCTCTGTGCTGTTGGCACAGAGCCAAACATGGGGCTCGAGCTCATCAACCATGAAATCATGACCTGAGCTGAAGTCAAGATATGGACACTTAACTGACTGAGTCACCAAGGTGCCCCTAGTTCTCTTTCTACTAAACCATAGAGAAAGTGAAAATTCAGACAGAATGATGCACAAACTTTTCTTTCTTGAGAATGTGTTCTTAATATTCTGCTTGACAATTCTAAGTAGTTCAGAGAAGCTCTCTGACTCATCTGATGACACGCAGTTCATAAGTATTCAGGACATCATGGATTTTTCAAAGACATAATGGGTAAATATTCTTCATGTTTCAAATTATAATGCAAACATTGTTTTCTGATATTAATATTTATTGTTTTCTGAAGTTCCATTAGTAGTTCTTATGATAATTCCTAAATCTTCAGAAAAAGCTTGAATTTTAAATAACAAATTGTGTTACTATCCATATCTGTTCTCAGTTTCTATAGGCTTAAAAATTCTCTACTTACAGGAGCCAAAATAAATGACTACTCACTGAAGTCTCTATTGAATTCTGGCTCATTTTCTCACTTAATTCTTTACTTGAGAATGAAATGCTTATCCAAAATAAATAAGGGGTCTACTAAACTGCAATGATTAACAGGCAATGAGTTTTAGATTCCATTTACTTATGGAAATCGAGTAAAATTCAACATTTTAGTAATACTATTGTGATGTCAGCTGCCCGATTAAGCTGTTATAACTGCAGGAGTTACTACTTTAATATCACATTAGCACATCATTAACTTGAACCATGCCAAAGCAGTATGAAAATGAGCAATTTTCATTTTTTAGAATAGACAATATGAACTTTTCCTGCTGCTTAAATTTGTCTTATGTGTGTGTGCTGCAGTGGGGGTGGTAATAGAGGAAATGTGGGGTGGAGTTATATTTTAAATTAATAATGAGTTGCTTTTGCAAAGTCTGTGTGTATTTAGAAATCAAATCTAAGGTATATTTTTTAAATAAAAAAAAACAAGATAAATCCCTTTATATTTTGTAGACCTTTGTTAGCTGCCTGAAAATCTTTTTTGGGTTAGAGAGAAGATGGGTTAAGCAGAAGCAAACCTACATATAAATAAATAAGTGAAACCTGCTACTTTGGATATAATTTGCAAATTATGATTACTTACTGGAGCCATATTAAACTATTTTTTGAATAGATGAATGACTATCATCCATTAGCTATGTGGCCAAAGTCCCCTTTTAAAATTTGGCACATATATTGTTTTATTTTTATTATCATTCCAAAGTGCAGAATACTTGACAATTTTTTAAAGCACTTTAACACATATTAGTATTATTTTATTTTCACATAACCTTGTAATATGGTCAGAGAAAACATTTGTATCATCATTGCATACATGAGAAAATGGGGTTTTGACTCCGTAACACTAAATGACTTTCCTTAGGTCACACAAATCTTTTTCCATTGTTTACTATCTATATGATATTGGAAAAATTACTACTCTATGCCTCAGTTTCCACATCTCAAAATGGGAATAACGAGTAGATATATCTTGCAAGATTGTTCTGAGAAATAAATAAGATAATCCAAAATAAAGTAGTGCCTGGAACATGGCAAACATCTATAATTAGTAACCATCGTGATTTTTATTGCTTTTGAAAAAAGCCTAGTAATTGCATTACACAAAGGTATTCAAAGTACTATAATACTAAATACCATGGACATAAAATCATAATGTTAAATGTTAACATATTTTCTTTAGACCGATTTATTTGCTTATAATCGCTCCTTGTTCCCTTTGTTCATGGAATTCATTTTGTTTTTTGCTAATGTGTTTTCGTCAGTCATTCTTTTATGAGGGTCTGTGACTAGCCAAGCTCTCTGTATTTTGTGCATCTGAGAAACTCTATTTTTGCCTTTGTTCCTAAATGATGGTTTAGATGGAGGAACACTCTGTTGCCTGTGAGAAAACTGATGTCTGCCTGATTGTCATTCTTTAGTTGGCCATCCGTCTTCTCTCTTTGGTAGCTTTTAGGAACAGATAAAGGATTCTCTCCTTATCCTTGCTGCTCTATATTTTCACTATTGTGCCCCATTGTAGGCATATACCTTTATTTATTCGTTTGATATTAGGCACCCACTTTGAATGGGCACATATATATACAGAAGCTAATAGTACTCACAATATTCTTTCCCAACATTCTATACCCTTCTTCTGGAACTATTCAGTATATGTTAGAACTTCATGTCTTTTACCTTCTCAATAATATTTCTTCATCACTTCATTTTTCAGGGAACTATTTCACCTGCATTCTGGGAGATTTTTGCAGATCTGTTTTCATGTATTCTCTTTTTAGCTGCACCTTGTCTAATTTTTATTTCTAGAATTTCTATTTGGGTCTTTTAAAAAGCTGCCTACCCTTTTTTTAAAAATTATTTTTTTACCTTATTTTATGTGCCTTTCTTTATCTCCGTGAATATTTAAATCCTCAGTTTAAAAGCTACATTGTTTGCTCTATTCATTGTTTGCTACTCTGTGCTCTAGTCTGCTCTGTTTCTTCTGGTTTTCTTCCGTTTGATTTCCTTTTGGTGCAATAGGTTTTGTCTGTGAGCATGTCATGTCACGGGTGTTGCTGTGTGGACATCCTATGCGTGCCCTAAGTTGTGCAGAGTTTCTGTAGGGACAATGTCACCACTGCCTCCCTGGAGACCCAGGGAGGACAACATCTCAGACCAGTATGTTGAGCCTGGAATTTCTATACCTTTTGGGTCATGTGGGAATTCGGGTCTCATTGGTGGTATAAGATCAAGACTACAGAGTCTGGTGTATTCTGTTTTCATCCGTGGTCTTAAATGAGTCTTGGTCCTGCTTGCTTTGGGGAAGCTTGCCTGCTGTGGCACAGTGAGTCAGCTAGTACAGTGCTTCACACAGAATAGGTGCCAAATGAATGCTGGTTGGATGAAAGTTTGTAGAATTAGGCTTCATAAACACTTTTATAGGTCAGAGCACCCTCAGAACTTACTGGCTCTAGTTGTTTATAATTATTTACATTCTATGTGTCTTTCAAGAATTGTTTGTTTATATGACAGATTTTGTTAATACAGTTAACAGTTATCCTTTGTTAAATTGTTTTTATTTTTATTTATTTATTTATTTAAATATTTTTAATGCTTATTTATTTTTGAGAGGCAGAGAGAGAGACAGAGAGAGAGAGAGAGAGAGCAGGAATGGGGCAGGGGCAGAGAGAGAGGGAGACACAGAATCTGAAGCAGGCTCCAGGCTCTGAGCTGTCAGCACAGGTCCCGATGCGGGACTCAAACCCACGAACTGTGAGATCATGAACTGAGCAGAAGTCAGAAGTTTAACCGACTGAGCCACCCAGGTGCCTCAAATTATTTTTAAATCAAATCAAATTGAAGCTGAAACCTAACACTCTAGAAATTTAAGTCCAAAGACCCCTCTGTTAGCCCTTCCCCATCCCTTCAAAAACAATTTACACACTTTCAGAACCATGATGTTTGCTGTTTTTAAACTGTGTGGTGAAACAATTCAAATATGTAGCATTGTCTTATACCAAATCACTAAAAATCAGGGCTGATCCTAAATTAAAAAATAAATAGTCTCAATAAATAGCCTGAATATCCTGACCAATTTTTAATAATAGTTTGCTGAAAATTATGAAGGGGCAGAATAAAAGAGTTGGTTTTGCAAAGGGAAATTACATACGGAAACTTATTTTCATTGAGGGCAATCTTAATATTTCAACATAATTATGGCTGCTAGTACAAGGTATAGGTAAAAAGGAGCTGGAAAAAAAGCAAGTATAACTACAGAAAATTTAATTAGTCTATTAATGCAGCTGTTTCAATGCTCTCTTTAAGCTTGGAGTATTTGCATTCTGATATAAAAGCACATTAAACATAAGCAAATAGTTTTGAGTTCTACTTTTGGCAGTATAAAAGTATAAAAGCTCTTGTTCATAAAGACTGTAGCAACATTTTCATTAGCTGTCATTATTAAACAGTATGGAATTAGCAGTGTGCCCTTAACTATTTGCTTTCATCAGGTTCTGATAGATACAAGTCATCAACGCTACGTCAATCCTACTATTCTAAGGGGCAGGGGAAAAGATGGAACTTGACAATATCAGAAATTGTCAAATTTCTGTCTCAGTTTTACTGGTTAGAAGCTATAAGAATTTGGGTGCTTCCTTTCCTAAAAAATGGAGGTAATAGAGCCTCCCCCACAGAGTGATGGTAAGGATTAAATGAGATAGTATCTGGGAAGACGCTTCGCATCTCAAAGTAGATCTCAAAGATCAGAAACATGGGCATCACCTGGGGACTTGTTAGAAATGCAAATCCTTGACCTACCTTAGTGCCTGGTTCCAGTTCCTTCCTGAAGCCCTACTTCTCAGGACACCCTTATATCTATGTCATAAATTTCCCCTTTCCCACTCAAGCTAGGTTCGCTGGTTTTCAGTTGGTTGCAGTCAGTCGTTTCTTTGGTTGATAGAAAACATCTGCAGGCAGCTCAGAAACTCTCATGTAAGATTGTTGTACTCTTGACCACTTTCTCTGGCTGCACAGGATCCTTTCGTATCCTGTCAGCTTCATTTCTTTATCCTTTCCTCTTCAGCAAACTTGGTGGTTTGGATGCTTGATTAGATATTTGCTTATTTCTTCACCCTTTTTTCTCCATCTCTGTATATGTCACCCTCCCCCACTCCATTCATGCACACTGTGCAGGTCTTATTAATAGTTCACTTTGTTTTGTTTTGTTTTTTACATTTTGTAAAGTTTCAGGTCCTGACAAACTTCCAGTCATCCTCCTCAATCGCCACTGGTACAGCCTGGAATTCATTGCTCCGAAGCAGTAAATTACCTTTTCAGTGGCTCATGCATTTAAACCAAATGTAAAATTCAGTGCCAAATCCCTGTAGTATAAACCTTAAACATTCCAGTTTTATCTGCTTTCCTGTTCCAATGCATTCAGCATCCCATTGGACACTAACAATAATATGCTCCATTTCTCATTCCATAACCTCTCAAAAATGGGTAAATGGTGTTTAAAAACAGAGTTGTGGAAACTTAACGCTAGGTGATATCTACATTTTCCCAAATCAGTGGGCCTGCTACAACCTTCCTGCTATTTTGGTCATCTGACCTCTTACACACTTTCAGTGATGACAAATTATGTGGCTTTATTAAGGAGTGCTTCCTTCTCTTAAAATAAAACCTAACTCTTTGTCACATCCAGAGTCTGCTCCATGGAGCACTTTAGAGCGAATATATTTCCTGTGCTTCTATGAATAGTTTCATCTCTAAATTTTCCTTTCTTAGGGTAAATATCAACCTCCTTTACCTGTTTTTTGTTAATAGGTTTATGGGGTTATGGTCATTTAATATCCTTCGTCTGAAATGATCTTATTTCATAATGTCTTTCTTTAATATGATCCTCTAAAATTGAACATAATAATTGGAATGTGACCTAGATGTCTGTTTCTATTTATACTGGGATCCTGGTTATTTTCCAACACTATTGTCAACTTGTTGGGTCCTAGGATCTTTTTCACATGTTATATGGTCAAGTCAGGCCTCCTGAATCCTCTCTTAATAATATGGTTTAAATAACAACAACAAAAAAGAAATGTAGGACTTAAGAACTACCACCAACAATAATAATATATCACAACAATAATATATCATTGAGAACATTGGTCATCTTTAACTTTCCACGGAGCCTTAGTCATTGACTTGGCCACACCATACCTTCATTTTCCCCCTAGCTCCACCCTATCTTTTACAGGATATGAAGACCCTCTTTTTATCAAAACGAACCTCTCCACCCACATAATTCATTCTTTTCTTTCTCCCTTGGACTTTGCCTTGTCTCTTTCTTTTTCTTCTTTTCTCTTTCCCTGGCTTCACCACCTTTGCTTTGAAACTGCTTCAAATCTCTTCCATTACACATGAAACAGAGTCTCATTTGGAGCTACTATCTTACCTCTTTTTTTTTCTTTTATTTCCAAGCTTCTTAAAGAAAGTGCATGCTACACTTACTCATCTTTCATTTATTATTTTTTTAAATACACTTTAATGTGTCTTCCATCTCAACCACTCTACTGAAATTGTTCCTATTAAGTCTAACAATAGGTCCGACTGTGAAATTTGAAGGCCGTTTTACAGTCCTTCTCTTATGGGTATCATTTAACACTGTAAATCACTTCTTTCTTTTTAAAACTCTCTATTTCTATGGCTTCCATGACCCAAGACTCTTGTAATTTTCCTTGTATCTCATGGACCATCGTATCATCCTCCATATTACTTCCTACATGGTCCACATGAAGTGTAGTCTGAGCCTACTACTTCCTGGTTATATATCTTTGCTTTAACTCTTTGTGCCTATGTGATAAAGTCCTGTTCCTTTGCATAACTTAGTGTCTCTGGCCCCCTGGCATCACCTCTTGCCATTTCCTGCTCTGCATTTTAGTGCTCAAAATTCTCTGCATACACCACACTAGTTTTCATCTGTGTGTCTTTCTTATACTGTGTCCCTGGCTGGAATAAAACCCGTCTCAGCTCAAGAGCTTATTTGACTGGCCTTTATCCCTTAGCTCTCCATTCAGTGAGTTTGATGTTACTTCTCTGTACTTGTATGAATATGCCCATCACTGCACTTTCTCTTTTGTGGTTCTCTCTCCTCAATTAGACTGAATACATATTGTGAGGAATGTGTCTGTATCTCCTATCAAAAGACTTGGATGAATGATTAACTATTGTTTGGAACTTTTGCTATTTACATCATTCTACACTTTCATAAATATCATTCAACATTTATCTTTGATTATAGCTAGTTTGTTTTAGTCCAACATTTCAGCCTGCCCTGCTCTTTTTAATTCCCCAGTTGACCATCAATGCTATTCATTATCTTGCCATTCTCTGTGGTCCTGGCAGATTAGATATGCATGTCACCTCAGTCTCTATCCAAATCATTAACAGAATATGTTGAATAGATCCTATGCTAGAATTTTAGAGCTACTGAGTGGTATCCTAGCACCTAACAACTCATTCTTCTTTTTTTCTCATGAATTGCCAAAATAAAGTTATCTTTGCCAAATAGCTCAGTTTCAGATGGACCTTATACATCAGATTCCAGCTACTGTCTTACAGCTCCTCCTCATGCTTTATCTGACATCTTCATTAAAAGACAATGTGAAATAAATCTCTAATGTTACGGTACCACCCTCATTCTTTCCTTATTCAACAGCAAAAACTGATCAGGAGAAGGGGTTAAACAGTTAAATGCACTTAATTTTTACTGAGGAATTTAAGAAAATCACCACTTTTTATTGGTTATACCAGAGCTCCTGTATTAATAATTACGAAGCAAAATTTCTGTTTGTCATTTCTCCAAGGAAAAAATATTCCATTTTTCAGTGAGGAAAAATATATAATCACAACATCTGGAATCTCACGAAAGATGATTTTAATGTTGATTGTGGAAGACAAAATACTAATGATTAATATGAATTGAGTTCTTATGTGTGTCAGGTACTTTTCTAGGTGTTTTTTTATATATGAATTTATTCTTCAGAAGAATTCTATCCAGGAGGTGTTATTACTTATGTGTTCTAAGGATAAGAAACAGAATCAAAGAGATTAAGTAAAGTGTAGGGTGATACAGTTAGTAAATTGTAAGGCTAATCTGGCTTGGTTCTAGAAAGTTCTCAAGTGTATACTTGTTGCCACAAATTCAAATCATCACTGTCTTATCTAACATATAGCCATATCCTTCTTAGGAAGGATCATCATCTCCTTCAACACAATACACCCGGTTGCTTTTGTGTACATATCTGTGGGGGGGTGGATAGAGTCCTTCCAGTTACAGTAATCATGATGGAAACCCTTGTGGGTGGAGAAGCAAAACATAGTGCTCTCTGCCCATCTTCTGTACTCTAATTTATTTCTGATAGGCCTAGAAGGGAATTGGGATTGGAAAAAGGCCCATCATTATCTTCTTTTTTTTTTTAAATTAATGTTTATTTATTTTTGAGAGAGAGAGACAGAGCACCAACAGGGAAGGGGGCAGAGAGAAAGGGAGATGCAGAATCTGAAACAGGCTCCAGGCTCTGAGCTGTCAGCACAGAGCCCAACACGGGGCTTGAACCCACAAACCATGAGATCATGGTTAGTCGAAGTCAGATGCTTAACCTACTGAGCCACCTAGGCACCCCTTTATCTTCTTTATTATAGTCATTATCATAATGTTCATTGTGGTACAAATGTTCTATTTCTTTCCCAGTATTATTCCCTTGGCTCACAAGTGGGAATTTGGCCTTGTTGGGTATTAGGAAGATAACATGGGTGTTTTCCTCCACCACCACCCACCTCTTGCTGGAGAGGAGTGAATTATGCCTGGAGGATGCCAATGGAAAGTCCTGTGAGACCTGCTCTTCTTTAGTTTGAAATCTTGTCTACTCTCCTAATCTTGTTGTCATGTAATAGGTAAATAAAAGAGCTATGGCTTCTCCATCCTGCCCCTGGGTGGGTAGCATTGCTTTAGGGAGAGGAATATAGACTTCCTTTTGTTCAGGCTGCTAAGCTGGATTTAGAAATTCGAGAGTCAAGGGTGGCACTATGAACCGTTTGATTCTTCTTTCAACGATGAATATTTATTGTGTACCTGTGTGTGCCATGCACTATCCTAGGTATTTCGCCAGTGAACAAAACTGCCCCCAAGGAAGCTTGCATTCTAGTCAGAGAGGACAGACAAAGTATATAACATGTCAGATAGTGATAAAGGATTGGGAAAAAAATAATGCAAGTAAAGGGGAATGCATGATGCATAGTATAGGTGGGATGGTATATTTCATATGGAATGGTCAAAGAAAGCCTCTCTGATCGTGTGACATTTGATCAGAGAGTGAGGAAGTGAGATGTGTGGCTGCCTGGGAGAAGAGTTTCTAGGCAAAGAGAAAAACAAGTTCAAAGACCTTGAGGTAGGCTTACTCTTTTTTTTCTTTTTTTTAAATTTAAATATAGGGAAGCCAGTGTGACGGGAGCAGAGTGAGTGAAAGGGGAGAATGTGGGAGGTAAGTTTAGAGAGGAAGCAGAAAACAAGTTCATTTCAGTCCTCAAAAGCCAAAGTAAAAAGAATTTGAAGTTTACTTTGCAAGCAATGGGAAATCAAAGGATTCTGAGCAGTAGAATAACATGACCTAACTTGTGTATTAAAAAAAAAAACATGGTTCTGAATTTAGGCCGAATGTAAACTCCACGGGGTAACTGTGGACATAGGGAGCTTGGTCAACAGGCTACTGAAATAGTTCAGCTGAGAGATGGAGGTTGCTTAACTTAGGGAAGTAACAGTGTGGGGGTGGGCGTGGTAAGAAAATCCAGATGCATTTTCAAGTTAGAGGCAACAGAATTATTGTTGGATTGAGTATAGGGTTTGATACTATCCATGTGGTAATTTGATTTTTGGTAAAGGGTTCTCGTAACATCTATTTTTATTTTGAAAATTTAAATATATACATCATTAGAGAGCATAGTCGAATGGACTCTTACATACCCCTCACCCAGATTCCATACATCAATGTTTTGACACGTTTGCTTTAAATATCTCCTTTTGAGTCATTTTCATGTTTGATGAATTATTTTAAAGCCGTCTAGATATCATATCATTTCACACATATATACTTTGGTATATATCTCTAAATATTATGAACATGTTCTTACATAATGCTATCATCATGCTGTAATAAAACTGAAAAGAAAAATTCCTTGCTATCAACCAAACCAAGATGATATTCAAATTTTCCTGAAATGTTTTTCCTTAATTGAGATAAAGTTTACTTGGAGTGAAACACACCTATCATAAGGGTACAATACAATGATTTTTGAAAAACTATATAAACCTGTAAAATCAGTAACCTAATCAAAAGTATAAAATATTTCTGGGGCGCCTGGGTGGCTCAGTGGGTTGAGTGTCTGACTTCAGCTCAGGTCATGATCTCGCGGTTTGTGAGTTCGAGCCCTGCATCGGGCTCTGTGCTGACAGCTCAGAGCCTGAAACCTGCTTCAGATTCTGTGTCTCCCTCTCTCTCTGCCCCTCCCCTGCCTGTGTGCTCTGTCTCTGTCTTTCAGAAATGAGTAAGTGTTAACAAAATATATAAAATATTTCCATGACTCTAAAAATTACACACCCTTCTAGTTGAATCTTGCTTCTACAGGAAACCACTGTTCTGATTTCCATCAACATAGATGAACTTTTGCTGTTTGTGGATTTCATAGAAATGAAATCATACAATATACATTCTTTCATGCTTGGCTTCTTTCTTCAACATAATATTTTTGAGATTAATTTATGTAGTTTACATGTATCACTAGTTTATTTTTATTTCTGTGTATTATTCCATTTTATGAATATAAAATAGAAACTGTTAAAAATCTTTCCATACTCAAAATTACTTTCCATGGTTTCCCAGTAACACAGGTACCACACTTTGAGAATTATTCCTCAATATTATCTCTCTTTGGACCACCTTAATCCTGGGCAATATCCAGAAATGTCACACATGGAAATAGGCATAGAAATATGTGTTGAACATCACCATATTGGGTATTATGAAAAATACAGAGAGGAGTGGAACATGGTTTCTCAAAGCACTTACATACCATGGGGAAACACACATGTAAGTAAGCACTTAAGACAAAAAGCAGAAATAAAGATGATATTTTGTGCAAGCAAAGAAGTGATGGATTCTGGGTGTGGGTAGAGTATAGGACAGGAAATCTGGGGACAGGTAGTGGGATATGATCTAAGCTTTGAAAGAGGGCTGAGCTAGCTACAAGAGGTACATGAGGAATGGATAATTCAGGTTGAAGGAAGGGCTTTACAAAGTTACAAAAGTATGAATGCATCTGATCTTTGTCCATCCAACCAATGGGGGTGAGAACCCTTGGGAATGATCTTCGAATGCTCCTCCCCCTTGCCCCATGACATCTGTCACCAAATCCTATTGGTAACATTTTTATAGTCTCTTAAATCATCTACCCCCTTCTGTTCTCATTGTCACTTTCTCAGTTCAAGCCCACTTTACCTGGTTTTCTCTTTACCAAACAATTGCAACTGACTTCTCACTGGTTTGTCTGCTTCTAGTCTGTCTTCATTCTAACTGCTTGTAAACACTGTCACTAGAACTGTCTTTGCCTTACCCCAAACTGATTGTGCTATTTTCCTGCTTAGAGTACAGATTATAAACTGGAGTTTACATTCCTTTCCCCCCTCCACTCCCAATTCCTTCAACCCCTTCTCTCAAACATCCTCATTCTCAGAGTCTCCATGTATTTTACTCAAAATACACAGTTTTGCTCCCTCAATATGCCTCACTTTTTTTCCTGACTCTGCATCTCTGTTGAAATTACCAATCCCAGTCTTCAGGGGTTTTTCCCTTCTCTCTGCTTAATTGATCCTCTGAGGCCGAATTCAATGTTACTTCCTTCTGGGAAGCTTTTCTCAATCCCCACCCCTGTCAAAATTAATCACTCTTTAGACATTGTTTTTGCCACGTAGACCATGCTTTGTATCATAATGATTTATATTCACCCCCATTCCTCCAGTGCACTGTAACTTCCTTGGAAAAAAAAAAAAGGCCATGTTTTTGGTTACCGTTGGCCTCACAGAGTGCCCTTTCCGTTTCTGGCTCTCTTTAATATTGTATAAAATCATTCTCTTTTACTTATAAGGTACACTGTTTTCTAAAGCAAACTTTAGTAAATTTTAAACTATCCTTGTCATGACATATAGTCTGACACAGTGCTGAAAGGCACTGAACATGGCTAATTATATGATGAGTTATAAAAATGAGACTGTAACATGCCCCGGCAGCTAACTAGTTTATCAGTCGGGGGAGTCATAGCTTTGACTTACTTGTCAAGGGATTTTTTTTTTCTTCTTTTTTGCTACACCTATTTTTGAAAATGTTTTCCTTTGTAACTTGAGAGAAGCATGCCATGCTTAGGAATAAATTATCTGACTCAGGCAAAAATACAAGATTAGGCCAAAGATATTTTCAGCGTGCAGAAATAGGACACACTGAGGTCTTGGGAACTTTAGCATTAAATTTGGGTGGAGATATATTAAATAGACTAAAAAATAGTCTTAAGATTGAGTGCATATCTAGTAACTGGTCCTATGACATGTTCAGCCCGGACTAAGATTCTCATTATAGCTTATCTGAAATGATGAACTGAATGTTGAATTAGGAATAGGTGAGTAAATCATCATGTTCCCAATTTTAGCCTGATTTATTCCACTCCTAGGAGATTTTTTCCTTTGTCATTAAGAGAAAACAATAATTGGGCATTATGTATATGAGCAATGAGACTAATAATAAAATCGTTAGCTATTTCAGTCATGTGACTTCATGCTCTGAGTGACCTTTTGAAAACATACTCTGTTGTAACTCTTGATGTGAAATGTATAAAATATTTAAATAAGCATTGAAACTGATATCAGATCCAGGCTTGTGCCTTCACAGGAAAAATTTCTAAACCTTTTTCCATATTCATGTTCTTAAGAAATACTTACACAATTTTCATGTATGCCTCCATCCCTCCTCCCCATTCCACCCCCAAACTTCAATGGCCACCTGCCACAGCAGACATTAAACAATATGGAAGATATATTTAATTCCATGGAAAGAATATGTATATACATTCGGAGTATGCATCTTCAAACATTAAAAGTTACTATGAACAAATAAATACTTAAAGGCACAGAAGTATATCTGCAAAGATGTTCTATTCAAACCTCAGAATTACTCTGGTTTCAGAAAAAAATGATATTTTTAACAGTAGCACAAAGCATAGTTTACTTTTTATAATAAAAGTATAAACTGTGAGAGAAAGACAAATACCATATGATCTCACTTATATGTGACATCTAACCAACAAAAACAAAAACGAATCCAAAAGAACCCTAAACTCACAGGTTTGGAGAATAGATTCTCTGTTGCCAAACCAGGGGGGTGGGAGGTGGGCAAAATGGGCGAAGGGGTCAAAAGGTACAAACTTCCTGTTAGAAAATAAATAAGTCCTGGGGATGTAATGTGCAGCACAGCATAGCGACTACAGTTAACTGTATTGGATGCTGAAAGTTGCTAAGACAGTGGATCTTAAAAGTTCTCATGATAAGAAGAAAAAAAAATTGTAACTGTGGGTGATGGATGTTAACTAGAGTTATTATGGTTTTCATTTCACAATTTATACAAATATCAAATTATATTGTATGTATGAAGCTATTATATTGTATGTATGAAGCTAATGTTACATGTCAATATATCTCCATTTTTACAAAAGTATAAATATGGGGCACTTGGTGGCTCAGTCAGTCAAGTGACTGAGTCTTAATTTGAGTTCAAGCCCCACATCAGGCTCTGTGCTGACAGCTCGGAGCCTGCTTGGAATTTTCTCTCTCTCTCTCTCTCTCTCTCTCAAGATAAATAAATTAAAAAAAAAGTGTAAATGGTGGAAGTATCTGAGATAACACAGTCAGGGCATATTTATATATAAAAAGGAATTACATGGTAATCCATTACATGGGCATTCTTTATTTATAAAGTGATGCTCTTGGAAATGTTTTCTTTCTCATTGTTAAAAATGTTTATTTATTTTTGAAAGAGAGAGACAGCAGAGAGGTACAGAGAGAGACAGACAGACAGACAATCAGAAGCAGGCTCTATGTTGACAGCAGAGAGCCCGATGTGGAGCTTGAAGTCACGACCGTGAGATCATGACCTGAGCCTAAGTCAGATGCTTAACTAACTTAGCCACCCAGGTGCCCCATTTTGGAAGTATTTTCTATCCTAATTTTTCTGAATTTTCTCTTATGTAAGTGCAATTAAGTTTTTTTTTTTTTTCATTATTTACTGGGACCAAACCAAAACATAAAGGAAAACCTTACATCAAAAATATCAAGAATAAATGAAGAGGTTTTGAAGGGGAATGCTCCATCTCTTTGGTTTCTGAAATAATAGCTATGTAAATTAAACTCATTTTTATGGAAAGAATATACATGAATGAATAACATGGAAAGTAGATAAAAGGCAAGGTAAATTTTGCTTTGAAAGTTAAATTGCATTGTGTGAAAATGGAAGTCAAAAGGTGTTATTGCTAGAAAACCTGTCTGATAAAGCCACTTAAAGGAACTGGGAACTTTGTTCTGAGAAAGTGAAGTCTAAAGAGAGAAGGCAAAGCTTCAAATATTTATTTATTTAATTTATTTTTTAAATGTTTATTTATTTTTGGGAGAGAGAGAGAAAGAGACAGAGTGTGAACCAGAGATAGGTAGAGAGAGGAGACAGAATCCGAAGCAGGCTCCAGGCTCTGAGCTGTCAGCACAGAGCCTGATGCAGGGCTCGAACCCACGAACAGAGAGATCATGACCTGAGCCAAAGTCGGATACTCAACCAACTGAGCCACCCAGGCATCCCAAAATCTTCAAGTATTTAAAGGCTTCTCATGAAAAGGACAAACAGGGCTGCTTTGGATTACTCAGATTGGCTTCTGATTATTGTAGTTTCTCAGCCCACTTCCCCTGCTGATTAGAGGATGTGCTGGGAATCAAGGGGAAA
This sequence comes from Cryptoprocta ferox, assembly GCA_028646485.1. Lineage (NCBI taxonomy): Eukaryota > Metazoa > Chordata > Mammalia > Carnivora > Eupleridae > Cryptoprocta > Cryptoprocta ferox. The sequence goes on from CM053571.1 coordinate 26,929,345, forward strand.
CCAAGCCTGGGGGAGGATGAGGGAGTGACCAGGAAGGTGGCTGAGGGCTGCAAAATCACAGCAGGAGTATTAATGATGGCCTTACCCTCTATTGCAGTGTTTCTACAGAATCTTATTAACAGCAATGATGGTAGTAATAACAGGATGGTAATCCATTCTTCTAAGTACATAATAGACCATGTCTATTTTAAAATAAATGTACCATGGTAATAAACCTGCAGCCGTTCTTAGATTATTTTTTTTAGCTATTTAAAAATGTTTTACCTACAAGCACAAATATACCTTTATATAAAAATAAAGATAATTCTAAGATACTGATATAACTGGAATGATCCATGGTCTTTGAAACAAAGGTATGATTTCAGAGACTATATTGAGACAGGTATTAATTGAGTCTCACAAATAAGTTGAGATTTTAATGGGCTTCATTATTGTTCAGCTGAAATTAAAAAACTGAGTGTTTTAAATCCCTGATCATTTCTCCCCGTTCTGTCATGCTGTTCAGAGCTGCTCTTTTGCCTCTTCTGAGTGAGGCTGATACATGAAGCTGAACCCACTCTTGACTGAATTTTGTTTCTAAAAATGCAACAAGAGTTACTATATATATATATATGCATTTAATAAATAATACATATATATATATATATATTACTGAAACCAGAAGTTACATAAATATATAAATAATCTTTCGGAGCAAAATATTCGACAATGGCAGTGATAATGAAATTATTTACAATACTGCCCTCCTAGACTTTTCTATAAATAGAAGCATATAGGAAATCATTTAGGGGAAGGTCACACTTATTGCCAGTTGATTTCTCCAGATGTTTCTTATGAATGTTCTTAGTTTGTATCAAAAGAAAAACTTGTAAAGCTTTTTTTTTTAAGTAGGCTCCACACCCAATGCAGGGCTTGAACTCTCGACCTGGAGATCAAGTGCTTTACCGACTGAGCCATTTAGGTGCCCCCACATTATCTTTCGGTAAAGGCTTTGTAGTTGCTCCTGCAAAGGTCATGTCCAATTTTGCAGATATGTCTTTACTGGGAAGTTATTACTTGTTGTATAAATGTATATTGATACATTTATTAAAATTCATTTGCATTCAATCTATCTCTACCTCTGTCCTGTTGCCCCTTTCCTATCCTACAGGCAAGCAATAGATGTTTTTCTTCCTTCCTTCCCTTCTTTTTTTCTTCAATACTTTGGTATGGAATTACATTTTTGAGATCAATTATTTACTGATATTTTACTTTGGGTGAATACTCTGCTGCATGGTATAGGGGATTCAGTGAAAAACAAGATGTGGTCAAGGAACACCTCATTTAGAAGGATGGTTATGATGTGTACATATGTACACGCATGTACACACGTGACCGTAATACAATGTTTAACATGGCATAAGGAGAGTGCTGTAAGACATAGGTAAAGTAGTATTTCTTTCTATAAGTGTGATAAGTTTTTTAAAGTTTATTTATTTATTGAGTTTGAGAGACAGAAAGAGCACAAGACGGGGAGGGGCAGAAAGAGAGAGGAAGAATCTCAAGCAGGATCTTCAACGACAGTGCAGAGCCTGATGCGGGGCTTGAACCCAGGAACTGTGAGATTACGATTACGACCGGAGCCAAAATCAAGAGTTGGCCACTTAACTGACTGAGCCACCCAGGCGCCCCTCCATAGGGGTGGTAATAAAAGCCTTCATGGAGAAGGTTATACCTGAGCTCAGTTTGAAGAATGGATAATCTGTCAAAAGGAAATGATAGGGAAGAGAAAACTTTAGGTGAAAATAATAAGTTACTTTTTTTCCCTAGCTTTATTTAGTTTTCATCTTGAGCTGTATGGTCCATCACAAATAAATTTTTGTGTATTGCATGTGTATTTTTCCTCACATATTTATCTAGTTGTTTAGAACACTCATTGAATGGACTTTCCCATATCCTTTAAATTGTCTTGGCTCCCTCGTCAAAAATCAGCTGACCTTGCGCATGTGGGTCTACTTCACGACCTCATTCTCTTCCATGGATCTATTGGTCAATCCTTATACAAACACCATTTTGCTGTCTTTATTACTATTGTTCAGTAGAAAATAGGTAGTTTTGGTCCTCGAATTTTGCTTTTCCTTTTTAAGATAATTTTTTGATATTCTAAATCCTTTTTACTTTCATATAACTTTTAGAATCAGCCTGTTAATTTCTATAAAAAGCATCAGAATTTATACCTACTTCAGTAGGCAAAGATTCCATAAAGAGACTCCAGAAAGCACCACCATTCAACGAAAAAACATGATAAATTGGACTTTGTCTAATGAAACATGTCTGCTAATCATAAGGTGTGCTAAAAAGCTGAAAAGGTAAAATGCAGACTAAGAGAAAATATTTGTAATCCATATATCTGATAAAAGATTTGTATCTAGAATACATAAAGAGCCACTACAATCAATAATAAAAAGACATAAACCCAATAAAAATTGGAAAAAAATCCTTGAAGGGAATTTTACAAAATAAGATAAACAAATTGATAATAAGCACATGAAAGGTGGTAAACATCATAAGTCATCAGGAAAATTCACATTAAATCACACTAAGTTACCAATTAGAATGGCTGAAATTAAAAGACTTAGGATAACAAATATGAGACAATACGGAGAAAGTAGAACTCTCATACATTGACGGTAGGAGGGTAGAGTGACAAAACTATTTGGGAAACACTGTATAGCAATCTCTTATAAAGTTAAACATATATGTATCATAGAACCCCAAAATTCTATCGCTGAATTTTTATCCAAAAGAAATGAAAACATGTTTTTACAAAGAGACTTATGTGTAAATGTTCATAGCAACTTTATTCATAATAGTCTTAAAGTGGAAGTAGTCCAATTGTTTATCAACAGGAAACTGAATAAACAAATTGTGGTATATTCCCTTCATGGTATTCTACTCAGCAATAAAAAAGAAATGGACCATTGACACCTGAAAAAAACACAGACAAATTCTATAGACATCATGTTTAACTAAAGAAACCAGACCAAAAGAAGTATATTATATATGATTCTATTTATAGAGAATTCAAGAAAAGGCAAAACTAATCTGTGTTGATAGAAATCAGAACAGCATTTGCCTGTGGCTGGGGTTGGAGTTGATTGGAAAGGAGCATGAGGGAAATTTTTGGGTACTGGAAATATTCTATATCTTGATTTAGGTGGTGTGGGTTTCATCATTGTATACATTTGTCAAAACTGTATGTGTAAGCTCTTTTAATTTTTAATATCTATAAATTTTAGTTTAATATAAAAATATATTCAACAAAGTAATAAGACACAAAACTGGAGGAAAGCCAAATATGCAAGTTCTTTCATAGAGAGTTGGATGGAGAGCAGGGATTAGTGAGAGATAATGGTTTGAAGGTGATCAATGTTGGTTGAAGAGTTGGCAGTTTTCTTCACTTGTAATTGTGCTACCAAATATGGTTTTTAAGGGAGGAAATAAGATGATCAGAGCTATGTTTTAGGGTGATTCATCTTGCTTAGATGAAAGAAGTAAGGAATGCAGTGGTGTTACAGATGAGATGTGAAACGCCTGCTCGGGAGACTAGGCATTATGAGGGTGGCAACAGGAACAAAGAGGAGAAAGGAGGTAATAACTTTGAGAGGTTATCACAAAAAGAAAATTCATAAGATTTTATAGTAAATACGGGCCCAGCACAGTGCCTGGCAAATAGCAGATGCTCTATAAATATTTGTTGAAAAAAATGAATAAGTGACTGAAGGAAGTGATAGTCTGAGAAATTCAGGTGGGTTTGGTACTGTGAATAGGAGTTGGAAATAAGAAGTTGCCTGGAGGAAATGAGCAGCTGTGATTTAACATTAGACATGTTCTAATGTTTTATGTCTGCTGGGCATAGAGATGCAAATGCAGAGTGGGGGACCATTGGCTTGAACCTCTGGAAAGAGGTCACGGTTGGATATAGAGATTTTAGAATGATTAATGTGAAGGAAATAGCTGAATTATGTACAAGAAGAGATCGCCTAAGAATACCTATAGAAAGAAGAGAACAGAAGCTTGGCAAGGTGGGAGTGGGGCTGGCAGAATATTGAGGAAATAGAGGCAACAGTGCCGGAATTGTGAGGGAGGCAGGAGGAGGGCAATGTTAGGAAATCTAAAGGAGACAAAGGGCTTCGAAGGGATTGGTGATCAGATCTTACACACAGTAAGAACAGATAGAACAGACCATTCACAAATAAATGGAAGAGACACGAATGGCCAACAATTAGATGGACAAATGTTTTGCCTCATTATTAATTTAAAAAATATAATAATATACCATTTTCATTTCTCATATTAGCAAAGGTAAAAAAATAAATAAATATACAGCATTGACTCATTTGGGCCAGGTAGCACAACCTTGTAGGAATGAAGAGGTGAATGTGTGCTAGATTTCCTATAGGGCAGACACTGGCTTTGCCTAGTGCAGCAAAAAGTCACTCTTGACTCCTCTCTTCTTGTTCCTCTTCCACACATTCTGTTCCATCAACATGTTTTATAGATTTTATTACTATATACATTCTGAATCCCCCTGTCTGTCTAGATCTCCACTGTTACTCTCTTGGTCAAAGCCATCAACATCTGAGCTTCTGTCTTGGCAACTGTTCTGGACTCTGCTCTCCAGTTCCTGCAATCCATGCCTCCTCCACCCCACAACCAGATAGTGTAAACTTTCATTCACATAAATTATATGACGTCGATTTTTCTCCTTAAAACTCTGCAATGTCTTCTAATAGAGCTTAGAAGAAATCCAAGACTCCAAGGTTTACATTATCTGCCTCCTGCCCACCTCTCCAATACTTATATAGTTTTTTTCCTGCTGACAGCTGGCCTGGTTCTAACTTAAAAACCAGGGCTCTTAACCATCATTTTGGGGGAGAGGAAGCTACAGTTTCCTTTGCTACCCACAGGTCGGTTTTTGCAGGTTTCTGTTTTGGCAAACTGTCCTCACAAGTTGTCACCAGATGGACCGACATCCCTTGTTTTGGATTCCAGAAGTTTTGCATTCTTTAATCGATTCCCTTGCACTTTCACAGATGTCTGCTTGAGAGATGTCCTTACCCAAATGTCCCTGCTTTCAGAGAAGCCACTATTTTCAATTTTGAAATTTTGAACAAGCCCTAATTCTAGGTCTCTGCCTTGTGTTCGTGGAACACCTCAAGCTAAATTTCTATCTTCATGACTTTTCTTCCTTTTCTGGACTCTGTCTCGTCTCCAAATTGTTAGTGGTTTTCGCTGTTCTCATTCGAGTGGCCACATGATTATGGGAACCTACAAACTGGGAAAAGAACTAGTTATTAAGACTGGGCATGTAGAGTTCCGAACAACTTATTAACTGCTGGGTGTGGCCCACAGGAACCTGGCAAGCTCTGACTCATAGCGCTTCTCCCTGAATTTACCCAAGGGAAGAGGCTTAGCTAGCAATTCTTTAGAGAGCCCAGAATTTGATGCCAGGTGTTTTCCTTGTAAAACAGCTGACCGACTTTACTTGGTGCAGTCAAAGTCTTGGGTTGCCTCCCACAAGGAAAAACTGGTGACCCATTTCAGTCAGCGCTGCAGAAAACTTTCCTTGAGACCTAAGATGGTTTAGGGGAAACAAGACAAGAACGTGTTGAGCTTTGGAGATTTTTTTTTTTTTTGCATGTGGTAAAATACACATAACAAAATTTATGATTTAAATCATTTTAGAGTGTACGATTCGGGAGCATAAAGTGTATCCATATGTTGTATCATCATCACCACTATCTAATTCCAGAATATGTTCATTCCCCTAAAAGAAACCCCATACCTGTCAGGAATCACCCCCTATTCCTCCCGCCCCACGTCCGCTGGAAACCACAAGTCTGCTTCCTTTCTCTACGGACTTATCTATTCTAGATATTTCAAATAAATGAAATCATACAATATGAACCTTTTGTGTCTGTTGTTTTTCACTTAGCATGTTTTCAAGCTTCATCTATGATGTAGCATTTATTTTAGTACCTTATTTCTTGTTGTGGCTGAATGATATCCCACTGTATGGATTTACCATGTTTGATTTACCCATTCTTCTGTTGATGGACATTTGGGTTGTTTCCAGCTTTAGGCTATTGTGAGTGGTGTTGCTATGATATCTGTGTACAAGCATTTGTTTGGACACCTATTTTTAATCCTTTTAGGTATATCTAGGAGTGGAATTGCTGGAATATATGGTAATTCTGTGTTTACCTTAGGGAGGAACTGCCAAACCAAGTTCCAGAGTGGCTAAACAATTTTACCTTCCCACTAGTCATAGAGGAAGATGAGTTTGGGGAGAATTTTAGGAGTTGTTTTTTTTGTTTTTTTTTTTAGTGTTTATTTATTTCTGAGAGAGAGAGAGGGGGGAGAGAGAGAGAGAGAGAGAGAGAGAGAGAGAGAGAAGGGAAAGGGCAGAGCACAGGATCTGAAGTAGGCTCTGTGCTGACAGCAGAGAGCCCGATGCAGGGTTTGAACTCACTATTCATGAGATCATGACCGGAGCCAAAGTCGGACGCTTCACTGACTGAGTCATCCAGTCGTCCTTAGAGTGTTTTGTAAAGGTATCTGAACCTGTAAGCGAATCATTAAATGGCGTTTGCATGGTGGCATAAAACAAACAAAAAACTGATTCATATTTTTAAAATGAGATGAATTTATCTCCTCCTTCTGGTTTAAATTCTTCCTCCCTTAGGGATGAGAATGGATCAGGATGGATAATCCTGAGTTGGATCCCAGGAAATTCTGAAAGCTGCTCGTCAGCATACCCACATGTAAGATTGCATGTGTAGTGTTTTGAAATCGTCACAGCTCAGCGATGCAGAAGTACAACTTTACCCATTCTGTTACTGAGCTCAATTTAGCTCTGATGTCCCCATTTCTGCTCATGGTAAACGCCTCCTAATCTCGCCACTGAAAAGCAATCTGGCTTCTTCTGGTTTAAATAGTGACAAGTAATGAAAACTTATTAATTCCACCCAGGATTTAAACTCATTAATTCAAAGGTCAGAGTGCCTGTTAAGGTTGTTCTGGGTCCGGCTCTCCCCACTGTTTCCTTCCATCTCAGGAAGTTACAAACATCATGACACTGGGGGAGACGTGGTTGGTTCCACACATCCTTTTCAGTTTCCCACTACCTCTGCTTGGTCTTTTGGCACGAAATTTGTCCTTGCTATATCTGTCTGAACTACACTGGCAAGGCCTTCGGGAATGTACCAGAATTTTCTGCTGATATCCACAGCCTTACCCATACCCTATGGTATAAAATATGGGCCCACTGAACATTCTTTTCTTAGACCCTAGGATCTAAGATTTCCTCAATCCCCTGGACCACTCAGTATTTATATCAGTATCTTAGGCCTTTAGCCTGTGGGTGATGTGTTATAAATTCAGTGGATCCCATATATTCCCACTGTACCATAGTATTTGTTATAAAGTGGGTTTCTTGGGGGTGCCTGGGTGGCTCAGTTGGTTAAGTGTCCAACTTCAGCTAGGTCATGATCTTGCAGTTCGTGAATTCGAGCCTTGCATCAGACTCTGTGCTGACAGCTCGGAGCCCGGAGCCTGCTTCGGATTCTTTGTCTCCCTCTCTCTCTGCCCCTCCCCTGCTTACACTCTGTCTGTCTCTCTCTCAAAAATAAACATTAAAAAAAATTATAAGGTGGGTTGCTTGATCTGATGAAGTGTTATGTGGGAAATCCGTTTGGGTGGTCTCAACTCTGTAAGAGCTCAAATAATGGTGCTAATTGAGGCCCTGTGGATAAGCCAAACTCACACCTGGAATGTGTTGTGAACTCAAAATAAATCTTTGTCCCTGCCAGTATAGAAGGGGTCTAATGGAGGGAACTTACACCACTAATGGATTGTTGGTGTCCTTGAGGTATGTTCCTTTATAAGGGGTAAGCATTAGTCAATGTTGCTGGCATGTTGGACATTTAGCAGCAGTTTTAATGAGTAGAAACCCATGATTGTGGGCCATGTATAGCCTCTTTCCATCCCACCATGTTTTACATTTACAAAACTATTGTATCAGCATTGGAACAGCTAATGACAGAAGCTGACCAATGTCAGCTGGTCAAGTCTTTCTCTTTACTTGGTTGTTTAGTGCCTCTTTCTTGGAATGGTAATATGTAATGCAAACACAGATCTCTCTTCAAGCCTGAAAGTCTACCTACGTAGTTCTATTCTTTGTCTCTGATCTAATAATATTTTTTCTGCTAGGGTCTGACTAATCAGCTAAACTATTTGTTGAGTCCATGCACATTTAAATTAGGACACTTATTTTTCCACATAAAGAGGATAGGGTATGTTGCCGAGAGGCCTCCCCATTGGGGGAATTTCACCTAATGGACCTCACCTTCAAGACCATCACCGAATAGGGGTACCTTGATGGCTCAGTTGGGTAAGTATCTGACTTTGGATTTTGGCTCAGGTCATGATATCACTGTTCATCGGTTCGAGACGCACATTGAGCTCCATGCTGACAGTGCATGCAGACATGCTTCTCCCATGTCTGTCTCTCAAAATAAAATAAAATAAAGATCATCCCTGAATAGTGATGCTTTGTGGCCAAAGTCCATTTTTGGCTCTACCCATATACTGACCCACATTCAAGGTCATGAGATAGCCCATCTGTGAACTAAATTTTACTTTCTTCCTCCTCCATCATCTTGCCACTAATAAGATAATGATAGGTGACATGTGTCCACCTCCTTGTGCCTCACATTTGTGCCTCTGGCCATGCTTTGGCTTTGATCCCAATATTTCACTGCCAGCTATGACCGATCTCTTCTTGATCTGCCCAGTTTGATGTATTGGGCAGAACCCGCCTTCTGTTGGGAACTTTTGGACTCATGGTCACTTTGTGCTTTGTAGTCATGCACTTAGTCTTTGCCAGGGCCAAGTAGCACATTTAAAAAGGTTTGGAAATGTATGTAACTTTATGTTCCAGATGACATTTCCTTGTTTCAGAACTCTAATGGTGATTCTTCCATTTTGGCTTCCCTTAAACTTCACAATGTACTTTTTCTTACCTGTAGTTCATCTAATAATTTAGGATCTGCTGAGTCAAATGGCCCAAATGACAAGACCACTGTCACCCATTTCCTGCTGTGGCCCTTACTCAACTCTGGCGGTCTCTCATGTCACCTGGTTTGGGGCTCAGAGGAATATTCAGAAATAGGCAGTCTCTAAAAGTGGGTGTGAACTTAACTGAGGTGGGTCTCCTCAGTTGAGAACAATTTCCAGTAAGGTTGAGACCCACAGGCTGTCAGCTGGTAGCACCCTCAGCATCTGAGGGTAATTTCCCTTTTATCCCAAGAAGGGATTTTGGCAGCACAGAACTATGGCTCAAATTAGTGAGGCTAACAACGGACTTATCAATAGCCACAATAGAGGTCAGAAACAGTGGGATAATACCACAAAAGTGCTGAAAAAATAATTGCCAAACTATTCTATATTCATCCACTATGTTTCATGAATGAATGTGAAATAAAAGCATTTTTGGGAAAAAACAGGAAAAGAAAGAAAAAAAAAAACAGGAAAATAATTTGCCCCCAGCAACTGAGATAATTAATTCTAAAGAATGTATTTCTGGCAAAAGGAAAATGGTCTGAGATGAATACAAAAAGAAATGAAGAACAAAGAACAAATACGTTTAATATGTGGGTAAATCTAAATGAACATTGGCTACATAAAATATAAATAATAGTTTCTAGAATTATTGCTAATATATGAATTATATATAACACTTAAAAATATAATTTGACACTCCCTAGAGAAGCCCAGAGTAACATGGATATAAATTTGGGGACAAACCATGCTTTCGACACATATAGTGTTTCCTCTTCAAGAAAACAAAGACAAAACCAAGAATACACAAACATAAACTACCAAATAACATAAAAATAAACATCTTTAAATATGGACCATTGGGGGCACCTGGGTGGCTCAGTTGGTTAAGCGTCCGACTTCGACTCAGGTCATGATCTCGCGGTTCGTGGGTTCGAGCCCCGCATCAGGTTCTGTGCTGACAGCTCAGAGCCTGGAGCCTGTTTCAGATTCTGTGTCTCCCTCTCTCTCTGCCCCTCCCCACTCATGCTCTGTCTCTCTCTTCTCAAAAACAAATAAACTATATAAAAAATTTTTTTTAAAAATATGGGCCATTGCATAGGATTTCACATCCCAACATGTGGTTTTTGTGGTAGTTATTTAAAAACAGATGCTAAAAAAAATAAATAAGACACCATGGCTAAATTGCATTTTTTTGTTTTTTTTTTCTTCCCTAAAGAGATAGTTCTCAACCACTTGTCTGTCTAGTATATATTGATTGAAAACCATTTGGAAATTCCTCCATCTGTCAATGAAATGCAAACACCTCTGGAGTGAAATCAAACAGCTGTTTAACTGCTCAGAGCTTCACTAACAAAGAAATCTTCTTCCTTAACACTGGCTCTGTTTACACTATTCCAAAGCAATGACTCATTCAGGGTAAAATCCAGTAGTTCCAGGTTGTGTAAACATAACCATTATTTATAAGGAGATTTATATAAAGACCCAAGACTAACTGCTTCCCAGTTGAAGAATTGCTGAGTACTATTAAAGTTAGTAGTTAGATTCCTCCATGTGTGTGTGTGTGTGTGTGTGTGTGTGTGTGTGTGTGTGTGTTTGGTGAATTATTTGTATTCATGAGCCACACTTGAAATTCACAAAAGCTCTCGTTCCCTTTATTGCACAAAATCAACTAACACACTTGGAATAAATAGAAGTCTTATGAGCAGTCCTATAATTTATCATTCAAAAGCACTCATTTATACTACATAGAAATTAGCAAATATTTTTCATTTTTTCTTAGTTGTCTTCTCATTGACTAAGGAGAAAATTGAGTAGAATGTAGACTCTGGATTCTGGTGGTCTGGGTTTGAATACCAGCTCCCTCAGTGGCTGCCTACATGGCACTGGGTAAGGTACTTCTTAAGCCTCAATCTCCACACCTGTCAAATGGCAAAAATATATCTCACACGATTATTGTGAGGCCTAAAATAATATAAATTTTGTAAAAATAAATTTTTAAGAATTTAAATAAAATGTAAATCATTCATTGTAGTGCTTGTCACAGAGCACTTAATACAAGTTACCTATTATTTAAAAAGTTTTTTAAAATTTTAATGTTTATTTATTTTTGAGAGAGAGACAGAACACAAGCAAGGAAGGGGAAGGCAGAGAGGGAGACACAGAATCTGAGATAGACTCCAGGCTCTGAACTGTTAGCACAGAGCTTGACGTGGAGCTTGAACCCACAAACTATGAGATCATGACCTGAGCTGAAGTTGGACCCTTAACCGACTGAGCCACCCAGGTGCCCCAAAGTTACTCATTATTTTAAATCATGAAGCATTTTGCTGGGTTTAATATTTATGACTATCAATTAATTAATATTCAGGTCTTGTAGCTTTTGGCAATGAACGATTATTCACATAGATCTTCTAGAAATGAAAACTGCTGCCAGTCACTAAATTTCATTCGAATACCAACTAGGTAATTCAATAGTGCACTGTTTTTAATTACTCCTGACCATACTTCATAGTAAATGTACAGCTGCAGGAAGTCTGGAAGGCTAACCTGTTTAAGACCAGCTACTTCACAATAGCCATCAGGATCCTGGCAGGAAACAGGTGACACATTAAAGTTGGGTATGGAGAAGAGTTTAATAAAGGATTATTTACAAAGTTGTGGGTGGACCTTGGGGGAAAAAAGTGACAAGCACTTGGAGTTAATAAATATGGGAGAGCAGTTAGCACTTCTAAGCCTGAATGGTCAGGGGGAGGACGTGGCTTCAGGAACCTGGAGTGGATAGCTTTGGGGAAAGGACCTGTGGCACTAGATACGGCTAATGCTGTGATCTGGTAAATACCCCAACCTCACTCTCTTCTTGTTCTTTCAATTTCCTCCCAGTGCTTCCAATTGGCCACACCTTACATGAGAAGCCTGAGGTCAAGGGAGCCTGCTGATCAAGTACATGCAGGTCAGTCTTCTAGAGCACAGAACAAGTGTGGATTTGGAAAAGCAAACAGAAAGCAGCCAGTGTCACTGTTATTGAGTTTTCCCATAGCTGATGAGGGACCTGTTAAAATCGACTTCAAGTATGTTGCAAGTCTGGACTGTCTCTGCTCAACTAGATGGTGCAGAATTCTGGACGCTCTAGGCAGTTTTAGAGCTGGAATGCACATAAAGTGGCTCCACAAGCAAAATCCTGGCTTTCCCGCAGGTCATTTCCATGTGGAGACAGGGTAGACTTCCACCAGTCAAAACTACCATTAGGCTCTGTAAACTTCAAACCATGAAGTTCTCAGCTTAGAAGAACAATGTAATCCAAAGCTAGGGATTTTCTGCGTAGGTGGGAAAAGCCAGACCGTAGACCCACAATGAGTAAATCAATAAACATCTGATAACTACAGTTTGGAGTCAAACAGCTTGCTTATGCTACCTTGCTTTTACAAAAGACTTGCATTAGTACAGTAAAGGTTGTTTTTTTTTTTTTTGTTTTTAATAAAAGTGAAAATCGTCTTTGGCTTTTTTTTCAGTTAGTGAAAACAGATACCAATGTAGGTCTTTTGTAAAAGTGAAGCATCGTAAGGCAAACTTTCAGAAAGCCGGTGGACACCCTTCACTTTGCAACATTTTGGCTTACTGGAGGTTTCATAGGAACTCTTTGCTTTGGGAGAGCAGGACACACGTGTGCTGTTTTGGGTCTTCTAGCCTCTAGGAGCCTTGAGATGCCCTGCAGCCCCAGCCAATTGTTGGAGACTTTGTAGGAATTGCCCAGTGTAGATGCTGCTGGCTTCCTGCCCCTCAGAACCTATACGAGGTAATAATGTTGATTGTTCTTCAGCAATCAACAACTCCTATAATAAAATATACTTTGTGGAATCCTGGGGACATTACCGAAAATTGATCAAGGAGTAATCTTTTTTTTTTTTAAGTTTTTTCATTTTTGAGAGAGAGAGAGAGAGAGAGATACAGAGACAGAGAACAAACAAGGGAAGGGCAGAGAGAGAGGGAGACATAGAATCTGAAGCAGGCTCCAGGCTCTAAGCTGTCAGCATAGAGCCCAACACGGGGCTCAAACCCATGAACTGTGAGATCATGACCTGAGCTGAAGGACGCTTAACCTACTGAGCCACCCAGGCACTCACTGATCACAAAGTAATCTTAAACAGAGTAAGCATGAAACCCAAGAGAATGGATGCAGAGGTGGCTGGGAATGGTAGACTTAGCTGATCTGGACAGTAGAGGAAGGTGTAACTGAGTACATGTTCAAGTAAAATGCAGCTACTATCATAGAGAGATAAAGAGATGGTCGTTTTCTGAGCATTTACTCTGCATATTATTTATCCTTCGTGAAATTCTGTGGTTCTCTGATTACATTGTTAGCTTTATTTTATAGGGGAAGACACTCAGAGCAAAAGGAGAAACACCTGCTCAAAGTCCCACAGGTAGTAGATGATAGAGCTTGGATTAGAACCCAAGCCATTCCTTTTTTAAGGCTCCTTCTTTCTGTGCCTCTGTGTGCTGGAGTAAAGAAAGGAAACATTGAACAAGGGAGGTCATATTGGGATATGGAGTAAGATTAAAAAAAAACAACAACTGTCAAGGGAAAATGCTTCAGTCTTCTGGAAGAGGGGAGAGAGGGTTAGAAATTGCCTGGGGTAAAATCAAAACAAAGTGCAGCAAAAACATATGGCTGATTAAAGGAGAAAGCTGTCCTCAGTACAGAACAGAAGATATTTGGGGTATAATAGAGCTTAGAGTGAAGGAAGCCCCATCTGTAGTCATCTCTTCAAGGCCAGATCTAAATATGCAGAATATGGGTGGCTCTACTCTTTTGCGGATTGATTCTCCTCACCCACCCCTAAGGGATACACCAAGGAAAAGTACAATACCTATAGTAACATGTAAACAGGTGGGCACAGAAGAGACAATACTCCCTGGATGAGAGCAGAGAGAGAGGAGAGCAGGTCTTGGAAAGTCCTCCAGCAGGAGAGTGAAAGAAGATAAGGGAGCATTTTGCCAAGAATGTTCCACCTGGTGCCATCATTTTTCTGTTTATGAGTGTTTGGCAATACTGTTCCCCTGATATAAGAGCCACACTGATGGGGCACCTGGGTGGCTCAGTCAGTTAAGCGTCTGACTTTGGTTCAGGTCACGATCCCACGGTTGGTGAGTTCGAGCCCCGCATTGGGCTTTCTGCTGTCATCGCAGAGCCTGCTTTGGATCCTTTGTGCCCCTCTCTCTCTGCCCCTCCCTCACTGGCTGTCTCTTTCTCTCTAAATAAGTAAATAAACTAAAAAAATATATCATACTGAGTAAAATTTTGGGGAGGTAATATTCTTGTTTTCTGGGGGGGAGTGAAAGAGGATGTTGCAGGAAATAGATTTGGGGAGCTTGTGTTTGAGAGCAAATGTTTAAGGTATGTGACATGGTGGGTAAGGTGGTTAAACAGGGGTCTCAGAGCGAATTCTACTAGCATAGAGGTGGAGTATTACATTGGAAGGATCATGACTCTACATCCAGCACAAGAGCTAATCTGTTTCAGACCCCAGTAAAAGTGGAGTTTCAGCCCTGACCCACCAGAGCGGCCTATCAGCTTCTCTCACAGAGGAACAGAAAGCACAGGGACAAAAAGCAGAACACGCATCCTAGAGACAGAACGTGCACTCTAGCAAAGCATAGTCCTTCTGGCTGTCGTTTGTAAGCTCAGGCACTCAGCAATTTTGCTTTGCTAACTGTGCAGCCTGAGTGATTCTACCTCAGCCTGAGAAAGCCGAGTCTAAGACTGATCTTTTATGAAGGTAGTTTACGTGAAGATGTCATTTAGGGAGCCATGAGTGGAGACTGGGAAGAGTGAAAGGGGGAAGAAGGGATTGCTGAAATAAGGATGCATCTCTGAGCTGGTCATAGTGGTGGGCAACCGAGGCTTGCTTACACTGGGATGCTCTGAAGGTCATGTCGGATACACGTCCGAATCGTCAGTAGGAGAAGCAGAGCAGTAGATTAGCGGCTGCCTGCAACTATGCGTCAACGTAAGGATTATCCCATGGGATGCCAATCTTCCAGATTTATGTATGTCTTGGGACCAATTAGGCTTCCAGAAGCATCTGGTATCAGGTGTCAGGGAAATGTGGGGCAGACCGTAAGAGAACTGGGTGCAGCTGAGGCAGGGTGCTGACAGGTTTTACCTGCCCAAAGTTGGCACTGTGGCAGCCAGGGAAGGGGTGAAATATTTTAGGTGCAGTTCAAAGAGCACTTGATACAAATAGCATCTTAAAAATTTGCTTAAACAAAGATGAAACATTTCAGAACAGTATAGAGGCTTTAGGTCAAGAAAACACCATCCTGCTTATATAGGACAGAAATGCAGGACACACAAAACACCAAGCAGAATATGAAGAGATGTATTTTAATGGTAACATTTTTTAGATTATCATTGTCCAGACAGAGTCTTACTAATTCCTCTTTAGGGATGAAAGTGGAAATGACTGAATTCCCCATTCACTTATTATTTGTCATTTGTTTTAAGTGAGTAGATGTAAATGAGTTGTTTAAACATTCCTGTGTACCTTTCATTCTGTTGAGTGGGTACAGTAATTTTCATCAAATTTTATTTGGGTTCTTTTAAAATTCTATCTCCCCCCAACACGATGACACATTCACATATGTGTAGATTTTCTTCTGCTAATTGGGAGGTTGAACTTGGGTAGATTATCCGAGTCAAGATTCCAGTGACTTGAGAATAGCCCACAGAAATATCGTCCTTTTGCAGACTGGGTTTTTAGTCTCTGCGTGTTTCCTATTATAAGAACCACCACAAAAGGATCACTGACCTGTGATTACATTACATCATATCAGGTGAACTCCTCAGTTCAAAATAAATACCATTCAGGAGGAAGCTTAGGAGAAATCTTGTTTTAATTTTGCATAAAAAATTCTATAAACCTTTCACTGTGCATCTTCTATTTGCTAGGTACCTTATACACATATTGCTCCAATTTCTCATAAGCGCATGAAGCAGGTATTATCATGTTCATTTTATTTATTTATTTATTTATTTATAATTTTTTTTTGAGAGAGAGAGGTGCATACACATGCGTGAGCAAGGGAGGGGCAGAGGGACAGGGAGAGAGAGAATCTTAAGCAGGCTCCATGTCCAGTGGGGAGCCCCATGCAGGACTCAATCTCACCACCATGAGATCATCACCTGAGCCTAAATCAAGAGCTGGACACTTACCCGACTGAGCCACCTCTGCACACCACATCTCCGCTTTTAAAGACTAGACAATTGAGGCCAAATGAGCTGAGTTGCTGAAGTTCTCATAATCCGAAACAGGCAGAGCCAGGATTTCAATCCAGACATGCCTGACTTTGAAGTTCTGTTCTTTCCTGCACACTTGGGACCTTGTCGCAGTCATTCTTCTGGTCATCCCGGAAAACACACCAAATATACCTCACCTCACCTACTTACATAATAACCTGCAAAGGAGGGAGAGCCATCTGTTTCAAGAGCAGCATATTTGAGTCCATAAGCAAATAGGTTGGCAGAGAACAGAAGGATTGTGACATTGCCATTTGGCATTCCTGCCTTACTCCGTATTTATAAAATAGAAATACATGGTCCAACATGTTGATTTCACAAGCTTATCATTATCATCCATTCTGAAATAAGCACAGTCAGGGACATCATGTACAAAATAAGGGATCCTTGTTTTGGAAGGTGATGTCAGGCCGGAGGAGTCTTTGTTTAACTCCTATCTCCTAAAGCACTAGCTTACAAGAGACTTCATGAAATATACTTTAATACTGAGGCCAATGAAGGAGAAAAACAACTAAGGGAAAACAAAACTTTAGATTTATTTTAAGAGCACAAGATTACAAGATTACTTAAAAGGTAGTACAAAGCAATGGTTCCAAAATAAGGCAGATCATCCAAATTCATTTGAAGAACGTTAAATGTATATACATACCTGAACCAAACTTTAGGCAGAGTATCTAGGAATAAGATTCAGGCATGCTTGTGTTAAAAATATCCTGTAGTTATTCTGATTATCAGCTTCAGTTTATGGCCGCTACTTAAAACAGTTTATAAACTAATACAAAGGGAGCCTACTTTTGTATTTTCTTTTCTTTTAATGTTTATTTATTTATTTTTATTTATTTATTTATTTATTTTGAGAGAGATAGAGCATAGGAGCATTTGAGCAGGGAAGGGGCAGAGAGAGGGAGAGAGAGAGAATCCCAAGCAGGCTCTGAGCAGTCAGCACAGAGCCCAACGTGGGGCTGTAGCTCATAAACTGTGAGATCATGACCTGAACCAAAATCAAGTGTCAGACGCTGAACTGACTTAGACACTGTTAAGAAGTCCGTGAATAGAGACAAAGAAAAACGAATGTCAGTTGGTTTATCTAATACTTGGCACATTATACAATGGGATTATTTTGGAAAATAGCAACAGAATAAGCTAAAAGAAAGTATAGGGCAGAAACGATAAAGGGGAGAGCAGAACCATATAAAATAGGATATCAAGACTTGATGGAGAGGACCCACAACATAAACTTCTGATTCTTTGGGAAAAGTAAAATAAAACTCTAGCTTAAGTTTGAAATAAGAAAAGAGAGAAAGAAGAAACAGTACTGTAAGTGAAAACCATGTAACTAAAGATGCAGAAAAAATAACAAATGTAATAAAAATGTGAACAACTCTAAGTCAATGAGTTTAGCAACTTTTAACAGGTATATAATGGAAAAATATAATTATTAACCTGACGCATAAAGATATAGAAACAGGAATGCTCCTAAAAGATCAATGAAATTGAAATAGTAGTTAAAAATATTCTCATACACAAAAAGGATTAAAAACTCTAAGTTCAGACCCTTAATAAAAAAGAAGATAATCCTTGTCGTTTTCTTATTTGTGTGTGTGTGTGTGTGCGCGCGCGCGCGCGCTTTATCACTGTAAGCATTTCATACATACCTGTTTTATATTCTTTACCTAATAATTCCAATATCAATAGTCTTTACAGGAGGAGGTGTCCATAACTATTGTTTATTGGGTACTTGGTGTCTTTTGGTTTTGAACTTACTGTTTGATTTATTTTTAAGTGTATTTATTTATTTTTGAGAGAGTGAGAGCATGCAATGAGTGAGTAGGGGGAGGGAAAGAGAGACAGGGAGACAGAGAATCCCAAGCAGGTTCCATCCTGTCAGCACAGAGCCTGATGCTGGGCTCAAACTCATGAACCTTGAGATCATGACCTGAGCCAGCATCAAGAATCACATGCTTAACCGACTAAGCCACTCAGGCATCCCTTACTGTTTGATTTTAAAGAGTGTGACCCCCGTGCACCTAAATTAAGGTATATTTCCTCCAGAGAGGAGTTTCTTTTATTTCTACTTCTGTTTTTACAAGTAGCCAGGAAACACCAATGACTTGGGACCATTTCTGACTTAAGGTTTTAGTCTCAGCATTAGAGTATTGGACGTGGCTTCATCACTGGTGTGTTGGCCTCAGAGTCTCACTTGTGGTGAGATTTGCCATCTTTATAGGCACACCGCCTCGATCACCTCCCAGATGCTCCAGTCTGAGTTTCCCTCTAGTTCTCCGTTTTTGGTTTTTATTATGTTTTGTTTTTGAGAGAGCGAGAGAGTGCCGTGCGCAGCACAAGCATGTGCAGAGGGCGGGGCAGGAGAGGGAGACAGAGAATACAAAGCAGGCTTCATGCTGTCAGCGCAGAGCCGGATGTGGGGCTCGAACTTGCGAGCTGTGACATCATGACCTGAGCCAAAACCAAGAGTCGGACGCTTAACCGACCGAGCCACCCAGGGGCCCCTAGTTCCACGTTTTTTGAGGTAAGTAACAAAGATCTCCCTTCGCACTGAAAATCAATAGTACCTCAAATAGTATGTCCTCGATAAAGTTTAGTTGTGAACACTGGGAGTGGAGAAAAGGGCTTAGGGATGGAGAGAAGGCTTCCAACCTATGATTAAGTTTTATTTCTTAAGCCGAATGGTGGGTACAGTTGACTTGCTTTATTTATTAAATTTATTCGTATTATTATTTAAGAATATTTGTATATTGTGACTCTTTTGCATGTGTCATCTATTTTATGAGACGCTGAAAAGCAAAACTGTGGTTTCACTATAATCTCTTTGTGACATTGAGAGAGAACTAACACATGAGCAGCAAAACTGTGCACAACTCTACATCAACTAAAAACAGTTCCTTTCAGCACGGATCTACGTGCTGGGAGAAGAGCAGTGACCCAACAGGAGACATGCCCAGGTAGAGCTGGGTAGAAAGGAAGGAAATGGTAAGTGACATATGGTAGCTTTGTGGGTTTGTTCGTGGAGTACGTACGACTCCTGTAGACTACCGTATGAATTCGAGAAGAATTTGGGGTGAAATTCTCACAGATACCATGGGAATAGATCAGAGAAATACTGGGTATTGTGAGTCTACAATCCACTGTGACCCTGAGTTCATGGGTTATACAAGTTGCATGTAAATAACAGCCCCGATTCCCCTCTGGTCTTGAGAGTATCCTTAAAATCTTTGCTTTCCCTAAAGGGTCCCCTCCAGTTGTCTTTTTCTCTTGTGTTTCAATTTTCTTTTCTTCTCTTTGGTTGCCCAGTAACATACCAGGGAGAAGCAATTTACAAAATGAAGCCATGGTACTTAGAAACATTAATTCCACTCTCGCGGGGAACAATTTATTCCCAGGGTGTGGTTTTTTCACCATGGGATCGGACCCATTGAGATGGCAGCATAGCAAAGATATCTGTTAAATTCTTATCTATGGGTCAGGATATTAAAATGCCATGTAATTGGAGGTCCCGTTTAGAAATATTAATAAGTATTGCATTGAAAATGAATGTAGTAGTAAATGAGAAAACAGCAAGCCAGGAGGGTTTGTACAATTTCACTCAATTCTATGTTCTACCTAATTTACCAGGCAAAAACTAAATTATGTTTGGAAATCAGTCATGCAAGGTTTCTGGCCACTTTTCAGAAAAATGGATTATCTGTCACAGTTCTCTGAAGCTTTAACCCCGTGTGACCTAGTAACATTTTAGGACAGTGCTATGAGGCATTCACCAGTCAGGCATGTTTCAGGGGCCCCAAGGGCTGCCCACCTCGTAATAACTCTATCTACACTATCTGTTCTGTTATCTTTCAAAGTTGGATTCACTACCCCGACATCTTCTGGAATTTTTTTGTCTTTGTTGTTTGCTTTTCGATAATCTGTTCTTTTTTGTTATCAGTGAGGAATGTAGAGTTTACAACCAGAAGGGAGTGTTTTCTGATTATCATTTCCTGTTAACATGTGGCTGACAATCTGATTCTGAATGCCTTTGCTATACCAAAGGGTAATCATAGTAGCAGTGATGCTTGTTATTGTTGTTTGAATTGAGATACAACCTGCGTACAGTGAAACAGTGTTCAGTGTTCAGCTCAATAATTTTTACAT
This sequence comes from Cryptoprocta ferox, assembly GCA_028646485.1. NCBI lineage: Eukaryota > Metazoa > Chordata > Mammalia > Carnivora > Eupleridae > Cryptoprocta > Cryptoprocta ferox. The sequence goes on from CM053571.1 coordinate 26,949,896, forward strand.
GTGTGTGTACCCAAGAAACCACCACCCAGAGGCTCCTTCCTGTCCCTTCTCTGTCAATACCCAGCTCTGCCTTCCCTCCCCTACACACTGAAAGGTACATACTATTCTGACTTTTATCACCACGGCTTGGTTTTTCCTATTTTAGAATCTTTTATAAATAGAGTCAGTCAGTATGTACTCTGGTGTCTGGCTTTTTCAACTTCGCATTATAGTGATGAGATTCATTCAGGTTGTTGTATTTATCAGTGGCTTGCTCTTCTGCATTGCTTATACTCTTCCATGGATATACCACAGTTTATCTGTTCTCCAGTTGGTAGACATTTGGGTTGCTTCCAGTTTTTGCTTATTATCAATGAAGCTGCTATGAACACTTCTGTACACGTAGCATGGTGGACACACGCCTTCATTTCTCTTAGGTATATACTAGGGAGTGGAATTGCTGCATTGTAGGGTATATATATATATATATGTTTAGCTTTAGTAGAAAATGCCCTAACTGTTTCACTGGGAGGGTGGTTTTGGTGGGAGGGGCACTGGCAGTTCTCTGTTTGCCTCCCTAGATCCATTTTCTGTTTTCCTCTTTCCTACTCTGTACCCCGAATCATCCTAGCTCCTAGTTTCCTTATACAGTGGCTCTTGGTTGGATTCAGCCAATGGAAGGCCCAGCAGTTGCTTGGAGGATGACGAGTGGGAGAGAGAATTGGACAGCCTCTCTTCCAAGGCTCCAACCCTCACTGGTTCCATTGACACTGTCCTTTTCCCTTTCCTCTTTAGGTTCAGCTGGTGATTATAGATTCCCGTTGTTGCTAGTCTGTAGGCACTTCTTCATCTATTGTGGTGCTTTGAGCCCTGCTTATATCCCTGAAAAAGTATTTATTCTATAAAAATCTAAAACCTTTGAGTACGCTATCTTTTGTCATAGGATTTTGACTAATATGGAAAGAAATAAAGGACATTTTGAGAGAAATTAGAATGTGTTGGAACACATAGAGGTTTCTGCTCAGCATGAGAGAATTGGAAAGAAATTGTACGAGAAGTAGTTATTTAGGGTAATTCATGTTAACAGATATACAGGATATGGCCTCAGTACACAGGGCGACATAAAGATGAGGCTTCTATCCTCAAATAGTTTTATTGACAAGTAGACCTTGACTTTGGCCTTGGCTGCACATGACTCTACCAAGCTTCCTTAAGCTTCATTTTTGTGAAAATCTACAAAGTATAAATAAGGATTATACGTGTTTCAGGTTGACCAGTAGCTCAACCACTACCACACCTCCAAAGCAGTCAGATAGTAAAGAAAATCAAGCTAAACACAAGCCAGAGGTGAGGTGAAGGTTTTGTGATTTCATTAAAGGAATTAATCTAGTAGTAATAATGTTACCTAAGAGGAATTGTTGAACTACTCAGAATCTTGGAGGCAGAGTCCCACATATTCTGTAACTTCAAGGAGGCTACAATAATCAACCACAGACAGAGAGGCTTGCTTCAAAGGTGGTAGTCTAGTAGAGTGGCTAAGACAAGGCAAAGGTTTGGGAGTCAGTTCTGAGAAGGAATCTAGACTTTGTCTCTTTTTATTTATTTATTTATTTGTTTGTTTGTTTGTTTATTTTTTTAACTTTGTAGTTTATTGTCAGGTTGGTTTCCATATAACACCCAGTGCTCTTCCGCACAAGTGACCTCCACCAAGACCGTCACCCCCCATTACCTTTCCCCCTTCCCCTTTCCCCCTCAGTTTGTTTTCAGTATTCAAGAGTCTCTCGTGTTTTGTCTCCCTCCCTCTCCCTAATTCTTTTCCTCCTTCCCCTCCCCATGGTCCTCTGGTGGGTTTCTCCTGTTAGACCTATGAGTGCAAACATATGGTATCTGTCCTTCTCCGCCTGACTTATTTCCGCTTAGCATGACACACTC
>CM053571.1:26952306-27197327 GCA_028646485.1 Cryptoprocta ferox
CCCACCAACAGTGTAGGAGGGTGCCTGTTTCTCCACATCCTCGCCAGCATCTATATAGTCTCTTGAGTTGTTCATTTTAGCCACTCTGACTGGCGTGAGGTGGTATCTCAGTGGGGTTTTGCTTTGTATTTCCCTGATGATGAGTGATGCGACTTTGTCTCTTTTTGACTATATCCCCTTGATCCAGAGATTAAAATGTCTTAGTTCTGTCCATTGTAAAATGGGAATAGTCATTCTCAATCCTTTTAAGGGAACCGTTCTTAATGCATTCTTCCCTCTGAGAAAAGATATTAACCTAGTTATGAACATAGTCATTCCTACCTCAGCTAAATGCTGGTAATAAGCTGTCAAGATATACAATGTTGCAAGGCAAGGTTGGAGCTATGGGTAGCACTGCTGAGAGGATAATACTGAGAGTGAACATGTCAGGGGCATGGGAAGGTTAGACACCAAAGTTAAATACACATAAAGTCTGAGAATGGTGTTGCTGAGGGGGCCATGTATGCATCTTGAATTACATCCTGATTCTGGGATAGAAAATGAGAATCTGCTATGCAAAGTGGAAGAGCTGAGAGGCAGAATACTGAAGTATGTAACTACATTGATTCAAACTGCAGGGACTTGTTTGTTCATTTTTTGTTTTTTTAAGGAACGGTTATTTGAATAAATTCTCCTTTTGAAAGGCCAGCACTCTATTTCTACTGTCTTCATGTCCATCATAGAGACACAAAGTCAAGGTCAACCAGTCTCTCTCTGTCTCTGTCTCTCTGTGCGTATGTGTCTTTCTTGCATATACACCACACACACACACACACACACACACACACACACACGATGACATATTCTCAGTAACCATATATTTCAAAGCAAGACCTGACATTAATTAGTGAAAGTATAAGCAAGGACACATAAAGGGATTTTTGGGAAAGCAAATTCTGGTTTGCTTGTGGTCATGCATGCCAAAGCACAAAAGTTTCGAAGGCAGCTAAGGCTCTGGGCAAATTCTGATAACACTGAAGGATGAGGAAGTAGTCAAGGAAGCAAACAATGTGCTTCTGGCATCCTGCTGGTGATTCAGAAAATTCTGATTCAAAAACAAGAATTATTTTCAAAGGTCTTTTGACAGAGCCGACAGCTTCTCAGCTGTCAGCCACTCTCCAGAGACCCTAATGAGCTCTTCCTTGTCAGGTCTTTCTGTCTAAACAAGAAATTGCTAGTCTCTGTGTCTGCCACCCCACAGTGAATGCACCTACCTTTGCTTATGCATAGTATAAATTATTATTTAATGCAAACACTTGTTCGGGTTGATCACTAAGTTGTTCCTGTCAACCTACATCAAGGTGGGTCTTTAATGTGTCAGTGACTCAACAGCAGAGTATGTGTGTAAACAGGTGGTCAGAAAGTGTTTTCCCGTTGATAAACTAATAGGTTTTCCTGAAGAACTTACTGTAGTTACCTTTGGGACTAAACTTTCCTGATGCTCTTGTAGATGGTCAAAATACTCTACCTTATTTTTCACCATAATGGCAAATCATGATAAGGGGCAATATAGATGACATCCCAGAGAAACAATTCTTCTTTAAATATATTTAAATCTCATTGTTCCTTCTCTACAATACTCAAGATCTTTGCCTAATGCTACATAAAGAGACTGCTATTTTAACTTTAGAATTCAGAAACCCCCTTGTAGTTTGGTTTCTGTTATTAGAGAACACAAACACCATTTTCTAAAATAATTCTTTTTGCTAATTTCATCATATTCTTGAAAAAATTCTGCAGTGACTTCCCTTATCTCTTCCATGTTAAATGTCTGCAGTGGCTTCCCTTATCTCTTCCATGTTAAATGGTGTTTTCCCATTTTTTGTTTTAATATTCTTCCTCAGTACAGTATTGGTGGTCAAGATCATAAAGCCTGGAGTAGTTCAACTTGAGTGTGAGTTCTGGCCAAATTCTACCTGGTCCTCTTTTCTTACATCGATTACATCTCTATGACCTGTGTGTTGTCACCCTAGAGAAGTAAAGTTTCCTTTTCTTTGACTAAAATCTTTCCAGACACCCGAATTCTCTTAGTAAACTTGCCTTATATGTTTGAGGAAAGAAGCTATCCTCTTCCTAAAAAAAGAAGTGAAACAACTAAGGTAACAATAAAAATCAAAAACATCCTCAAACAAACTATGTTCTTCAAAGCTTATTTCAATAATTATATAAAACAATGGAAAGAAAAAACGGAGAAGAAATAACAAAATGAATCAGCGTCTACGTTTTATAACCTCAAGTTTTACTTTTGGTATGGCCAAGTAACCTCTTATTGGACCAGTTCTCTTATAGATAATAATTATAACTCCAGACAAACTAAAAAAAATACAGCACTGACAAGTGAAAAAAATTCTGCAGATTCAGGGTAGAAGCTGATGTTTGGCCAGATGGAATGGCATGGGTAAGCATCTTACTTTTATAGGTGACACCAGTCTTTCTGACCTGAAAAATGAGAGGACAGAGATGAGAGAGATCATAACTGCTAGGAAAGTGAAGAATGAATCCAAGAGAGGAGAGAGCCAGAGATGAGAAAAAGCTCCAAATTCCATATATAAATTCTACCTGAGTCTTAGACTTACTCCTGGACCATACATTTGTGGATCAGACTTAAAGCAGTCCAACTGAGGGTAAAACAATAAAATATATTTTCGTTGCCACTCAAAAGACAGATTTTTCAGCTTGAGAGGAACAAAATTAATTGCTTGCTAAAATAAGACCAACAGAAATTATTCTTGGATCACCCTCCCTACTCAATACGCAATTAAAAATTACTTGTTGTACATGGATTTGGGAAATTACAAGCTGGTCTTAAGAGAAAACATAATCAGGAGCGCCTGGGTGGCTCAGTTGGTTATGTGTCCGACTTCAGCAGAGGTCATGATCTCACGGTTTGTGAGTTTGAGCCCCAAATCAGGTTCTGTGCTGACAGCTCAGAGCCTGGAGCCTGCCCTCCCCTTCTCATACTGTCTCACTCTTTCCAAAATAAATAAAACATGAGAGAGACAAAAGATAAACAACCAAGACCAAACCAAAGAATAGTTAGCAGACTAAGGAGTTTAAAGCAACCAATGCAACTCAGCACAATAAAATAAAGGAAAATATGCTCACAAGAAATGAAAATGGAAAACTCAGCAGAGAAATTGAAACTAGATCAAAGAACTACATGTAAATTCTATAATTCAAAACTTCAAATCTGAAATTTAATACACTGTATAGGCTAACAGAAGAATAGAGATGACAGAGAAATAAATGAGTAAACTTTAATATATGTTGTCTTATCTGAGGAACAATTAAAAAAATAACATCCTGGAGACTTGTGGAACAATAGTAAAAAGGTATAGCATATGTGTAATTGAAGATATAGAAAGAGAGGGAAGAAAGAATTAGGCAGCAAAAGTGTTCTAAAAACTAATGACCAAAATGTCACCGATTTGGTGAAAACCAACAAATTTCTGATGTAAGAAGTTCAGGGAATCCAAAAAGGGCAAATGAAAGGAAAACTACACCCACGCACACCATGGTCAATCTGCTGGAAAATCAGTTGGGAAGAAAATCCTGAAGGTGGCTGAAGAAAAATAACACATTATATATAGTGAAACAATGATGAAATTCTCCTAATTTCTCAAGAAAAACCGTGAAGTCCAGAAGACAGAATGACAATATGCTGACAGTGCTGCAAAAGTGAAATTTCAAACCAGAATTATATACTCCCTCTACCCATCCAAATATCCTTCAAGAAATGTAGCAAAATAAAGACATTTGTGGATGAAAGAAAACGAAGAAGATCAATTACCAGCACACCTGTGGTACAACAAAATGCCGAATGACATTCTTGAGAATTAGGGACAATGATAACAGATAGAAACTCAGATCCTCAAACAGGAATTAAGAGCATTAGAAAAGGTCTGCATAAACCGACTGTTTTTTATTCTTAATTTCTTGAGGAACATATGATTGTTTGAAGGAAAAGATAATAATATTGTGGATGAGATTTTTACTGTATGAAGATGTAACAAACATGATCATCGTAAAATAAAGGACAGGGGAAAGCAGTGAGTGGGCCTATTTGGTTGAAACTGATCGCATTTTATGTGGAATAGCACAGTACGCATGAACTCTAAGGAAATTGTGAAAAGTTAAAGTGGGATATTGTCATTAAGGAGCGATCACCCAAATATATAGCAAAGAAGCGTATCTAAAAAGCCAATAAATACACTCAAGTTTTTTTGGGGGGTGTCAGGGGGTTCTCAAATACTTAAAAATACTCGACACAGTACAATTTAATTGTGTTTTCCAATTGTATATGTATGCAGCATCCTAGAAAGAGATATGCATTGGAGAAAGTCTTCAGATGAGTACTGTTTACTTTAAGACCAGAGTATTCCTGATGAAGACTTCTGTGGTGGGATTAAAAGAATTTGTGGTCCAGGATTTTGGTTTTAACTACTAAAATCAAAACCATCTGCTCTTTCCCATGAAAATCTCTTTGACCCTTTTTCCCTTCCCCATATTTAGTGGGCCCCTGGGAAAATGTTCTGGTCTTTCCTTTGTTCCCATTCACACACTAGGAGCAAATCTGGAAGCTTGTGTGAGGGAAGTGTATCACTGGGAAAGTAAACAAGTGGCCTGAAATTCTTGGAACTGCCATTTATTAATTTCTTTCCATAAAAATAGATGAAAATACTAAATTATAATAGTCATTATTTTAGACAAAACGTGGCAACCGACGTCTCTGAGATCTCACCTATGAGCTATCTGCCTGTCTCATTCAGCAGCAATGAAAGTATGCAAAACATACAAATTCCTTTTTTGTTTAAGGTATTTTTTCATCTATCTGTATGCTCATATATCCATATTTATATACACAGATTAAGGAGAAATATGCAAATTCAAAATAAAGCAAAAGGAAGTTGCAATATCATCTCATCATGGATGGAAATCATAGTGGTTGGGGGTTGTAAGCACATTTCCATTTGGGCTTATAATCTATCCAGAACACTCTTCCCCTCTTATGGAATAAGAAAATAAGAAAGGCCAGAAATGTATTCCCCTCTTATGGAGTAGTTCCTTGGTGTCCCCTGCAGAGATTTAATTATAGTGTTGGCATAACTCTCCATCAGCTTCTCACTGCTGCATTCCGCTCCATCCATGAATGGGAAATTCCAGCTCTAGAGCTCAGAGCAATTGACAGAGCTGAAGTACAATTAATATCTAACTGTTGCCTGTGCATTATATTAACCAGGAAATAAACACATATAAAACTTTTTTTTCAACTGGTCTGAGGATTTTTATAAACTGGTTTTAATTCTATCTATATCTCGTATTATTTTTCCTGTGTCTCTCTTATCTTATGCTTAAAAGAATCCAAGAATGATTTGGTCCAGGGAGAGAAATTTCAGGGCCATTATTCTCATGACTTGCTGGCTCTGCCTGGAATTTAATTCTGAACATTGAAAGAGGCAGGAAAGCTTGAGTTAAGATCTATAGGAGAATGATGATTCTAGTCATGGTGCAAGGGATGAAATTTCAGTTCCACCTTATTCCTTTCTGCTGTGGCCTTGAGTAGTTACTTCTTTAAGCCTTGATTTTCTAACCTTTAAAATGGGTAATGATAGTATTCATGCCATTGGTCAATATAAGTAGTAGATCAAATAAACCATTTAAAGCACTCAACACAATGCATAGCACATCATAAGCAATCTATAAATGTTAGTTATTCTCATCATATTTCTGTCCATTTGACTTTTTCCATCTCAAGAAATCTCCTTTTGGTCTTTGTGCAAAGAAACTAAAGTCACTGTTAACTCATCTCGTCAAGCCTCCATTAATAATGCAGATGGACAGGTTCATGTTTCATAGCCAGAGGTCCAAATTACCCACAGCCATCTTGTCCAAAAGAGAGGATAAAAGTCAGCAGGTTGAATTTTTTCCAAACTTCAGCTTGTAGCCTAAAGCATCTTGGATCCTTAGCTGCTTCATCAGAAACCCAAGTTTAGCTGGAAAAAAAAAAAAAACAACCTATTCTCCATTTGATGATGAAAGAATGTCAAAAATGTATTCTGAAGTGAGTTTTTGTGCTACTCCTGGTTTATAAGTGTATAAGAAGTAACAGAAAATGTGAAAATATTCATAGGTCGAATTCACATATTTCCTAATCCTCATGTGTATGAGGCTACATATTCATCCTATATGTATGAATATCTTGAACACCAATCACTTATGAAACTTGATAGGATAAATATGATAAGATTTCCAAAATGTAATTAGTTTGAAACATGTGTATTTGGCAGGACTTGATCAAAGTCCATTTGGGACCATGAGCAGAAAGATGACCCACTAAATTGTGAATGATTCTTTGGGATATTGACTCCAAATCTGTCTTCCATTTTGATTCAAAGTCATCATTTTCTCATATTTCCTTTGCTTCTTATCCTGATGTCTTTTCATTTACTCATCTTTCAGTAAAACTTCACTCCCCACTCATCCCTTGCCCTCTGTCCCAGTTATCAGAAGGTCCTTTTGGTTATCTGCCTAATTTATAATTTCTTTTTCTCTGGGAACTGGGCTTCCATTTCCCTAGGATATTTACTCAGAAGCCGTGCTTTTCATGTGTAAGCATGTCCACCTGGCCAACAACAACTGGATCTTAGGTGGACACTTGGTTTAAGCTGAACCCATCAGATCATCCCAGATATTTGGAACTGGAAACAAGAGACAGTCTCTGAGGGGTGGATAAATTATAATATATTGACACATTATAAATATTTAAACTCAGGAACATGGGACACCCAAGAGAACAGAGCATCAGAGAAAGCCAGTTAGTGGAGAAGGAGAAAAATAAAGCAGAAATAGAGGCAGAGAAATGTACAGCTTGAGTTCTTTTTTTGTATATGATTCCAGTTTCCTTGATAACCAAGTACATTCCTGCTCTAACTATGATACATTCATCTACTCATTTGGGAACCCATTCACTATACATTTTTTGATTGTTCAGCTGATATCATGCTAAGCATTTTATATACTTTCTCGCTGAATTTTAATTAGAGTCTAAACCATGACGAACCAACCGAATAGCAAAATAGTGATGAACATTTAATACACTCTGACAACATTTCAGGAAAACTTGAAGACTTGATTCTGGCTATCACTGTAAATTTTCAAGTGAAATCCCAATTGAATTATGACTGCTCTCAGCTGAAACCAAAGTCCCTGTTGATAACACAGTGCTATCTTCCAAGACTATTGTGGCTAGCAGATGATAATCTCTGGCCACTATTATAACCTACTTAAGGGTTCATATAATCACTGGAGAATTTTGATGTGGAAAAGGTGGCACAAATATGATTTTTAGCTTTCACTTGTGAAATACCAATGACCAGGATATAAGGCTAAGGGTACCTAATGCCCGATGGCAAAATAAATAAATAAATAAATAAATCTCCTGACCTACCGCTTCCTAACTTTCTGTGTCTATATACCATAATGGCACACATCTGTAAATATCCGTCTCCAGGGAAAACATATTTTCAGATTATCCTGAATGTAAGTTATGGAGATATTATAATTTGTTCTATGAGTAGTCAAATTTATAAGAGAAAAGAATTGTGTATATTTAGGTAAAATGCATCTAATCATTTGTACTGCTATTTCCCTTTCCACTGAAGAAGCAAAATTGTTTCTATTAGTTCAAGGCATTAAACTTGTATTTAGTTTCCCATAATAAATATCAGCTAGCATCATATGGGTTGTTGCTAGAGGGAAGACTTTGGTAGCTTCATCACCTACACTCCCTGAGTCTATGTTCTTACTACTCATTTAGTTTTTAATCCACTGCACATCTGGTTTATCTTATAACTTTACCAAAACTGCTTAGATCTTCTCCTTATTATTGATTCCATACCCGTCTTCCATCTCATTTAGAATAAAGTTCTAATTCCTTCCCACAACTTTAAGGCTGTACGTGATCTTGACCTAGCCTTTGTCTCCAGTCTTAATTTTTGCCATGCTTCCCCTTAGCCCCTTGTAGCTGCTCAAACTTGAATTAGGGAAAAATGGTTGTGTTAGTTTGTTAGAGCTTCCAGAACAAAGTACTAGAGACTGAGAGAGTTAAACAATAGGTATTTATTTTCTCACAGTTCTGAAAGGCGGAAGTCTGAGATCAAGGTGTGGACAGGGTTTCTTCTAAGGCCTGCTTCCTTGGCCTGTAGGTGGCTGTCTTCTTTTTGTCTTCAAATGGTCTTCTCTCTGCGCATGTCTGTGTCCTAACTTCCTCTGCTTACAGGACACCAGCCATATTGAATCAGGGCCCACCCCTATGACTTCATTTACCTTAATTACTTTTGAAGAACTGATCTCCAAATTCAGTCATATTCTGAGATGCTGGGGGATAGGATTTCAACATAGGAATTTTTAGCGGATATAATTCAACCCATAACAATCTTGACCTTTTGATGAGTATCCTCTGGGAAGTTTGGAAAAGTCACATTAGTCATAAGATACTTAGGAGAAAGTGACAAAAGAAGTACAAATTTAGTGACTCTAGAAAGTTTGGTTGTGACAGAATTTTGCCCATGTGTGCTCTTCGATGCATAGACTTGAATGTGAGGCCTCATGACCATCCCCGCACCCCCCCGCCCCGGCCAGAAGTCTTAAGGAAGTCAACATGAGAGGGCAGCTGAGCAGAGAAAGACAGAGATCAGTATACAAGCTCAGCAGTCTGCTGGGGCAGCCCCCACGTCTCTTCAGAAAGTTGGGACCAACTGAAGGGAGTCTCAGGAGGAAACCACTGCTAATGTTGTTCTACTGAGAAAGCGAGTCTTGTGAAAAATGGCAGTGTAAGAAAATCCTTTCACTTCCATTTATCATAAACTATCCAATGAAATGACTATGCAAATAGCAAGCAACATGATGGATTAGGATAATACTATTAAGGAGTTTAGAAACTTTTTAAAGTGGTTCTTGTGAAATGTTTTTGAATAAATATATGCCATATTGTCTAGCTCAAAGACCCACAGGATTTATCATAGGATTGAAAGAAAAATAAAAGGTAGAGAATGGAAGTCCTGAATGACTTAATGAGGCTGCCCCAAATACACCAATAGAAGCTCATTAAATTAATGAATTAATTTTTAAAATGTTTATTTATTTATTTTGAGAGACCTTGAGTGGAGGCAGGACAGAGAGAGAGCGGGAGAGAGAGAATCTCAAGCAGGTTCCGCACTGTCAGCACAGAGCCTAATGTGGGTCTAAAACTCATGAACCATGAGATCATGACCTGAGCAGAAATCAAGAGCTCAACTGACTGAACCACCCAGGAGCCCCTAGAAGTTCATTTTAAAATGAACTATTACCTCATGTGGGAAAACAATAAAAAAAAAATAAGGGTAAACAAATACAATGAATTTTAAAAACAACACAATGACCCGGTAATGGATTCTACAGGGCGGTGACTAAGAAGGAATCGAGCTTTATTTTTATTATTTCCATTGCTCATGGAGACTTTTGAAAAGTTCAGTAGGATTGATATTTTCTCTGAAAAAAACAAGTAGCAGCAACAGATCAAAGTATTTCCTGTATTTTTAGGATGGCTGATTCATACTCGTTAAGGCAGTTGCTAGAAACTTAATTTCAGATCTCTGCATACATCTAAGTGTGCTATGCTTCCGTCATGAAATGTTCATTCTTTCATATGTTATTACCCTTAGTCCTAGTTCAAGCCATGTTTGGATTTAGACATTTGATGGAAGATATCCCAAAGAGACAGGGTTAGAGTCTTAACACTTCATTCTACAATTTTCTCATTAGTTAGCCAGGAGAATAGTTATGTCACAGGTGTCTTGGAGCAGGTATCTGAGATTTTGAAGTTGGGACTACTACAGAGGAAATTTTAGAATTTTGTCTGAAAACTGTCAATAGCAGCCTCTGGCTCTCAGACTCCTTTAAAGGGAAAGCTGAACAGGTATGATTTCTGAGCTGTGCAACAATGAGGTGTATAGGGATGACACAAAGAGGTGCCTTTATCTTTAAGAGTGTGAATTCAGATTCTTCATTGATTAAAAGGTTGAGATACAAATAGCATTTCTTAGAAGAAAATAGCTTTTTAACAATATTTGTAACAATAAAGAATGTCCTGGAATTTGTTTGCAGGACAATTCAAAACTTAAGTCTTGTGTATTAGTCGCTGTGGAAATTTAACATATTTTAAGTGGTTTCCTAGATTAAAATTTAAATTTTTTTTAAATGTTCATTTATTTTAGAGAGAGAGAGGCAGAGTGCAAGAGGGGGAGAAACAGAGAGAGAGGGAGACACAGAATCTAAAGCAGGCCTCAGGCTCTGAGCTGTCAGAATAGAGCCTAATGTGGGGCTCGAACTCACAAACTGCGAGATCATGACCTGACCTGAAGTCGGATGCTTAACCGACTCAGCCACCCAGGTGCCCTGAAATTTTTTTTTAATGTTTATTGATTTTTGAGAGAGAGAGAGAGAGAGAGAGAGAGAGAGAGACAGAGTGTGAGTTGGGGAGGGGCGGAGAGAGAGGGAGACACAGAACTTGAAGCAGGAGCTGTCAGCCCAAAGCCTGACACAGGACTCGAACCCACGAACCGTGAGATCATGACCTGAACCGAAGTCCTGAGCCCAAGTCAGACTCTTAACCGACTGAGCCACCCAGGCGCCCCTAGGTGGTTTCCTAGATTTGAACATAAGGGGATGATTTAAAAAATTCCTTTCCGAACTAATTTATGCTGAGCCATAACCACAGATAGGTATTTTATAATGTTCTTTTATTAAGACATTTAAGTCTACTGTTGAGCCTTCTTATCAATGCATTTGATGGGCTGACGAGTTATGATGTGAGCAATTAAGGCAATGAAACTCTTCTAGACACAGTGTTGTAAGAAATTATTTACTTACTATGAAGGAATCATGAGATCTATATTTTTTAAATAGTGGACTGACATGAGCAAGTGTCATCCGTAATGCTACTTTTCAAGCAATATGTGTCTTAGTATAGAAAAAAAAGTCTTCTGATTTTCTAACTTTAATAACAAGTTTATGCCTAATTTCACTCTCAGGGTTATTCATTACCATGCATCCTAGCCAAGCAATTAACATCTCGTCAATAACACATCTAATCTGCACCCGAATGACCTTTGGCAAGTCATTCATCCTCTCTGCTACTCAGTGTCCTTATCTTTCCGATAAGAGTTAGATAAGGGCCTCAATTGTTGCTATGTATCCAAAACAGACTTGGTTTCAGATGGTCTGGGGACAGCCAGCCGATTGTATTGTGCAGAGAAGGTTGAGAGCCACCTAACTGGATAATGTTAGCCTTCTGGTTCTACTATTTTAAGATTGAACAGAGTTTCTCATGGAATGGTAGATTTTCAATCTTTCTTATTGGAGATAACATTTGCAGAGATTTGCCATGGTGAGTTTGGAAGTGAGGACAGGAATTTCACCCTGCTTTCTGTATGAGTCCTTAAAACTTGTGTGTGAGGTTGATAGAGGTACGTAGAGTGAAGGAAAGAAGCAGGGATAGGAGAGCTGAACTGAGAGAATGCTATGGATTTTAGGAACTTTGGGGAACCTGCAGTAAAAAAAAAATGCTGAAAGGAAGTGGCAGGATCAGTTCTGAATGGTAAACCTTATGCTTTCCAGATATGATACGTACTTGAGGGGAATCTGTAAATCCTAGGATTTTCCTGAAGATAGATCATTAAAATACCTGAATAAATAGTTGACATTTTTTGAGTTATGAAAGAATACAAACCTATAAAAAATGAGAAAAGAAATACCATGTAGTAGGAAGAGAAAATAAAAATTCCCTATCTCTCCCAAACACAACCTGCTCCTATCCGGAAGTAGCGACTGCTTGCACTTTATTTGGAATTGTTCCATATATAGTAAAACCTTGGTTCGCGAGCATAATTCATTCCAGAAACATGCCTGTAATCGAAAGTACTTGTATATCAAAGCAAATTTTCCCATAAGAAATAATTGAAACTCAGATGATTCGCTCCACTACCCAAAACTATTCATATAAAAATGATTACAATACTGTAATATAATACAAAATAATATACTTAACCTGGGAGGGGAGATACCATGATCACAAAATAATAAAGAAAATACAAAATATAAAGAAAAATAAACAACTAGAAACTGCACTTAACTTTGAAAACCTCCATGGCTGGTGTGAGGGAGACAAGAGAGGAGGGTTATTGTGTAGGATGACTTCACTGTCACTAATGGAATCACTGCTATTGGCTCAACGGAATCTTTTTCTGCATGGGGGCCATTGTATATGCTCACACCGATGTTGACGACTGTACAGTATTGATAAACTCTTGTCATGTACTGTATTTAATGTAACTGGTAATAAGGCAGCAGAGGAAAGGATCTATATCTGCAGGCAGCCTGATAGAATGAAGCAAAGCATTCCTAAGCTTACTCATGTATGGAAAAGCAAAGGACTGTCCATAGATGCTTTGAAGTGACAAAAATACACTAGTGTCAGTTGTGGGCACCTTCCAACTTCTGAAAAATCGCCGATATCTGCCAAACACCAGGGCCTGAGACTATGCATCCAAGCATGGGAGACAGTCACCCACAATTCCGAAGAGAAAGAGAGAAGAAGCATTGGTTCAGTTGTGATCATGTGATATTTGGTGTCACGTATTACTCCTTTGCAATTTATCAAGTTAAAATTTATTAGAAATGTTTGCTTCTCTTGCAGAACACTCACAGAACAAGTTACTCTCAATCCAAGGTTTTACTGTATTTCCTTTGGATAACAGTCATATAAAATAGTCATGAAACTTATCCATTGGTGTATGTTTTTTAAAATAAGATTAACATCATCGTATTATAACGCTATTCTGTGACTCGCTCCCCTCCCCCATCTAATATATGCAAAGTGTATATGATATTACGATATATGCCAAACTATGTAAATGTAACATTCCTTTAGTGACTATTTAGGATTTTTTAAAGGATTTTTGTTGAAAGTGTGTACCATAACTTAATAAGCCAGTTCTCTTATAGTGGACATTTTAATCCTTTCTAGTTCTTTACACATAAAAAATATTCAGTAATGAATATCCTTGTCAGACCAGGTGAGGAATTATCCCCGTAGAGTATATCCAATGATGGAAAATTCTTGGGACAGAAGGATTTAGAGTGTAGGTAAATTTCTAAATTTTTTTGTCCTTCCAAACTGTGATAGCAATTTAATAAGGCCATCAAAACTATATAAAGTTTCTGTTTCATCACAATTGTACCAACCTGGGGAATTATCAGTGTTTTGGATCTTCACCATTTTTGTAACTGAATTGTTATTCTGTAGCTTTAATTTGCATTTCCTTAATTATCTGTACATTTTTTTTAATAAGGAAATTTCGAAAGAGACTCCCACTCACCTACTAACAACAAAAAAAATGACTTAAGTTTCCTAGTAAGATAGTAATGAAAGAAAACAACTAAAAGGATATATTGGAGGAATTTAGGCAGAATGCAGGCATTAATTTGCATTTTCTAATCAGAAATGCATTTATTTTTCTCTTTGTCCGCTCTGGCTCTCCAATTTGAATATTCAGCAGGAGAAGAAGGCTGACTGAATACTTAGATTTAACAACAATAGTTAAACATATTCCTTTCTTGTGATTCTGCTCCATCTTTCTAAGGTGAAACATTTCAAACAAAGTAAATCTTAATTTTGAATTCAGATGGCTCACCGCTGAAGTAATTATGAACACAGTAGAAATGGGAAACTTTTCAGAATATTTTACCTCTGTAGACAAACTGGCACTTTCAGAGAACATTAGCATGATGTGGGCGCTGTGCATCATTTCCATCTCTTCCCTTCCCCCTTTCCCAGCCTCGTGTCAAAGCCAAGGCTAATGGATGCCCTAGATTGAAGATGGCCCTCAACATGAACTTCCTGGCTTGGCTGGCAGGCACCACGTTTTCCAAAATGATCTGTCCTGGAACATTTGCTCTCTCCCCAGGCTCTCCTTTTCCCTTCTTCCTGTCCTCCCCTCTCTCATCCTTCTATGCCTCTCCCCCATCTTCTAGCGCCCCCTCCCTTGCTTCAGGGAGCACCCTTCCCCAGCACAGTCACACTGTTGTCTCATGGGACACCCACCCGACCCTCCACTCACGGCAGCCTCACCCCCTTCTCCGTCCCAGCCACAGGACTGTGTTAGCACGCTCTTCCCCTTTGTCCTACATTGGTTTATCAAAAATCTGGTCCTTTTAGTCAACCGTGAATGTCCAAGAGCATGCACTTGGATCAGACCACTGCGCTCGGCGCCAAGCAGTGTGGTATGCATGATGAATTATGAAACCCTTTTCTGGACAAGTTTAGAATCCCTGGTTCTGCCAGGGCACTGGACCAATGAATGGGAACACATGTGACAAATCAAAAAATCCTTCTTGGGAAATGGTGGGGAGGAGAAACCTGCAGTCTGCTACTGTGACAAACTGAAGACCCGATGAAGGCCCTTCAAGGGGTGACCTGAAAATAAGCCGCTTCTCACTTATGGTTTAGATTTACGGATTGCTTGAGATTTAGCTAATATAGTCCAGGTTTGATTTTTGAAACGCCTACCGCAAACTCCTTCTCCGTGTTTGGTTTTATATGTGATCTCTGTGCGTGAGTTAAATATCTGCTGCTGCGGTAAACTTTGATGAGAAGGATTAATGCTGTCATCTGTTTAGACAGCAAGCACCATGCCTCCTCTTGTGTGCCTCTCTATCTCCAAGGCTGTGCAGACTCCCTGTTACGCTGCTAGGTTTCCATTCAGCCCATGAAAACACTGTGGGTCTAGGTTTTGTAGATAACGTGACAAGTTCAACCACCGCCAGATTGTCTCCCTCCCATTCTCTTTTCTTATTATCACAAGACTAAGAGCCCAGATTTGTTAAGCCAGGCATTTTTAGTAGGAGACAGAGACTTGTACACATGAGCACGTCTTACATTTCTCAAGACTCATGAAGTATTCGATTTGTTTTTCTCCTGTGCACTAGGTATAGATTCTCTTTTTCTCCCTTAAAACGCCAGAAAGGAGGAAAGAGTTTTCTTGTCTTCTTCCGCCTTTTAAAAAATATTACTCCTTTTTATTATTATTATTATTATTATTATTTTAATTGAATCCTTGTTAGCATCGTTTTTAAATTGCATGGCATATACGTCTCACAGTGGAGATGGCTTTGTCCTAATGCTTACATCCGTCGTTACCTTATGTCACCTTATTAATGTGGTAAAAACACACTTAATCCATTGAACAAAGCTCTTTGGCCCTCTCCTGATTCACCATTTAGGAAAAGAATAATTTTACACCCTTTGGCCTCATTCATAGTTGCTATTTCAATTTAGTGCTTATTTGCTGAATTTCACTGGGAGTCCTGTATTTTATTTGGTACCTCTAGCTGATAACCTATTCTGTTCCTATTACTACATTATAATACTTATCTGTGTCCTCTAACAAACATAGAAGAAGAAAAAATGTTGAGCAGCAATCATGACAATAAAGCCTGGGAAAATCATAAGTGTTTGAAGCCAAAGGCTACAGTGGTTCTGTTCCCTGTTGTAATCTCAGAGCCTTGCACCCTGGAACCACGAGTGTTTGTCAAATGAACTAAAACGTGGTAAATATTGAGAACACTGCTTCTTATACATGTCTCTGCTTTACCTTGCATCAAGTCAAGATAGTAAATATGCTAGGCTTTGTGGATCATGGTCTCTGTTGCAATTGTTCACCTTCCCCAGCGAGATAGCAGCTGTAGGTGATATGTAACCAAATGAGTACGGTTGTGTCCCCATAAATCTTCATTTACAAAAACAGATGATTGTCTGGATTTGGCCTGCAGGTTAATGCTTGCTGGCATATGTTGTAGACCCATAGCCCTCCCTTACCCTTAGCCCCATGAGGAACGTGACGCTGATCTGTCTCCACAGCTTCTGGGGAAGTAGAAGTGGGAAGAGTAAGGCTGTGATGATGATTACAGAACTTCTCCCTCCACAGGGCCCTAACACGACCTCCAGATGAATACGCATATCTTTCTTTTAGTCCACATACTGGTGAACAGTTTCAGGGAGCCTTACGTATTGTTCAAGTGTCAAAAACAACCAGTTGAGCAAGTAGTGTCAGAAATGAGCATTTTACAGTTTTTATTTTTGCTGTTGTTGTTGATAAAAAAAAGTTAAACAGAGATGGTAGGATGGGACGACTCTCCATGAGAGCACCTCATCTGGTCCCCTGTTTCCAGAAACAGCAGTCCTTCAGGGGAATGGATCAGGGACTCACATGCCAGTCTCTCTAGGGGTCAGATAGTGAGTTGTTCTTTTCTGAACATCATCCAGGGACCCTGGGATTCCAAGTAAGCGATGTCTAGACACCGAACCCTGGAGCATTTTGAGATGTCTGGAAGCAGAAGGAGGTGGGCAATGATAGGTTCTGATTAGTATTTAGGTCTAAGGGAACCCAAAGGGAGCTTCTCTCTCAATAACTCAGACAGACCACGTGAGAGAGGCCGCTGTCCTGCTTCAATCTTAGCAACGGGAGAAGGATCCCCGGTGCCGGCTGAAGGAGGAGGTTGCATGTGCGGAACTGCTGCTTGCTAGTGAGATCTTTCGGACCGGAAAGGGGAGTTTCTAAGAACACAGTTGCTAACTCTCTGTGCAGATGCAAATAAAACACAAAGGCAGACGTAGAAGGAAAAGAAAGAAAAGTTTTTTCCTGGTAGAAAGGATTTAATCAGTATCTCCAGGCATTCTATTTTTTTCTCTTTCTCTTTTAAGAAATAATATTTCATTACTCCTTTTAACTCTTTACCTTTCAGGCATAGAGTATCCTTCTTCTTCTTCTTCTTCTTCTTCTTCTTCTTCTTCTTTGTCATCGTCTTCTTCTTCTTCTTCTTCCTTTAATAAATGTCGCTCTCCCTTCACACTGGGAAAGGATCTGATTTTTTAAATATCAATATGGGGCGCCTGAGTGGCTAAGTCAGTTAAGCATGTGACTCTTGGTTTCCACTCATGAACTCATGGTTTTATGATTTTGAGCTCCGAGTTGGGCTCTGTGCTGGCAGCATGGACCCTGCTTGGTATTCTCTCTCTCTCTCCCTCTCTCTCTGCCCCTCCTCCACTTGCGCTGTCTCTGTCTCCCTCAAAATAAATAAAATAAAACTCAAAAAAATAATTAAAATATCAATATAAATGCTTGTTTTATCTATCTGTCTATCTATCTATCTATCATCAACCATTTACCTATCTAGGTTGATATATGTGTGTGTGTATATATATGTATATTTTTTCCTCCATTCTTTTATTCATGCCCCTTTCTCTCTATGAACCCCACCTATTCCTTGTGTGTGTATGTGTATATTTTTCATCCATTCTTTTATTCATGCCCACTTCTCTCTATGAACCCCACCTATTCCTTCCCCAACTGCTCTTTGTTATGATTTAACTCACATACCACTCCCTCCACCACAGACTCTTTCAAGACTTTGGAAACCTCCCCAGCCAGGCCTATGTTTTCTCTCTGCATATGTCTGTCACTGCTTTCATGGAATTATATGATAATTATCTATTTGTGTGAGTTATTTTTGTTGAATCATCTCTGTCACCCTCCCCATGCACCATGCTTTCTACCTGGTTAGCCCTTTGTAGAACAAATATAATCAGAGACTAAGGCCCATCAAGGTTAAATGTGATGAGCGCTGGAGAGGGGGCAGGTGGCGAATGGAGAATTCTGTCCTGAGAGCTTTCCAGTTCCCCAAGCCACTCCCTCTTCAGATTAACGTTCTTTAAAAGTTCAGGAGGAGCATCTGGGTGGCTCAGTTGGTTAAACATCTGACTTCAGCTCAGGTCATGATCTCTCGGTTCATGAGTTTGAGCCCCGTGTCAGGCTCTGTGCTGACAGCTCAGAGCCTGGAGCTTGCTTAAATTTCTGTGTCTCCCTCTCTCTGCCCATTCCCTGCTCACACTCTGTTTCACTCTGTCTCTCTCTGTCTCGAAAATAAAAATACATAAACATTAAAAAAAATTCAGGAATGCCTGGCTGTCTATGGCAGACAATTCAGTAAGAACAATATTCAGCCCTTTCTCCTGAGTTTTTCATCTTTTTCCCTATTTTTACTCTTTCAGCCAAGGCAATCATCTGGTTCCTTAAAGAAAATCCCCAGGTTGAGCTGAGGGGACATATTCCCTGGGAGTTTCCTAGACCCTGCTGGCTTTTTGTATGGTGTCTCCTATGGAGAGGGCTTGTGTCCTTGTTCCTGGCCCAACTGCTCCGACCCCAGAGGCCAATCTCTCTCATTTTATCTCCCTATCCACAAACCAACCCAAACATTGAAATGCTCTGTTCGGACCTTTTTTTTTTTCTATTACACAACTCTTTTCATATAATAATCTATTGCTGAAATTGTCTTAAGGGTTGACTGATATTAACATAGAGATTTGAGTCTCTTCCTACATCAAGAGAAGCCACAGAAATGGTTTATGTTTATTTGTGACTTGCTGGTTTTCCTGGCATTTTGGAGGAAAATAGAATCATGGTTCATTTTACATACACACACACACACACACACACACACACACACCTCATACCACTCACCCTTGAGGACAACGTCATAGAGCTAGAGTTGCTCGAGGAAGAAGCAGACTGACATGGGTAACAACACCTGTACTTTAGATCAGCACAGTCCAATAAAAATTTCTTTAAAAAAATGTTTATTTATTTACAAAGAGAGAGAGAGACAGGAGAGAGAGACAGAGAGAGAGAGAGAGAGAAGATGGTAGGGGAACATTGGAGGGGCAGAGAGAAGGAGGGAGAGAATCTTAAGCAACTCTATGCTGTCAGAGCTGAGTGCGGGACTTGAACTCATCAACTGTGAGATCATGACCCCAGCTGAAATCAAGAGTCAGACACTTAACTGACAAACCACCCAGGCACCCCTCCAATAGACCTTTATGCAATGATGAAAATGTTCTTTATCTGTGGTGCCCCTACAATAGTCACTAGTCCCCTGTGGCTACAGAACCCTTAAAATGTGGTTAGTGCGACTGAGGAACTGCCATTTTTATGTTATTTAATGTATTAAAATTAATTTAAATTTCAATAGCTACACATGGTTAGTGGCTCCTACATTGGGCAAAGCAGATTTAGAACATCTTCTCTCATTCTCTCAACGTAAGAATTTATACCAGTCTTACTATTTGCTGTTTGATAACAGGCAGAAGGCATAAACCTAATTTTGTTTTATTAGAATATGTCTCCATAAGTTTGCCATTTAAGAATAATCTTGTCAATAATTCTTGGGTCCCCTGAAATCTTGGTAAGCTTTATGAAAAAGGACAATGATTTAGTTGCTGAAAAAAGAAAGGTATTCCCAAGTATAATCCTTATATTCCAAATACTTTTCACAGACCTTGAAAAGTTCTGTTGTATGCACGAGGGGAGAGAGTTTATACTTTATGTGGAAGCTCATTAGAGGTTTAGAAGAAGATGGATCCAAGGACAGAGTTCTGAGTGTCATGGCCAGCAGAGCATGTGACCTTGGGAAGGTCACTTAACCTCTCCAGATTTCTGGTTCATCTGTATGTTAGGAATGGTAAGAGCACCTACTGAAATTATCTCACAGGGTTTCTGTACTAAAGGAGATAAAATAGAAGCAAATGCTTTGTAGAATACCTTACAAATGATAGTTGCTGTTGAAATTTTAATTAATATAATCTGTAATCCTTCCAAAGTAATTCAGTGTAAGCATCAGCAGTACAGGAAAGGCACCACTCTCTCTACACCTTTTATTGCAAAGTAATTCTGAAAAAGGAAGATATTAAACTCCTAAACATTTTAAGGTTTGCATTCACATTAACTTGCAGGAATATTTGTGCATGTTGGTAAATTCCACAGTTATACAAAGCAATCTTGTTCTGAAAACTACATCTTAACATATTCATCTTTCTTTTCTGATGAAGGCTTTTCAGACTGAAGGTTTCCTCCTCGGTTTTCATAATGAAAGAATATTTCAGAAAAGGCACGATAAGCTTTTTTTTCCCATTTCTCATGACTCACTCAGTACCTTGTTTTATCATCTTCTGTCCTTTGGCCAAAGTTTCCAGGGTGAGAGGCATTTTCAATCTGGGGAAGTTAAAGATTCGGGAAAATGGAGAATATCACCACATTAAGCAAGATGTCTTACCCATGGTAAGCATTATTGTTCTCATTGATGGGGCCAGGAATAATTTCAGACACTGAAGTATTGCTTTTTTTCCTCTGCTGCTGTGTAAATGTGTCTGTCAAGTAATCCCCAAATGATAGCAAATTATTCCAAAGGGTAGGGAGATATGTACCACCCCCCCTTTTATTATCTATACTTTGAGAATGTCTAAGTGAATTTTGTTTCTTTCATTCAACATAAAGGCTATTTTTAATGAACAAGGACTTTTTTTTATTATGGTCACCTACTAAAATTTTTTAAATTTAAATTTCCCACTCTTGGCTATTACATTTGATTTATATTTAGCAATTTCTAGGCTGAATTCTAAGTACTCCTTTGGCTGACAAATAAATGTAAGAGTTTTCACAACAATCCATTTTTGTTTCTATACTTAAATGCATATGAAACAATTGATATATGGCTTATTATGTTTGTAAGCATTTAATAATGAAAGTGCCATTTTGTTCTAAACAATGAATCAGAGAATGCCTTGACAATCCAGTTTCTGCCATTTTGAGATTATATATTTCATACTTTAACATTTTAGCCAAGCTTGCAGTCTAGATATTTTATGAGCTTATTTATAAATATATTTTTAAAATATTATGCCATTTTTTAATATTATGCCATTCTATAAAATATACCATAAATACTTATATCTGAAAGCCTTTCTCTGAAGTTCTCTCAAATGTAACACCACAGATAAATATTCCAATACAGGTTAATATCAGACAAGGCTATCTTTGTGTTACATGAATCATGAAGACAAGTTTTTTTTTTAAGTTTTATTACTTTATTTAGAGAGAGATAGAGTGGGGGAAGGGGCAGAGAGAGAGGGAGAATCAAAGCAGCTTCCGCACCATCAGGGCAGAGCCTGACATGGGGCTTGAACTTACAAACCATGAGATCATGACCTGAGCTGGTTAAGTCAGACACTTAACCAACTGAGCCACCCAGGTGCCCTCCTGAAGACAAGTTTTAATCTTTAATATATGTGTCAGTTGATCTGAGTTAGAACATGCATGTAAGATTCTGTGAACACAAACTGAACATTATGCTTCTTTTTAACTTGAGAGGACATCTAGCAAAACTGGGGGAAAAAAGCCTAAAAAAATAAAATTACCATGAGTATAGCAAGCTGAATTCATAGAAAAAAAATAAAGCTGCTTTGATGATGTTTAGGCATTCCCACAATTATTCTTTGGAAGCAAATCTAGTAGTTCAGACAGGCGGCAAGTGCTACTGCTGGATTTGATTCTCTTACAGCTTATTGGGGACCTTGTAGGAGCCAGACACTGTCAAAAACACACCATCTTAAGATTCCCTTTCTTGATGTGAGATATGATCCCTAATTTAAACACAAGGAGGCTGGAACGGAAAGAGGCCTGATTGAATCAGAAGACAAATCACCTTCAGTTTTAACAATCAGGGCCAAGGTTATGTTTTCTTCCTGAGTGACACATGGCACATGTGAACTAAAGCAGCAGCGCCTGGCTACCATTTAAAAGGTGCAGGTGGCCACAGACTCTCTGACTTTCCTGCCTTTACATATACTTTCCCTCCTTTCTATCTGTCCTAGTTCTCCAAGTCTCAGTCCAAAATGCCACCTCCATCTTGGTCTTCCAGGACATGCATCTCACTTTTCCTATATTCCTTAGTGTGTTTACTTTTTTTTTTATTTTTAATCTTTTCTGGGAGAGGGAGAGAGAGAGAGAGAGAGAGGGAGAGAGAATGGTGGACGGGCAGAGAGAGCGGGAGAGAGAGAATATCAAGCAGGCTCCATGCCCAGTGTGGATGGTGAGATCTCAGGGTAGTGACATCATGATCTGAGCCAAAATCAAGAGTTGGACACTAAGCCAACCATGCCACATAGGCATCCCCTCCCACCAGCTCCCCTTAGTGTATTTATTAGGACACTGGCAATAATACATTCATTGCAAGAACATGTTGTACAATGGTTAATTATGATAAGTTTAGCTTTCTTTTACTTATTCATCTTTGTGTCTCCCAGAGCACCCAAGGGACAGACTTGTTCCTAGGCACTCAGTAGAGATTTGAATATAATTCCATTCTGGCCACTTGTTGAGCCACATCCAACCTCACCAACAATTTCATTTTTAATAAAGTAGATTGCACACTTAGGATACTGTCTCATATATTGAAGAGTGGATAATAGAGATATCCACAATTAGAGACTTAGTTATGCTCCAGTGGCTTTCACAAACTGCTTTGGCATGCTGCCCATATTCATTGTGGAAGTTCTTCCTTCTTTAGGAGTTTCCTTTCAATTCATCTAAGAGGGAAAACCTTTATTAAATACTACTGTCTTTAATACCTGTAGTTTCTCTGAGAGAAAGGTTTTCAGAGTTTTTGTGGGCTGTAATGGCTGGAGATGAGAAGAATGGAGTTGGAACATGAGGACAGAGGCAGTTAGGACTGGGATGAATCAAAATTATATAAAACTGTGGGCTTTTGGAAGGTTTCCTGGATGCTGCAAGCTTGGCTATAACCCAGGATTTTAGACATTTTATATATTATAATATGAAGTGATTTGCTTATCAGGAACATCAAAAGGGTCTTGTGTGTGTGTGTATGTGTGTGTGTGTATATATATAGATATGGCATGAATATATAAAAAAGTACATTCAGATTATTTGTATTTAGACCAAAAAGCATAGTAATGATCTTACGAAAGTCATCCCCGAAGATCAAACACCAACCATGGTCCATAGCAGGACATGTACCAATGATGAGGATTATGTGCAAATGTCTGTGTTTAAGACATAACTTATTAGAGTAAAATTTAAAACATTGCTGCAAATGTAGGTATGTGATGCTGGCATTTATGTTGTCTGAGGCTGATTTCTTGTCAAGAATTGCAAGGTGTAGAATTATTACGTTTTCTGAAATGTAGACTAATATGGAATTACTCACGGCTGTTCTAATCAAAGTGGAACATCTCATTTAAAGGAAAAAGGTGAATAGGCTTGCCGATAGATATTGAAACTATATTTCCAGCCTTAACATTATTAATACTTCTCAGCTCAGAACACTCTTCTCCATTGCTATTCATTTTTAGATATTAAGCATAGGCTGTAAATAGTAACAATCTCTTACATTTGAATACAGCTTATAAATTCTTCGAAATATTCTCACCTAGGTTTTCTCAACAGGAAATTGAAATATATTTAGAGTGCTAATGGTATGAGGAATATTGTGTGTTGTCTCATTTCATTCACAAATCAGCTCTTTCAGATAGTTTCTCTATCTCCATGATAAAAATTACAAAGCAAACAGATACCTTTTGAACCTGTTTAAGTTTGCCCAGTTTAATGGACAAATCCCATAATACAGGGCAGAGATGAAATTCAAATTTAGCCTTTTCTGATTTCAAAGTCTTTGTAATTTTCCCTTGAAAACTGATGACGAGGAAGTCTAGTAACTTGCCCAGGGTCATAATTCATGGCAAGTTAGAACCCAGAATTCCCATCCTTTATTTATTACCATATGCTCCATTCCTCTATGCTTTATGCATATACATTAGAAAGCCAAGATTAATTTTTATTATTTAAAGATTTCCTTTTTCTTGTGCAGGTTACATTTGGTTCTGATGGGAAGATATGCTGCCAGGGACTGCTTTCCTAACTAGAAATTCCGTATGAAGCCTGAGGCCAATTCTGAGTAATTAACCTGAGTGATATAAATACTCTTTTTCTTGTAGTCATGCTGTATACAGTAAAAGTTATCTTAAGGATCATTTTACCACTCAGAAAGTATTCCTCTGAAAATCTCTCCCGCTTGAATCCCCTGAGATTGCATAAAATACCACCTTTGGACTCCGGTGGCGTCCTGATAATAGCTGTCACGTGGAGTTAAATTGTCTCCAATTAAATTGTCACCTCTTTAAGAAACAGGGACTGTGTCTCTTCTGCATGGATTTCCTGCAACTCTGATAGTATGCAAACATGACAGTAGGCATATTTGTAGAAATATGTTGGAGAAAATTCTAGAAGCCGGAAGTCAAACCAAAGCCCATGCTCTGGACTGATAAATGACAAAACTTCAAGGCAACCATCCCTGTTTAAGCAAGTTTTAAAGATAGCTATTATATGACCAGAGAAGAGTTAAAAAATAAGTCTTTGGTGTATCTAATTTCTTCTATACATATACTTGGCTTCAGAAACATAACCCTACGCATTTGCTCTTTGAAATTGCGTAAAACCAGGGTAAGGTCTATTGAGTCCACTGGGGTAATAGGAATTGAAGTTACGTAATATAAATCTTTGGAAACGTTGAAATTCCAACACTCAAAGAAAACTGAATGCAGATCTTTTCATTGTAAAGGCCATGTGTTTTGTCTCCCTAGGCTCAGTGAAATCAAAGATGGGAACAGGGGATGTTTACTTCCAAAGCACAGACCTAGGTGGCATTTAGGAGATTACTGCTGCAGTAAATGCAGTAATGCAGTAAATGGTACTTTAGCACTTGAATTTAGTCAGCGTGCCTCTGAAAATATCTCACACCCAGGGACTGGATGGACCAGGCTATGTAAACATTAGCAATACCAGATGATTACAAAAAATATCCAAATTCCCAACAATCTCATCAATAATCCAGGCCAAGAATTCTGGGAGGGATTAGCTCACTGGTACACATGGTTTTCGAGGAAGTATGTGGTTATCAGTCCCTGGACACTGAGAAAATAACTTGTCCTACTTTCTTAACGGCACTCAGTAGACATGTATTGCTTTTATGCCATGGATGCTCTCCGAGGGTCCTTTGGAGTTTAACCTAGCAAAGGTTCCCCATTTGTGTCTTTTGCTTGTTTAGAGGCTGAGGTGCCTGTTATTTGAAGTTCTTAGTTTTATAATGAATTTATATTTATATTATTTCCCCATTTGCTCATTATTTGAGATGATAGCTCAAAAAAGTTAGCCTTAAGTGAAGTCTTGATGACTCAACATTCTAAATGTTAGGAATGTAATTTGAAAAAAAAAGGGGGGGGGGTATGCAATTAAGTTCAAAGAAACTTGTCGTTTTATCAAGATGAGATTGCCACAGGGTAAGTGCGGAAATGCAAATATTGTCCTGATGACTGAAAGGTTTTAATACAGGCAGGACCAGTTTGACCAAAGCCCTCATTCTAGAAACCTTTCATAAAGGAAGTCTGTCTGTCATTATGTGAGTTCCAAAACATCTGTTCTGTGGAACAATGGAGTGGGGCCTGAGGTCTGTGCTGTACCGGGGTGAATTTTGTTTTGATTAAAATGAAAATAGCATGGGAATCTTAGAATTTAGAGAGGCCCTATGAGACAAGGCCTTGTTCCTGCAAATATACAGCTAAACTCTATGAAAGAATTTGTTGGGAATGGGTGTAATTTGGCTGGCACTTCTAAGACTTAGTGTGTTTCTGAATAGTTTCTCAGCTATTGGCTAAGATTTAAATATTATATTCCCTTTTCAGAAATTGAGATATCAAAACATACATTCAAATATGATACTAAAGAGAACATTCTTTAATTAGGTTTTAAATATATTCTAGAAGCAGAATTTTAATGTTTCTATAGTTTCTCCTTTTGAACAGATTTGTGTAAGTTATGCTTTTCTAAAAAAAAGTATAATTGCTCATTCTTAAGATTTGGAAAAGAATGGACATTTAAAAATCTTCTACAAAAGCATTAGATAAAATTACAAAACAGTCTCGTCAGTTAATCTAACACTTAGCAGCAAACAGCATGGCTTTGATTAAATTCTTTTTCATTTGCTTTGTGTATGTATATGTGTGCGTGTGTGAATGTCAGTGATCTTGGAATTTTTAAAAATATCTTTTCCCTTCATAATGCTTTTTTTTAGATGGTAAAAAACAACAATAAGTGCTCAGTGACTTTAATGAGACTGACAGTGTACAGTGAGAGGTTTGACATAGAGGAAATACATGCTTGGGGGAAAAAAGAAAGAAAGAAAGAAAGAAAGAAAGAAAGAAAGAAAGAAAGGAATGGATCCAAGGATATGGTGGGTGGTGCTGCACTTGTCATTGGGAAAGATGCACACATGATACGTCGTATATTTCATGTACAGCTGATTAAAGACAATTTTAAAATGGTGTACGATTCATCGAGAATCATTTTACTTTCCTTCCTATGCTCAAATTAGGTTAATTTTCCTTTTAGTGTTCTCAAAGAGGAAAATATCCCATCTCTTTACTGACCTCTTGGGAAAGGCATGGAGGTGAGAGGCATGAGAACTCTAACCAGACAAATTATGTCATTGGCACAGATTCCATTATTCAATGGCAAGCTATTTCTCGAGATTTCTGTGGAAAGTCAGTCCTTACCACTGGACTGCCTGCTCCGTTGTTCAATTCTGATGGAAAAACATGTTCACTTAGACTTCCCTTTTAGAATAGTGAGCAATGATCGTTTATGAGTGCAGAACTTCCTATTTGAGGGAGATCATTCATTTATATCATGGATGGACTTTTTTCTTTGAAGCAGGGTGTTGAGGTTTACTCTTCCCAGGAAACATATCAAAGTATGTGTTTGAAAGGCTAAATGTCAAGATCCCCACTTGGTTCACCACCACTGTTTTTCAGCTTCTGCAGAATCACAGATGGGTGTTAATGTTTCAGTGAGTGAGATGCTCCATTGTGTGAAATAACAGGCTTCTAGCTTTCACGCTATAACACAATTCTAGCATCAAGCCATTTCTTTTTAATAAGAATGACTATAGGCATAATTATTGTAGTAGTTGTAGGATAGACACCACCATTACCCAAGTCATGTATCTTCTTGAGGTCTCAGTTTTTCCATCCATGTAATGAAGATAATAATGCCCCTCCCCCAAATGTTGTTTGAGGACAAAATGAGAAAATGCATCTAATGACAGGTCCATGGTAGATGCTCAATAAACAGTAGTTATTCTCCTCAGCTATGCCTTTACATTGCATAGGATTTTTGTTACTTTAAGAAAGGTACAGATGTGATCAAGTAGGACTATTTCCTCAGGGAGTCAACCTTTCAAAGAAATAAACAATACCGCTCATGGAATCACTCTCCATTAGGATGGTAATAAATACAGCTCTGCCATTCTTGGTGAAATAGCCCCAGTGATTACCACGCTCTTATTACTCTCTGTCAGAAGAAGTAAAATTATAGCCCTGGGTCAGTTTGACTTAAATCCAGTCTTTGGTCATCTGAGCCCAATGCTAGCTACCTTTAAAAAATTAGAATTCTGCAAAAGAAGAAAAATTTTGATAAGATATTTTCATGTACTATTTTAGGTCATAAAATGGTAACAGTATTAGCTATCATGCATCTTAATTAATGTCTTCTCCCCCCCCTTTTTTTTAAAATTTTTCCTGGGGCATAGTATTGAGAAAAGCATTATTAAAACAATTTAATAAATAAATAACCCAACGGAAATGATTCATCCCTGCCTAGATTGTGATATTTAGAACAAATTGAAAAGATAAAATTTTAATATAATAAGTGATTGGATTGTTTCTCTTATTTTTCTCTATGCTTAACACATTATATTAGTCAAATTTCTATCCTCTGACGTTTTAAAGTGAAACCAGTATTTATTCTATTAAATTTTTGAGAGCTGTGTTTTATTGACCTACACGTAAAATACAGAAATTTCCAAAGTGAATTGGCCAAAATACAAGATAGATTATTCAGGATGAAGACTAATACTTACCATCACCATATGATGTTCTTGGAAATCATCAACTATTGGGTCACTTATAGCTGTTGTTCACAATATCCAAGGTTCAACCCGTCACACTTGCCAGGATTCAACAGTTCATTACAGATAAGCATCTACAGTTAGATGTATTTTTGAAACTTGTCAGGGAAATCTTAAAAGCATTGTCTCATTAACTTTTATATTATTTCTCATTGTATCTGTGATGGCAGATGAGTATGAAAAGGTCTCGGAACAGTATATCCATAATGAAAAAAAAAAAAGACCCGTTTATTAATCTCAGAATGGAGTGGAAATTCTCCAAGTTGATTATATCTTGCTTCATGATCCACATAATGGAAGGATTTGAGCTCAGCACTGACTCCAAAGCTTACAC
Source organism: Cryptoprocta ferox (assembly GCA_028646485.1). Taxonomy (NCBI): domain Eukaryota; kingdom Metazoa; phylum Chordata; class Mammalia; order Carnivora; family Eupleridae; genus Cryptoprocta; species Cryptoprocta ferox. The sequence goes on from CM053571.1 coordinate 26,980,646, forward strand.
TGAACTTTCCAGTTTTTGGCTATTGCTTCTAGAATAACACAGGGTAAAGAACAAACCAAGAAATAAAGTCTTTACCTCTGTAACGTTCTATATCCTTTTCTCATCTGTATCGTGCATCAATACCCTTCATGTTATTTTCTCCATCGGCCCCATAATCTGTCTCTGTAACATTCCCATTTCGAGGCTTTTAATCTTCCTATCTGTGTCTGACATCCCAGTCAGGTTAACAATTTCCTAAGTATTATTGTCCTGGCTATCATCTCCCTTCAGAGAAAAAACATTGACATCAATGGCAGGAGGAATGTCTTGTATGTGTCTAGTATTTTTACAGTGTGAACTTCACATTCACTTTGCCTCAGTATCATCTTATGCAAAACGAGCCAGGATGGGTTCTCTACTATTAACAATCCTTCAAATCCTAACCTTGAAGGTGGGAGAAATTAGTGCCCGGACTCCCGTAGCCCACCTGCCTGGATTTTAAGCCTGTTTCTAGCATCTACTATTGCTGGAAACTTGTCCAGTTGCTTTATGTTTATTAGCCTCAGTTGCCTCACCTGTGGTATGGGCCTAATAATAATGTCTCTTTCTGAGTATTGTTATGAAGATTGAATGAGACACACATACACACACATAACTAAAAAAGAATCTGGCACGTACCAAGTGCTCAATAGACAGTAGCTCCTATTACTAGCCATTTATACTAGCCTATAGGATAAGTTTATAAAATGGTTTCACATAAAATTTCAATTAACCTTAGTAAGGATCCCAATACCAGATGAATACTGAGGCCCAGAAGGGTCAGTTGACTTATTTAAGATCAACACCTGGTGATAGATCCAGAACTGGGACCCACGTGTCAATCTCCTAGCTCAGGCTTCTCTCGGGTACACAAACAATAATACATTTCCAACATAGGAAGTCTCTGATGGCTCACACCCCAGATCCTGTGATCTTTATAAGATTTTCTAGGAGACTGTTGTTGATGTAGTCACTATTGTTATTTTAAACTACATGGTAACCAAGAATAATCATCATCTGTTATCTGAATTACCTAATCTAGGAACAACGTCTACGTGCATATAAAATTAAACTTTTTTACTCTGTAACTCATAGTTTTCTGAGGCTGTAGGTTGGGATAGGGAATGGATTGTTGCGAAGTGAATTTAAGGCCTAGTGTTGTAAATGAAAGCCACTGCTTTCCTTGTGCAGAAATGTGTCACTCCTAGAATGTTCTGCAGCACTCGTGTGAACTGTGAGTGTGTGTATGTGTGGGCACTTGTGGGTCTAATTGTATGGAGATGGAGAGAGTCATCCTCTTTTGAAAGCACGAATACATTCCTTTTCAAATATATCAACTATTTAATCAACATTTCTATCTCAACTATTTATGTGAGAACAAGCTCAAGTGCAGGCCTGACTTACTTGGCCTCTTTACTGATAAAGTGTGATTAATTTTGTGCCCACAAGGGTAGACGTGCAGGAAGCTTTTCTTTTCCTGTGTTATCCCTGTAACATCTACTGACCTATACCTGGCAATTCCCTGTGACAAAAATGTGCAGAAGAGAATGGCAGTGAGCGGACAAACAAGACAGAAAAGGTACAGGGAGACATCTTGGGTGGGACATATATTTACAAAGTAGTAAGTGGAGAGTTTATTTTAACAACAACAAAAAGGCATTACTTAGAAGAAATAAAATTTGATGGGCCAGGCACTAACCAAGGCAGAGTCATCAACAAATCTTCTGGAATTATTTTCTTTTAACCAGACTTCTTGTTTGTTTTCACCAGGGAAAGATACTAATGAATTATCGAACCCATGGTATATGACAGGTATGATTCTAAACATGTCAACTGCATCATGAGTTCATTTTCTTCTTACACCAATCCTAACAAGCCTCTGCTGTGAGTATCTTGATTCCTGTTTTACAGATAAGTTTTCGAAATTTTACATAGTTTTCATAGAGCTCATAAATTGAAGACTTAGAGTTGGAATACATTTTTGCTGGGCACTGAAACTTGTAATCATAACCACTACACTTGTCAACATCTGTTGAGGCTGATGTTCATGAAACGCGATGGTTAATTTTGTGTGTCAGCTTGACTAGGCCACGGTACCCAGATGTTTCGTCAAATGTATTTTCTAGATGTCATCGTGAAGGTTTTTTTGATGAGATTAACATTGAAAACAGTGGACATAGGGTAAAGGAGATTACCCTCTATAATGTAAGCTGGACCCATCCAATCAGGTAACGGCCTTAATAGAAGAAAAACTGGAGTCCTGGAAGAAGGAATTCTGCCAGCACACGGGTTTCTGACTTGAATGGCAGCATCGATCCTTTCCTATATCTCCAACTTGCTGTCCTGCTCTACAAGTTTGAGATTTGCCCACCACCATAATCCCTGGCACCAATTCCTTAAAATGCATCTCTCTTCTTATATATACACATACTATTGATTCTGTTTTTCTGGAGAACTGTGGCTAATACAGGATGCTTCCTCTTATTCATTAAGGTGAGTTGGCTGAGTGATAAGCCAGAGATTTTTTTTTGCCTGGTGCAGCTCTGTAGGTCATGCCTGCGTGGGCACGAAGGGCCTCTGTGAGCTTTTTCGAAGTAGCTGGCATGGCTGTGAGAGCAGATGAAGCTCCTTATCTCCAATGCATTGACCATATTCCTTATTTTCTAGCTTACCAGCATAAGATGGGCCACATTCCTTAGTATAGAGTAAATACATGCCAGTTTTTCTTGGGAATATATTCAGAAAGGAGCCCACAGTCAGTACATATGTGACATACAGCTTTTTCTAAAAACATCTCATGAAAGCCTAGTACATGCCAGGTACCATGACAGGTCCTTTCTATATCCAAAAAGATATGTTGTCCTTTGTCCCTCATAAACAACTCGAAACGTAAACAACATAAACACCAAACACACTTGGTAATCCTAATTTTTCAGATGAGGAAACTACGACTCAATGAAAATTAGTAACTTGCATTAGGTAAGTAGAGGAGTTGAGATTTCAACCCAGATCTGTCTGACTTCAAACAGAAGTCTTTTAAACAACTACAGTTAATAACCCTCTTTGGTACATGATGTTCTCCTGAAAATAAGCCCAACAGTCTAAAGTTTGAAAACTGAATAGACGCTAGTTTATTTTTAGAGACTAAACTAAATGTTATGATATTCTTAAGTAAATATCTGCTATTAGGATAATCTTTGGTGATATACTTTCATTATGTTATGCTATTTTTCTGTAAAGTTTATTTATTTATTTTGAGAGAGAGAGAGAGAGCATGTATGTGTGCGCATGAGTGGGGGAAGGGCAGAGAGAGAAGGAGAGAGAGAATCTCAAACAGGCTCTGACAGCACAGAGCCTGATGTGGGGCTTGAACTCATGAACCATGAGATCATGACTTGGGCTGAAACCGAGAGTTGGACGCTTAACCGACTGAGCCACCCAGGTGTCCCAATGTTAAGCTGTTCTTTAATTCTGTTATTTTCTTTACCATTTGAATGAATAGTTGGCCTGATTTAGTATGATAATTGCTCACTGCTGTTTTATCATAATAATTTTATCTGTTTCAATCATATTGGATTTATATTTATAATTCATAATATTATTCTTTTCATTGATTCACTTTCATTCATTTGATAAAATAAGAATGCAAGGTGATAAACTCAGCTATGCAGACAAAAATCAGCATTTCTAAACCTGACCTGTTGACCAGTTAACAAGTACAGCCACTGAAGAATTAAAAATATTTATCAGTTGCTGTATACACTTCCTAAAGGATTAATGTATAGTGAATACAAGTGTGTTGGCATTTTTTTTAGCGAGATTAACTTGTGAAACTTGTTGTGTTTTTCATACCATACCTTTTATTTGTCCTGCTTCCCATCCAAGTTGTCTTTAAACTGTTGGAATTTAGTTTGGCTAGCCCATGGTTCAATGCAAAAGCCTACTAAGAAAGTTAAAATCAGTTAATCAAAAGAAATCAAATGTAGAATATTTTGTAAGCACTCCTTGATACCTTCCAAGTTATGAGCATATTTTTAACACTAATGTTCCACACGACATTTTATAAGAAAGCTAATGGTAGCCTCATAAGCGTTTACCAACTTAAATGAAGACCACCAGGTCTGGAAATATTGAGTATGGCTTAACACAATATTATCTCTAATATTTAGCTTCAACTCTAAAGGCAATATTATTTCTTTATCCTAGCAAATTAATATGGTTGACCAAACTAAATCTGAACGAAATTAGATGAAGTTTAAGAAAGTCAGTCTGTGGTGGGGAGATAACTTTAGCACAAGTCTAAAATAGAATCAAGAACATTGGAGCTGTTCTACTTCTGAACATGGAGATGTTTTGCCAAGGCATGTGTCATCATCACTACAATGAATGCATTAGAGACTGGGAGAAGTGTTGGAAAGTCCCACAGTGAGGTAGCTGCCAAGGGAGGTGTTTCTCTGTGACCCTTACTGAGGTAACCAGGGTACTATCAGATTTAGCCCATAAATGATTCAAAGCAGTATGAAAAGAAGGAATATTCCAAACTAGAAAAAACAGAGTAAGTTTCTCTACTGTCGGTTTATTTCCAATAAATCTTGAGCTCTTCTTCCTTCCTATCCTCCTCTCCAAAGCTAAAAATGTGAAGTTCAAAATGAAGAACTTGAGTTCTTACTCAAAATGAGTAACCTACATTGATACAATAATCTGATGATTATTTAAGCCTGATTAATTAAATGGATAAGGCTCAAAAACATGGAGCCAAGTTAAGCATAATCATAACTTTATATCTACAATATTTTGTAAACTTAGAGAAGCAACTGGATCAATATGTTTTTTATTAAAATTTTTTAAAATGTTTATTTATTTTTGGGAGAGAGAGAGAGAGAGAACGAGCAGGGGAGGGGCAGAGAGAGAGGGAGACACAGAATCCGAAAGTAGGCTCCAGGCTCTGAGCTGTCAGAACAGAGCCTGACATGGCGCTTGAACCCACAAACTGCAAGATCATGATGTGAGCCAAAGTTGAACGCTTAGCCAACTGAGCCAACCAGGTGCCCTAATATGTTTAACTGTTTTAAAATTCAAGTGGATTTCAATATTATAGACACCCTGTGTAATTCTCTGCAAGTTTATTTGACTGATGCAAACTAAGCAGATGAGAATTTTTGAAGGAAGAGAGTGTTGAATTGATACCAAAAGATTAAGTGTGTTGAGTTACCCTTTGACGTGAGAGGAAGTCACCCTGGCCCACATTTGGTGCACTTTAGCAGAACTCAAACACACATCTCTTTTCTGCTGAAAAATGAAAGACATTTATGGAGGGGGGGGGGAAGAAGACATATCCTCTTTGATATATCATATAAAGGGAGAGTTGGTGTGATTGTAAGGCAACAGGATGTGGGTGTCTGATGATGTGCATATTGACATCAGCAGCTACAGGGACATTTTCCTTGGGTTTCACACCAACAGCTGTTGAACCCGCTGCTGTGAGTAGCACCACATAAAACAGCAAGTAAGACTTTGCGGCTCAGCATCTCTCATGGCCCTGCTGTCCACAGGGTCTGAGAGGGGAGTTGACATTGCTCAACAATGCTCTCCCCCTCAGTGACCTGACTTTGCCTCTGGCTGTTTTCACAGCTGTTTGTATGCTACAGTCTGCTCACAAAGGACTGTGGATTGCTGGGAGAGGGGCTCCCCAGCCAGCCACCTGAAAGATAAGAGCAGCCATTTTTCTTCCATCCTTGTTCCCACCTCCTTGGTAATAATGGAAAAGTGTTCTTCCCTAAAAGACATAGGTAGATGAGGGTGGGAGACAAATAATGCTCTCCATTCTGTGAATCCTCTCTCTCTCTCCCTGAGACCTCCCACAGAACAGATTCTTATTTGACACACATTGTGCTCTGCCTCTCATCATTACTATTGGTGTGGAAACTTATGCCTTCTATTTGGAATAGGAAGCATGACCTACTAATCTTTTCATTTTTTAACAGCAGCTGTAAGAGGAACCGAAAAGTAGTATTTGTTAGATTGATTAAACTTTAGAAGCATTTGAATGAAAAACAATAGGTGTATTAACTCATTAACTATTTCCTGAGTGGCTACTATGTTCTAAGCACTATTCTAGTTCTAAGTGGATAATATGAGTTCTTGCTCTCAATTAAGTTGTGTGTGTGTGTGTGCGTGTGTGTGTGTGTGTGTGTGTGAGAGAGAGAGAGAGAATAGGATGTTGTGGCAGTACAGAGCAGGGAGAAATGAATTCAGTTTGGAGAAGTCAAGGTTTCCAGGAGAGGATGGGTTGATCTGGATCCTGAAGGATGGCAAATATTCAGTAAGCAGAAAAGAGAAAAAGGGCATTCCAGGCAACGTGAACATTCCTTGCAAAACCACAGTCATGGAAGTAATATTTCAGTTAGGAAACTAAGAAAAGTTCAGAGGGACTGGAACATTGAGAGGGATAGTTGGAAAAGGAAGAAAGGAGGTGTGTTCACTTTCTATTGCTGTTTCACAAAAGACCATAAACTTAGTTGCTTAAAACAATACATTTATTATTGCAGAGTTTCTGTGAGTTAATGGAGTCCTCTGCTCAGTGTCTCACCAGGCTGATGTCACGGGGTTGGCTGGGACGATATCTCATCTGAGGCTTAAGGGTCTCTTCCAAGCCCACACAGTTGTTGGGAGAATTCAGTTCTTGTGTGGTCAGGAAGCTTTTTCTTGCTAGTTACTGACTTGAGGCCACTCTAAGCTTCTAGAGATCACCTTCAGGTTCTTGCCTCATGGACTTTCCATAGGCCCTGTGACAGAAAACATGCCAGTTTACTTCATCTTAGGGAGCTCACACTCTGTTCTCTAGGGCAGGGAGTGGAAAACTTATCAAAGACTCTTGGAAGGGAAGAAGCTTGATCATATTTGCTTTTTTTGTACTGGGCCCTGATGTTCAATAATCTGGCCTCAAACCAACCAACAACTCATTTGTGTTTTAGTTCTCCTAACAAATACTAAGAATTTGGTAATCATTTGTGGAATTTTTTGTATTATAGAAAATTTCAGCCATATGCAAAGTAAATAGAATAGCATAGTATTTCTCCATGTAGTTATCATTAACCTTTAATAATATCAACATTCTCCCATGCTTGTTTCATCTGTATCTCACCCCTCTTCCTACTTCCCCCAGCTTTTGTATTATTTATTTATATAGTTACTTTTAGGGTTAGATTTACATATATTAAAATGCACTAATCTTAACTATATAATTTTGACTAAGTGATATACCCAGGTAACCTGCACCCTTATCCAGATATAAATATTTTTGTCACCTCAGAAACTTTCCCCCCTGCCTCTTGCAAGTCAACCCCTCTCACCTAGCTCAGAGACGGCCACTGCTCCAGTTTTTGCCCATAAGTTAGTTTTGCCAGTTATAGAACTCAATGAGATGGAATCACACAGCATGCACTCCTTTGTGTCTGGTTGGTTTTTGTTGTTGTTGTTTTTGTTTTGTTTATTTATTTATTTATTTATTTTCATTGTTGTTTGTTTCTGAAGCATAATGTGTGTGAGATGCATCCCTGTTGTTGGGCATATTAGCATTTTGTTCCTTTGTAGTATTTCATTAAAAGAACACACACATTTTTTGTTTTCATTTTCCCTATCCTGGGATGTTCCCAGTTTGGGACCATTACAAATAAAGTGGTGATGTACATTTTTACAGTGTCCACCTATATGTGGACATTTATTTTCATTTTTCTTGGATAAATATTTATGGGTAGGACTGCTGAGTCAAAGGCAGGCACATATTTAAATTTATTAGAAACTGGAAACCTTTCTTCCAAAGTGCTTATGGCATTTTTCTACTCCCATCAGCAATGTTTGAGAATTATGGTTGCCCCACATTCTCTCTAATGCTTGGCGTTGCCAGTCTTAATTTCAGTTCTTTTGACGGGTGTGTGTTAGTGTCTCACCATGGCTTTAATTTGTACTCTCCTGGTTACTAATGATATTGGGTCATCGCATTTAGATGAATAACATTGCTTAAGGACACTGGTTTTAGTGTCAGACAGACCCTGGTTCAAATCTTTGGTGTGCTTCTTGCCAGGCAAGACACTTGACTTCTTCGCAAAATAAATGTAATTCTAGTATCTTCATCGTGGAGTTGTTGTAAAGATTAAGTGAGGCAATATACATAAAGTTCCTAGCAGAGTTCATCACCCATTAAAGAGTGGTTTTACTATTCATGGAGAATATTTAATGAGATATACTTATTGATACACAAATTGTCAAGTAGGCAATTTATTGTTATTTTTTTATTTTAATAAAACATTATTTTTTATTTTGAGACTATTTTAAACTTATAGAAAAGCTGCAAAAGTAGTACAAAGAATTCCTGAGTATCCTTCATCTAGAGACCCTATACAAGATTTGCCAATCGTTCCAGTAATATTTTCTATAGCAAAGGGATCTAGGTTGGAATCATGTGTGGTTTTAGAGATCATGTCTCTCTTGTCTGCTCGAATCTGAATAGTACCTCAGTCTTCCCATGACTTTCATGATATCTATATTTTTAAAGATTAGAAGCCAATAATTTTGTAACATATTACTCAATTTGGATGTTTCTAATGCTTCCTTATGAGTAGACCAAGGTTGTGGATTTTTGGTTGGGACATTACAGAAGCAATGAGTCTGTGTTCTTCATATTGTACCTACAACTATTTAAAATTTTTTTAATGTTTATTTATTTTTGAGAGAGAGACAGAGTGCAAGTGGGGGAGGGGCAGAAAAAGAGAGAGATACAGAATCAGAAGCAAGCTCCACGCTCTGAGCTGTCAGCGCAGAGCCTGATGCAGGGCTCAAACTCGTGAACCGTGATATCATGACCTGAACCGAAGTCGGACATGTAACTGACTGATCCACCCAGGTGGCCCGTGTACCTATAGCTATTTTTAAATGGAGGGAATTTAAGGGCGGGGGGAATCCCTTGTACATTCAAAAGCTGCCATCCCAAACTCTCTTACATGTGCCATAACCAGCCTCTCTCTGCCCTTGATGATTCCTGCCACAGCCTACCTGAGCGTCCTGGACCTCTTGAACTTGGCCACAGCCTTTTCCCCCAAAACAGATAGACATGGATTCCAAGGCTGCAGCTTCCTTTATATCCTTTTCCCTTGTTGCTCTGCAGAAGCACATAATACCTGGGCCACCCACTTCTCTCTTTCTCTTCCCCACCTCTAGTTCCCTGTTTTTAATAATGGCAATAAAGGCCATTTAAAAGGTTTTAAAAAGGCACAGAAAGGCAGACAAAAGTAATTTTTTGGAGGTGGAAGTGAGGGAGGTATAACCTTTTAAAAAAATAAAGAAGAAGAATGAGCTCTTCGTTCTCAAATATCTATTTGGTTAAGTTCACTAAGTATGAAGGTAGGGGGTAACATAACTCTCCCTGCTTCTACTCCCCAACAAGGTGTGGGCATGTATCAGAAAAACCAGGAGCTTGGAAGAGGGCATGAATAGTTTAAAAATCTCCCAGGTGATTCTGATGTTCTCCTGTCCACACCTCCTGCATCTTAGTAAGACTCATTTGTTAGAAGGAGGAGAGAAGAGAATGAAGGATGGAGCCTAATGCTGTCTGGAAATATTAAAAGTGGCTGACAACCAAGAGGACTGAGGGCATGTACTAGCAAAATAGGAGCAAAGCCAGAGTAGAAGTATCCTACATTTTGAAAATGAAGAGATGTGTTAACATTATGGAAAGCTTCAGAGTAGTGAAGTAGAATGAGGAATAAAAGACAATCACCGGAACTGGAAGTTAAGAGGTCATTGGAGATGCTTCTGTTGGTGTGCATTGTTGGAGATGGGAGAACTGAATGGAAGCCAAATTTTATTGGGTCAAACAGTAAGTGGGAGGTAAGTGAAATCAGCTCTCTCCTTTAAGAAATGGTTTAAGAAGTGGAGTGAAGAAGACAAAAAATGGAGAAGGATGGCTTATAGAATAGTGGGCAAGTTATTTCCCTGGACCTCAGTTTCTCCCTCTGTAAAATGGGGTAATAATAGTACATATCCCATAAGATTTTGTCAGAGTCCAATAGATTAACAGGTCTATGTTTACAACAGTTTTGGGAACATGGAAAGTACTCAAAAAATGTCAGCTGTTTATTATACTATTGAAGGAGAAATAGAATAGAGCCACTCCTTTCTTCTTATCTCAAAGTCTCAGGGATCATTAAATTTGCCCATTTCTAAATGCTCAGCATCACTCATCATCAGGGAAATACAAATCAAAACGACAATGAGATACCACCTCACACCTGTCAGAATGGCTGACATTAATAACTCAGGCAACAACAGATGTTGGCAAGAATGTGGGGGAAGGGGAACTTCCTCTTACACTGCTGGTGGGAATGCAAACAGGTGCAGCCACTCTGGAAAACAGTATGGAAGTTCCTCAAAAAATTTAAAATAGAACTATCCTATATCCCAGAAATTGCACTACTAGATATTCATCCCAAGGATACAGGAGTGCTGCATTGAAGGGACACAGGCACCCCAATGTTTACAGCAGCACTACTGACAATAGCCAAAGTATGGAAAGAGCCCACCAAATGTCCATCAACTGATGAATAGATAAAGATGTGTTATACGTGCACACACACACACACACACACACACACACACACACACTGGAATATCACTTGGCAATCAAAAAGAATGAAATCTTACCATTTGCAGTGACATGGATGGAACTAGAATGTATTACGCTAAGTGAAATAAATCAGGCAAAGAAAGATAAATATCATATAATTTCACTGATGTGGAATTTAAGATACAAAACAGATGAACATAGGGGAAAGGAAGCAAAAATAATATAGAAACAGAGAAGGAGACAAAACATAAGAGACTCTTAAATACAGAGAACAAACTGAGGGTTGCTGGCAGGGTGGGGGGATAGCCAAGGGGCATTAAGGAGGACACTTGTAGGGATGAGCACTGGGCATTATATGTAAGTGATGAATCACTACAGTTCTATTCCTGAAATCATTACTACACTATATGTTAACTAACCTAGATTTAAATTAAAAAAAGAAAAAGATAATGAAAGCAGGCCATTCTGTCGACATTGCTGTACAAATTGTGCCATTAAAGCTGGTGACAGTGGAAAAAAAATTGCCCACTTCTATTGCTACCACCTGCTCTTCAATTTGGGAGCCTCCTCCAGATGCGGGACACATTACACACGTAATTCGATTTCCGGTTGCTTCTCAGCTCAGTAGTACCATGGCAAAATTCTTTAGACTTTGAAAAAATCCACACCCCAGCCCCCGACACGTACACTTCAAGTAGCTACAAGACTAGGATAAGAACGACAACCACCACCACCGTCACCACCACCACCACCACCAATGGGACCTTAGAAGAATTCTGAAGAGAAATGGTATTATTTTTCATTGATCTTCCTTTCAGAATAAATTAGTCCCAGCCCTCAAAACTGCTAGCATCATCCTTTGCCTCCTTTATATCCCTTCTCTCTTCACTGTCATTCTTGGTCCTGCTTCACAAGGTTCTTAGCTAACTATACATTTTTCCCCATAAATTTTGGGGCTTTGTTTCTTATTCAGTATTCTTACTCTCCTTGCCCTTATCAAATACTGCCTCCCTCATCTGCTTGTCCCTAATATTTAATGTGGGATACTTGAGGGAATGAGAGAAGAAGAAATAAATACAAGTGTTCTAATGGAAGAAAATGGGGTGGTATCATGAAAGGAACATTGGTTTTCATATCAGGAGGATTTAAACTTGAGGCGCACCACTTACCGGGCAGTCATATCACTTGAGTTTTCTGTGCTTCAATTTGCACAATATTAGATATTATTAAAATGCGACCAAGAATCTGAAACTGTGACCTATTCTCATGGAGTTTAGGGAGGAATAAGTGAAATCACATGAAAGAGCCTCTGGGAGTAAAAGAGCTAAACACACACATCAACCACTTTCCCCTCCTGGGTTTTCAAAAAGGGCAAAATACATGTAATTTATATAGTGGGGAATAACTTGGCTGCATCCATCCCAAAGTGGCTCTTGCCTCATGAAGGAAAAAGAACATATTAGCTTTTTTTCCCCCTGACAAAAGTCATTGAAAGGGAACAAATCTATGTCAGATAATGGTGAATGGAACCTTTGAGATTGTCATACCATTTGGTTACAAAGTGTGTGTTTATATAAATGGAAATAGGGTTTGCAGACATAAAGAAAGCACATGCTCACCTAAGAACGTAAGGCCAGGGCAGGGGTGTTCAGTCCTGACTGATAGTTCCCTTGAGTTCATACATTTTGTGAGTTCTGGATAATGTATGGATGGAGTGGGAATTTTTTTTGTATTTCTTAGAAGGCCATCACATGAGCCAGTTAACTAGTTTTATTTCACGTCGCCTTGAGTGTACAGCAGCCGTAAGGTGTATCATAAACCATGCTTTTGCTGCACCAATGTTGTACCAATGTCCTTGCTCCGCTGCCTGCTGCTTGCAGGGCATCCAGCCTGCTTGGAAAACAGACATGAGGAAGAAGAGCTTCCTCAGTAGAGCTAAGAAGATACGTCTGCCCCAGCTGGTCTTCCTCCCACAACTCGAGTCTACAGGAAGAATGGCTTACTTACTATGTCATTCTAATAATGGAATTTCCAAAATGGAGAGTGGCAGAATTGGACATGGAGGTTGACCTCAGTTCTCTAAGTCCTTTGCAGCCACTAATTCTTAAAAGTCACGGTCACATCCATTACGGACAAACATCTATGCCAGCCTTCATAAGGAAAGCTTCCCCCACCCCCTTGTAATCCATTTGCTTATTCATTGAAGCCTTTGTTCGTGTGTATGACTTGCACTACACAATGCATAGCACCAGTCATTCAGTTTTTGGAGCTATTGGACAGGTCAGGTTCCCTACAGCCACAAAGGAGGGAGAATAATGGATCTTAGGAGAACTCATGTTTCATAGACATAGCAGGTTCCAACTCATCAGCCTGGCCCAGTGAGGAAGATGGGGAATGCATTCACAAGGTGGATTTGCCCATCCTTCTGGGATGCGGCAGTATAGTGTTGTTGTTGTTGCTGGTAGTGGTGTTGATGGTGTTGGTGATGGTGTTGGTGGAGTTGATGGTGGCATGTATGTATTTTTCCTCTGTTCTTGCAACCCATGTCAACCCACATGAGTCTCTATCTCCTCCTGTTTCTAAAACGCAGGTCAGGCAACTAGTGTCACTCTCTTCTGTGCCTACAGCATGTATCCTTCCTTGGGTGTCTCTATCTCCTGTGTCTGCATCTGATATAAGACCTCCCACTCCTTGCACCTGCACCCCAAGCTCAAGTGTGTCTATCTCTTATGCGTCAGGCTATACCAGCTCATGTCTGTACACGTTCTATGTGCGTCCAGTCCATGTAGACTTCATTTATTTTTCTGCTAGCCTGTGTCTGAGCTCATGGATTTCTTTACCTTGTGCCGGCACTGCATGTATGCTTCAAGTGTCTCCACCTAGTGTGCTTCACTTGGTTGGTGTTCACCTGGTAAAGGACATCTTGGTTCCTTCCAGGTTTTGCCCATTGTTAATAAATTTGCTTTATACGTTGTCTTAGTCGTTGTTTTGTGGATATATGTTTTCACACCAGTTGCGGAAATATACTGGGGCACAACTGCTGTACCATATCGTGGCACTAGGCTTAGCGTCACAAGAATCTAGCCAGATGCTTTCTCAAAAGGTGGTACCATTTGTATTTCCATCAGCAGTGAATGAGATTTCCTATTGTCCTACATCCTCACCAGCAATTAGTATTATCAGTTTTTGGTATTTAGCCACTCTAATAGATAGGTAGGCTATCTCACTGGTGTTTTTATTTGGTTTTCCTTAATGCACAATGCATATTGTTTTCCAGTAATCCCCCAATGTTGAGCAATTATACATGCTTTTTCCATTTATATATATTATTTGAAAAGATATCCATTTATATTGCCTATTTAATTAGGAAGTCTGTTTTCTTATTGTGGAAGTTTACTAGTTATTTGAATATTTCGCATGCAAATAGTTCTTCACATATATATTTTGAAAATATATTGTCTTCATTAAGGACTTATCTTTCCATTCTTTCAACATTATCTTTCACAGGGTGGACATTTTAAATTTCATAAAGTCCACATTGTCAACTTCTTTCTTTCATGGATCATGCTTGTAATTGTATATAAAAACTAGTCATCAAAGTAACTTGTAAATTATAATTTTTATAGTTTTGCATTTTACATTTAAGGAAATTAATGATTTTGAGTGAATTTATGCCTCAGGGGCAAAGTTTGTGCGTTTGCTCATTTACTTCCTTGTAGTTATCAATTTTTACCCTTATCATTTGTTGATGATTATTGAGGACTTAGAGACTATCTTTTTTTATTGATGTGCCTTTATTCATTTGACCAGGGTCAAGTTGTCTGTATTTGTAGAGGTCTGTTTGTGGACTCTCTATTTTGTTCCATTTATCTAGGGGTGTATTTGTTTTAGAATATCGTGATCTCTTGATTATTGAAGCTTTATAATGAACCTTGAAATTGGGAAATGTGTGTTCATTGACTTGCCCTTCATCCATAGTGTCTAGACTACTCAGTGTTTAAAACAAATTTGCCAATATGTATAAGATAGCTTGCTGAGATTTTTATTGAAATTATACTGGATCTTTAAATCAATTTAAGAAGAATTGAGATCTTCATAATATTGTGCCTTTTATCTAGAACAATGACTACATCTCAATTGATGCTTTTAAAAGCATTTCATATTTTAAAAAAATTTATTCAATTTATTAAAAAAAACAGTTCACCCATTTCCCCCATTCCCCACTCCTGCCTCTTACAACTACTAATCTGTTCCCTGTATTTATGAGCTTATTTTTTAATGTTTATTTATTTATTTAATTTTTTAAAGATCTTTATTATTTATTTTTGAGAGAGAGAGTGGAAGTGGGGGAGGGACAGAGAGAGGGGGAGACACAGAATCTGAAGCAGGATCCAGGCTCTGAGCTGTCAGCAGCACAGAGCCTGATGCAGGGCTTGAACCTACGGACCATGAGATCATGATCTGAGCCAAAGTTGGATGCTGAACCGACTGAGCCACCCACGTGCCCCAAAGCGCTTATTTTTTTATTTCCACATATAACAGAAAGCATATGGTATTTGTCTTTTTCTGAGTTATTTCACTTAGCATAATGCCCTCAAAAGTCTATCCATGTTGTTGCAAGTGGCAAGATTTTATTCATTTTTATGGGTGAATAATATCCCAATGTGTGTATGTGTGTGTGTGTGTGTGTGTACACATATACCACACATACCACCATTTATTTATTCATTCATCTATTGATTGACATGTAATTTGTTTCCATATCTTGGCTATTGTAAATGATGCCACAATGAATATGGGGGTACATACATTTTATTTGAATTAGTGTTTTTATTTTCTTTGGATAAATACCCAGAAGTAGAGTTGCTGGATCATATAGTTATATTTTTAATTCTTTGAGGAACCTCTATACTGTTTTCCTTAGTGGCTGCCCTAATTTACATTCCCATCAACAGAGAACACGGATTCCCTTTCCTTCGAATCCTTGGCAACACTCATTATTTCTTGTCTTTTTGATAATAGTCATTCCAACAGGTGTGAGTTAATAGCTCATTGTGGTTTTGATTTGCATTTTCCTGATGATTAATAACGTTAAACATATTTTCATGTGTCTGTTGGCCATCTGTATGTCTTCTTTGAAAAAATGTCTATTCAGATCTTCTGCTTGTTGTTGTTGTTGTTGTTGTTTTAAACGTTCGCTTATTTTTGAGAGAGAGACAGAGGCAGAGTACGAATGGGGGAGGAGCAGTCAGAGAGGGAGACACAGAATCTGAAGCAGGCTGCAGGCTCTGAGCTGTCAGCTGGGAGCCTGACGCTGGGCCGAACTCAGAAACAGCAAGATTATGACCTGAGCTAAAGTCAGATGCTTAACCGACTGAGCCACCCAGGTGCCCCGTGCTTGTTTTCTAATCAGATTGTCTTTGCTATTGGGGTCTATGGGTTCTTTGTCTCTTTTGGATATTTACCCCTGTCAGAGATATGATTTGATTTTTTCCTCCTCACATTCAGTAGATTGCTTTTCATTTTGTTAATTGTTTCCTTTGCAGTATAGCCGATTTTTAGTTTGATGTAGTCCACATGTTTATTTTTGTTTTTGTTGCTTTTGCTTTTGGTATCAGATTTTAAAAACCATCACCAAGACCTCTGTCAAGGATGTTACTACATCTGTTTTTTTTTTTTTTTTTTTTTTTTTTTTTACCTAGGAATTTTGTGGTTTCAGGTCTTATGTTCAAGTCTTTAATCCATTTTTAGTTTATTTTTATGTATGGTGTAAGATGATGGTTTAGTTTCCTTCTTTTGCATGTGGCTCTCCAATTTTCCAGTTGAAGAGATTGTTCCCCATTGAATATTCTTAGTTCCTTTGTCGTAAATAATTAATTGTATATACAAAGGTTTATTTATGGGCAGTCTGTTCTGTTCCACTGATCTATATATGTCGGGTTTTATGGCAATATCTATTGTTTCAATTACTACAACTTTGAAATATAATTTGAAATCAGGGAGCATAATGCTTCCAGCTTTGTTCTTTCTCAAGGCTGCTTCAGCTATTCAGGATCCTTGTGGTTCTATACAAATTGTAGGATTGTTTATTTTATTTCTGTGACAAATACCATTAGAGTTTTGATATGGATTGTATTGAATCTGTAGATTTCTTTGTGTAGAATGGACATTTTCATGGTATTAATTCTTCTAACCCATATGCATAGATGTCTTTCCATTTATTTGTGTCTAATTTCTTTCATGAAAGTCTTGTAGTTTTCAATATACAAGTCTTTTACTTTCTTGGTTAAATTTATTCCTAGGTATTTTATTCTTTTTGATGCAATTGCGGATGGGATTGCTTTCTTAATTACTCTTTCTGATAGTTTGTTATTAATGTACAGAAAAAACATATTTTTGTGTATTGATTTTTGTATATTACAACTTTACTGAATTCATTTATTAGTTCTAATAGGTTTTTAGGGTGGAGTCTTTTGTATTTTCTGTATACACTATCATGTCATCTGCTAATTAGTAATAAGTTTTGCCTCTTCCTTTCCAATTTGGATACCTTTTATTTCTTTTTCTTACCTAATTGCTCTGGCTAGGACTTCTGATACTATTTTGAATAGGTGAGAGTGGACATCCTTGTCCTGTTCCTGATCCTAAAGGAAAGGCTTGCAGCTTTTCACCACTGAATATGATGTTAGCTGTGGGATTGTCATATATAGCCTTTATTATGTTTAAGTATGTCCTTTTTATACCCACTTTGTTGAGAGTTTTATCTTAAATGAATGTTGAATTTTGTTAAATGCTTTTTTTTCTGTATCTATTGAGATGATCATATGACTTTTATTCTTCATTTTTTAAATGTAATGTATCATAATGACTGATTCGTGGATATTGAACCATTCTCACATCCCTAGAATAAATCTCACTTGATCATAGTGTATGATCCTTTTAATGTATTGGTTGCTAATATTTTGTTGAGAATTTTTACATTTATATTCATCATGTAATTTTCTTTTTTGTGGCACCCTTGTTTGGTTTTGGTATCAAGATAATGCTGGCCTCATAAAATGTGTTGTCAATAATTCCCCTCTCTTCTATTTTTGGAAGAGTTTGAGGATTATTGGTCTTGATTTTCCTTTAGGATATTTGGTAGGATTCACAAGTGAAGCTGTCTGGCCTTAGACTTTTGTTTTTTGGAAGGTTTTGGATGACTGGTTCCATCTCATTGCTAGCAATCAGTCTGTTTAGATTTTCTGTTTCATCATAACTCAGTCTTGGTAGGTTGTATATTTTTAGGAATTTATCCATTCTCATTTGTCCAATTTATAGGCATATAATTATTTGTAGTAGTCTTTTTTGATCCCTTGTATTAATTTGTTGTATTACAGAGATCCTTTGTTTCTATGAGAGACAAAGAAGGATATTACATAATGATAAAGGGGTCAGTCAAACAAAAGGATACAACATTGGTCAGTATTATGCACTCAACAGAAAACATCTAACATGTAAAGAAAATACCAACAGACCTAAAGGGAGAAATAGTAGAGCATGAACACGGAAGATTGGTTCAGGATTTCAGTGTGAGAGTTTCAATGTTCTTAATAGTTTTAAAACTGTCTTAAATTTAGTAGCCAACTTCTTCTTGCCCAACAATAGAAGACTATAATATTCATCTATACCTTTGGATGATTGCCAAGAGCAGTAAGTGGTAAGTTTCCCAGTATGAATGGTCGAAAGTGGTTTCACACCTTCTCAAGTGAAAATTCTCTTTAGAATTTCTCCAAGGTTAGCTCACTATATATATGGACATAGTGTGTGTGTGTGTGTGTGTGTGTGTGTGTGTTTGTGCATAAAGCTCCAAAAGTCATATATAGAAGTAGAATTTTAGGACTCAGAATGTGTTAGTAGTTATGCTCTTGGTTAACTGTTATTTAATACAAACCCATGGTGTCCTGTGTAAGGAAATCACACTGAACTAATCATAGTAACTAACCACACATTTCAGTGTTTTTCTTTCCCTTTCTTTGTGCTCACCTCTCCCCATCTAAGGCCTTAGCTGATGCCTCCCCCAACCCCCTGGGTTCCCAGTCTAGAGCCAGCATTTATAAGGAGATTCTGTGCTGGGGTGATATTTGGGATATTGCAAATCCAGTTATAGAGTTGGGTCTGGGCCATAAATCCTCCTTCTTCAAGTAAGTGGCTTCCCTTATGGCGATAGTTCCAGGGAGCAGTGGTTTACCCAAGAGCTGTAAGCCTAATTCCAGACCCCATGGAGCACTGCTGGTCCTGGTAACTCAGAAGCACTGACTTCCTTGTAGTACATAAATAGTTTTTCAGTGTCCTTTTATGTCTTTGTTGCTTCTTCTTCTTCTTTTTTTAAATATTTGGTCTTTCATTGTTCCAAATGTGGAGCAGAAAAGATGCATCAAGATGCTCCTCAGTTTCTATGGAAAGGTGAATTCATCCCTCTTTCACCTTGAGTTCCAGGACACATCTGTCTTCAGGAGCAAGGGCCAGTAGTGGGGAGGGCCTATGACTGGGTTTAAATCTTGAATCTGGCAGCCACTGGCTGTGTGACCTCAGGAATAATTTTAACCTCACCACTTCTTCTCAATCAGTAACATCTGCCTACTTAGGTTATTTTGAATTGCTAATGAAGTAAAATATTAGAAAAGTGCCTAAAATGATATTTGGCTTGTAATTAGTCCCCATTCTCTATCCATCTTAATTTCCATTATTTCCTGCTTTTCCTCTTAATCCTGAAATGTTGGACAGTGGGAAGAAGTCATTCCCCACATCCAAGCTTTTGGGAGATTGTTCTGAGGCTGGCCACAATTGTGAAACACTGTGAGATGTATGGTTAGTGTCTGTGTTCTCATTAGTTTATTACCTTACCCTAAGACATCATGGTTGGTACTAGGCTAAAAGTTGTTTGAGAATCTAGCCACTAACTGATGAGAGTTGGGGAGGGTGATGAAGGGAACGGTGAGAATTCCAGTATGGATTCTGGCAGATATTAGGGTGAAGAATACAAAGCAATGAAGGCAATGGGAAGCTGGGTCTGTGCCATCAGCCCTCCTTCTCAAGACAACAGCTTCCTATCAAGTATAGCCACAAAGAGGACTAGGCAACAGTTTTCCCATGAGTTGGTTAGTTGGTGGAGGTGTTACTGGGTAGTGGATTGTAAAACTTACCATTTCTTGTCTTCTTGAAGGGAAGAATTCAGTCAAGAGACTGGATAGAGAGTTACAGCAGTCAAGATTTCGGGGTACCTGGGTGGTTCAGTCGATTAAGCATCAAACTCTTGATCTCAGCTCAGGTCATGATCTCACAGTTGGTGAGTTTGAACCCCACACTGGGCTCCACACTGCCAGTGCAGAGCCTGCTTGGGATTCTCTCTCTCCCTCTCTTTCTCTCCCTGCCTCCCCCCCAACTCCCATGTTCATACTCATGCTCTCCCCCTCTCTCAAAATAAATAAATATACTTAAAAAATAAAGCAACAAAGATTTTATTTAGCAAAACAGAAGTACACTCCAAAGACATAGGAGTGGGCTGAACAGAGGGTGAGTAGCAGCCCACTGAGTTCTGCATTGTGTTTATCTATGGAGTTCTCTCTGGTCTATCTTGTCATTTTCACACCATCCACTAGATTTACCCTAGTTTCCTTCATTCCAACCTTTTGTGCGTGTTCCTGTCCTCCACCTTCCCATGAGCACCTAAGAGAAAACCCTGGTGGAGGAGGGGCAATCCGCAAGGCAAATGATATTATAATGATATTATAACAGCCCTGGAATTCCTGGCAGACAAGGTTTTCCTTAAGAATGCATGCTTCAAAGTTGGGAAAGTCTTTGCTGCTGCATCTTTTGCTTATCAGACTGTGCTAAACCACAAAAGGAATTGGTCTAAGGGAGACAGGATAGTCTCTGGGTGGAGACTATAGGGTCCCTGGAAAATTTCCTATCTTCTTCCTCCCCTTCTGCTCATGTCTATCTGTCTACTTTAGCCCCATTCCAGACTGGATTCATGTAGTGTGCAGTTAGACCGACCCCAAGGCAAAAGAGATTCAAGAATGTAGTGACAAAAGGAAGAGACTTCATCTGCAGCTACAACCTTTCTACTAGTCCTGTTTTCTAATGGAACTCTCACTCAGTGAATCATGAGATTCCTGTTTTCTGCTTTCCAGCTTTGGCCTCCTTTGTGGCTAAGATCAGTGACATAATTCTAACCAGTCTTACCTAAGAGCAGGGGAAGAGAACTTCCTGTGGCCATTCAAGTGGCTCCTCCTATATATGGGGGGTTGAGCAAAGCTAAATCAATATTTTATGTAAGAGGTATATATAGAATTAGGAGCTTGGAAATTTAGGTTCAAATCCAGGCTTTAATGCTTTCTTGTTGTAGAATCTTGGGCAAGTGTCTTAAACTCTCCACTCCTACAACACCCTATACTTCCTCCAAAGGGGCACTTAGCACCCTGCATTCTAACTGTATGGCTACTTCATCTGATGTCTCTGTAGACTGAAAATGTCTTGAGAGAAGATGCTGTGCCTATAGCAAATAGCACAGTACTGGAACATAATAGGCATGGAATAAATAATTCAAATAAACAGATTAGATGAGATCAATTCTTATGTCCTTTATATATTTTTTATTTCTGGTAAAGTGGCAATGGTGGTATGCTATTGGGTGGCAATCTGGACTGCATCTGGACTGCTCTTTATTAATAAGGATAGTATAAAGTGGGCACAGAAGATCTGACACATATACTAAGACTTCACTGAGATGGGAAAAAAGATGATAGCAACATACTTCACATTATATAATCAGAAGGAGAAGGATCTAGGGAATTAATTGTGGGTCTGAAGAGATTGATCACCCTCTAGAGAACCTCTTCTATTTATTTATGATAATTTCAAAAACATCTCCTATCAGAAGGCTTAATTTTCATAAACAGGGCAAAAATTAGCTTTGTTTTAAACACTGAAACTATAAATAATGAAACCATTTCGTTTATAGAGAGGTATGACATCATCCTAGCCAAATACAGCTACAATCCATGATATTTCTGGAAACTTGACATATCCAACAAGAGGCTTCCTCCTCACTGGTTATTATAGGCAATATCAGTCTCATAGCATAAAGAGATAAAATCTTTTCATATTTTATAGTAAACTATAACTTAGAGTCTGATGCCATATCTTCTATAAACTACCAAGAAGGATAGGTATAATTTAACTATGAAAACTAAAATTCAGATACAACTGGTATCCTTATAAAAACACATAGGAGGGAATGATATCGAATCATATTTTCAGTTTCTCTTAGTGGTCGTAAAAACACATCTCTTGGGGCACGTGGGTGGCCCAGTCGGTTGAGCGTCCGGCTTCGGCTCAGGTCATGATCTCGCGGTTTGTGGGTTCGAGCCCCGCGTCAGGCTCTGTACTGACAGCTAGCTCAGAGCCTGGAGCCTATCTTCAGATTCTGTGTCTCCCTCTCTCCCTGACCCTCCCCTGCTCACGCTTTCTCTCTCTTTTTCTCAAAAATAAATAAAACATTAAAAAAACCCACATCTCTTAGGATGGATCAAGAGCAAATGCCATGAAAGATAAAGGGGAAAGGTGGCATTTCTGATAGAGTTGGAATTATTTTCCTGTGAATCTAAAGGAAGCTGAGAAGATGACCAAGAGTTGAGAGAGGGAGCGAGGAGGCCCTGTCTGCAAAGCTGACAGCTCCTTTGCCTGTGTGTTACAATTTAAATGATTTCGTTTCCTTATTGTTAGCATTATTTTTTATTTTTAGCAGGCTTTGTGCAGTGCCCTAAAACCTTATAATGACTCCTTATTCTTTTTCAACAAAAGGCACATTTCCTCACCTGGTTCTATTCTTTCCTCCCTCCTGGAGAAATTAATGGAGCAAACAACACTTTTATCAAACAATATGCCAATTTTCAAAAGCACATACCATCCACCAACCCTTATGAATAACAAAGACTTGTGTTGAATAGTTTGCGCTGCCATTATCTTGCCTCTGTGCTGCACAGAACACTCTGATGGAGGCCATGGCTACTGGATGCTGATGATCCCACCAGAGAGCGTTATTCAGTGTATGCAAATTCCCCTTCCAGTCTTCTTAGTAAGGCCCTTTGGGAAGGCGGTGCTGTGACAAAGCATTCTTGAAAGAGAAGGGTCAACCATGGATATTACGGTGCGCATATGGCCACACCAGTCTTGAATATATAATGCTTTTCCTGAAAATAAGTTGGCAGCTATATAAAACCTGTCATTAATATTTGACACAGGGTGGTGCTGCTATCTGATCTGGAATGAGAGTGGAGTGATTCTGGGCACAGTTTTGGTGTTTTCGTTTTCATGGCTATTGTCCTGTTGGGAACCACTGCAGATCTGACATTCAGGAGATGGAGCAGTGGAGACTCAGCAGTGGTAGCCAGGGGAAGCGTGGTCCATTCGTCACTGACGGCACAGCAAACACTATTAAAGGCAGGGGAAGCCATTTGTTCATGAATATACATTTGATACATATAAATGCTTTGTGCCATGAATATTTATCTCTTTCATGGATTGCAGCTGTTGTGTATTGAAAACTATTAACAGGTTGGAAACCATCTATGCCTGTCATTTGTGTGCAAAACTATCCCTGGAAAGTTCTGTTTTCCCCTCCTCCCTCTTTTGTGGGAAAGATAGAATACTTTGGGGAGGGGTTATAATGAGGTTAGTCCTTTAGTAGATAGAGAAAATAATTTGGTAAAAATGAAAGATGGCTTTCCTGTGGCATAACTATATATATTTATTTGCTTAAAATTTTTTTAACTTACATTGTTTAGAGAATTTTACAGCCAAGGCAGTGTTCTGTGCACCAACTGGTATTCAGGTTTTGATGAAAGCTCCATTGTTAACAGAGGTGAAAATATCAGAAAATAAACACTACACAATTGTGGGGGTGAGGAGTGTCATATGATTTCTATCACTAAAGATGGGATTCTCATGCCTGTAGATTTTCTAGTTCTTTAAAACAGAATGGATAGATTTCCAGACTTCAATCTTACACATTCTCCTGTGTTCTACAATCTGACCACTCTTAACTCTTCTATGTTCTTCAAACAAGCCATTCTCTCTCTGGCCTCATGGCATTTGTTAATTCCATTTCCATTGTCTGAACTCATTTTCTCTGCAACAATTCTGACCTCGCCTCCAGGTTCTCTTCTTAACCCCTGGCTCTTTAAGAATCATCTCAAACCTTTGTATCTTGTGAAATCTTCTATGACCTACCCCTATCTTTAGGCACCACTCTAGTTCTTTGAACAGTTCTTAAATAGACCTTTAAACAAAGTATGTCACTTAAATGAGTAGACAAATATATCACACATTAGGTATGAAGCCTTTTTAAAGTTATCCAGTACACTACCCAGGTAACGTTGTACTGCATCCCAGGAATTAGGTCTGTGTCAATGTTTAATTTTGTTTAAAATGTGTTCAATGTTAACATAACTGCTTGGGAAAATTCTTTTTTATTTTTTTTTAACTTGTGGTTCAGATTTGTACCTGTTCTGGACTTACTTTCCATTATTCAGGCTAAAGATAAAAAGCCCTTTTGGAAAACTCATTTGTACGAGGTTAACTAATTCCCCTACTACTTTGGGGTTTGCAAATGAAATCAGGCCTACCCTTATATCTTTCCTTAGCTATTTGTATTTAGCCTTGAAATTTCTTCATTCAGTTGCTCAGTCAAGGTTACTGCTCTTTTTTGGGTTTTATCCAAGATTGCTGTACTCTTTCTAGTCATAGAGTTCACATTTGAATTAGGAATTTCAAGTGATGTTTCAGGAAAATTCTTAGTGCCAGCCAATCATTTTTAATCAGTAAATGTAAATGACATGCAAATATACACAAAGATCTGTACTCTAGGCAAAGGTATATCTTATACACGTATGTTCATATATCTCTATCTAGACATAGATAGTAGATATACACAGAGATACAAATGTCTAAAAAATCTTGTTATCAGCTCTTAATATATTTAATGTAAGTGGTTAATACCTTTGATTTTACTGATTAATAATGATTTTTTTGAATCTATCATCATCTTCATCATCATTATCATCATCATCACTATCATCACCTGTCTTAGTCCATTTGGGCTACTATAGCAAGAATACCATACTGGGTGGCTTATAAACAACCTTTATTTCTCATGGTTGTAGCAGCTGGGAAATCCAAGATCATGGTGCCAGCAAACACAGTGTCTGATGATGGTCCGATCTTTGGCTCATAAACAGCAACTTCTGGGGTGCTAAGTGGCTCAGTTGGTTAAGCGTCTGACTTCATCTCAGGTCACCATCTCAAGGTTTGTGAGTTCGAGCCCCGCGTTGGGTTCTGTGCTGACAGCTCAGAGCCTGGAGCTTGCTTCGGATTCTGTGTCTCCCTCTCTCTCTGCCCTCCCCTGCTTGCACTCTGTCTGTCTCTCTCTCTCAAAAAAAAAAAATAAATAAAAACAGTAAAAAAATTTTTTTAATTAAAAAAAACCCCCAGCAACTTCTTGCTGTGTTGTCACATGGCAGAGTACGGAGGGATCTCTCCGGGGTCTTTTTTTATAAGGGCTCCAAGCCCATCCATGTGGGTGGAGCCTTCATGACCTACTCACTTCCTAAAGGCCCCATCTCCTAATATTGTCATCTTGGGCATTAGTTTAACATATAAATCTGGGGAGGCACAAACATTCAATCTATATCATCTTTCTTTCTCTATTCAGTTTGTGTATAAATAAATCTTTTTATATCTTTGAATGACTTATGCTATTGATATTAAGAAGGAATGATGAGGGACACCAGGTGGGTCAGTTGGTAAAGCAACTGACTCTTGATTTTGGCACAGGTCATGATCTCAGGGTTTGGAGATAGAGCACTCACTGTGTTGGGCTCTGTGCTGGGTGTGGAGCCTGCTTGAGATTCTCTCTTCTTCTCTCTCTCTGCCCCTCCCCTGTTAATGCTTCCTCTCTCTGTCTCTCTCTCATAAAAAATAAATAAATAAATAAATAAATAAATAAATAAAAAGGAAAAAGACGGAATGAGGAGAATTCAGGCAGCTCTTTACTTAGGGACCAGTTATTAACTGCTTTTCTTTTTCTAGCTCTTTCTTTTTCATGTCTATATTTTAGTTATTTCACTGTTCATTAAAATGTCCTTTGGGGAAAAGAAGATGAACCATTAGTATAAATACAATGTGCCATGCTCTTAGGACACTCATTAAGTGTTGACAGTGCCAATGATGATGGTAAAATTCAAATCGGTTAAGTGGTTCTTTACCTGTTAGTAATATCAGTGAAACTTTGCATTGGATATAGGTTAAAACAATTGAAGAATTTTCCGTGATGTGGAACACTGTTCTTATGGATAGAAATACCAAGGTAGAGAGCTTCTATCTCTCAAGTTTTCTCAGCTTAAAATGGAATAATAGGGCAAGGCTAGACTGAGGTGAAGGCAGGGTAGACAAATGTATCTGTGGTGATCATTGGGTTATGAGTAGGTATTATCAGCTCAGACTTTTCCTATACTCATGAAAGCTAAACCTACAGTTTATCATTCAGGCAAAGAAATGCTTTCTATTCTGTATGAGTATGTACAGGAAACTGTAGAAACAGAGAGAAGATTCTCTAACTCAGAGAAGGGATAATTCCAGCTAATTCTTTTTTTAAAATTTTACGATTTTTTCACATATATTTTTATTCATGTAGAATTAACATGCAATGTTATATTAGTTTCATGTATACAATATAATGATTCAACAATTCTTCCCATTACTCAGTGCTCATCATGATAAGTTTACCCTTAATCCCCATCACCTATTTTACCCCTTCCCCCTCCCCCCCCCCGACCTTCCCTCTGGTAACCATCAGCTTGTTCTCTATATTTGAGTCAGATTTTTTGTTTCTTTTTTTTCCTTTGTTCATTTGTTTTGTTTCTTAAATTCCACACATGAGTGAAATCATATAGTGTTTGTCTTTCTGTGACTTATTTCACTTAGCACAGTATATTCCAGATCCATCCATATTGTTGCAAATGGAAAGATTTTATTCTTTTTTATATAGCTGAATAATATTCTATTATGTATTAAGCTAATTCTTGAAGGTTATATAGAAGTAAGCCAATGGACTGAGATGCTTGGGGAAAAGTGAGTAAGGATGCTCTTTTCCTCTTGTGTTAGTCAAGATAGGCCAAATCCAAAGTCCTGAAAAGGTGGCATGAAATTATTAAGTGCCTAAAAAGGAACCAGAGAAATCAAAAACTGAAAGACACACTTCACCAGCTTTACAGTTTCCTCGGGGGTACTCCACGTAACCAGAGAAACACTCTTTATTTTCCTATTTCAGAACTTTTCTCCTTTGTTTCTCAAAGATTTCTAAAATTATTTTCTACATTTAATTGCAGTAACACTTTTTTTTTTGGGATTTATTGATGTTGATAGCAAGTAAAAGAATAAGTAGAAATGCAGTCCCTGGGGCATTTTCCTTGTAGAGTATTTTCCATTACATTGTTGAATAAATCTAACATTGGTCTGGGAAAACAGGAAAACCTACCAATAGGTTTGTAAAGTAATAATACTACGAATAATGTCCATTTTGTTTAAAAGTTAAGTCTCATGAGATTAAAACCAGTTGTTCAAATCTGAGATCAATTTCATAAAAAATATATTGGTGTCTCTGAGATATTAAGAGATTTATTCAAGAGAATGTTGTTTATTTTGCATAATCCATAGACTACATGTTAAAATATATCCTATTTGTTTCAAATGTCCTCCTTACATGAAATAAGCCTGTTCTTTGTGAACATGTGTCTCTCTGCCCTACCTGCTTCTGCTTCTTGTCATCGCCCTCTTTTTTTCCTTAGAATTTTGTGTCCTAAAACTTAAAAGTCTGTGGTTTTTAATTTATGCAAGATTTTTACAATACTAACAGCACCCCAAATTCTTACTTCTATTTCTTTTGCCTAAAAATAAAGAGAAACACACACACACACACACACACACACATACACACACACACACACAGATACCATAAACAAAAATTTCACCAAGTTACCATGGAAGGAAATAGCTAGAAGGTGAAGAGAGTGGATTGGAGTTGATGTTGGAACTTTAGCAGTTAATGCACAACACTCCCTCTTCCTTGCCTGAGTTTGGAACCATCTAAGAAATGGGAGTGAGGATGGTCATCAAAATATCAGCTTTATCTTAGACAAAGGTCCAAGAGATACATCAATTACATATGTGGCAAATGGACTTAATAAATCTTTGCCCAGATTGGGACAGATTCATCACTGTGTTCACCAGGCAAAGGTAGACAAATCCATGTGCTTGAAATGAAAATAGTTACAAGCATGTATGTGCTCCTGTAAATTTTATAGCAACAAGAAGCTCAGATTGCATCTTCCTGGAGCGATTCTCTGGCTAATAAATAAATACAAACTATTTTTTCTATCCAATTTATAATGAATGTTAGTGATAAAAATATTTAGTTTGTTGTTGACTAAAAATTGACAGAGGCAAAATTTTTGATAAAATATCTATCGGCAAACTTTGATTTAGAACGAATGGACTTGGTAGGTATAATGTCCATAAAATAACCATAAAATAACGTAAAATAATAAGGGGAGCCTTAAGAAGGAAATAGGAAGAGTTCTTCATCTTGGCATTTAACGACTTCTCTTCGACCCACTGTCTGAAATTAATTAGGCCTCTTTGACTTTCTTTAGGCCTTTGGCAAGTTTCATGGACACTCTGAACTGTACTGGGCTTGCTTTTTGGTTTTCACAACTATCCTTAGGATAGTTCTGAGGGCCTGGCTTTTGGGAAAGAGTACATTTTGTTCCAAATTTGTTTTTAGCTAAACCAGAAAGGAGCCAGATCTGGGTGCTTTCAAACAGAGCCTCTATATTAGTCACAAAAATTAGAGGCAACAAAACCTATCAGATCATCTGTTTCCTCCCCGTGCCAAGCCCAGGGAATATGGGCTGCTTATTCTCTTGAATTTACACTGTTTATCAGAAGGACAACTAAATCAAGCTTCCTCTGAAATAGATACAGAGGGGCTCATTAGTGCCAGCAATATACACACTCAGGAATGCCTCCAGGGCACAGGGAGAGGAATGTACTCAGACAAAAGAAATCTGCACTGAGAAGACTTTTTTCCCCATTGAGATAATTTAATTCCTTAATCAATTTCCTACCTAGCACTCAAATCACACCCAATTTCTTAATGTTCATTTTTATTTTGCTGAAATTATTCTCATCAGAATCATTATTTTCCATGTAAAAAATTTCAACGAAAATGAAGTCTCTCTAATCAAGAATTTTATTTGTATCAACGATTAGAGCTACTAGATTGGAAGTGTTATTTTATGGACATTATACCTACCAAGTCCATTTGTTCAAAATCAAAGTTTGCTGATATATATTTTATCAAAAAGTTTTGCCTCTGTCAATTTTTAGTCAACAGCAAACTAAATAATTATTTTTATCACTAACATTCATTATAAATTGGATAGAAAAAATAGTTTGTATTTATTTATTAGCCAGTTAATGAGAACACAGTAAGAAATTCACCTCTGCTGCTCCAGGAGAGCTATACTATGGAGCATTAGATACTGTAATGCTTACCCCATTCTTCTGAATATTTTTCCATCACTTTGAATATTGGATTTTAAAATGCTCTTTCTGTTGGTGAAGCAAAGAGCAAATGTCAGGGCCAAATGTCTTGTTTTGCTCCATATTTATCAATATTTGAGAGAAAGAAAAAACATGTTAAAAGAAAAAACAAGACACAGCTTTGTTCTCTTATTTCTCCTATTTTCCCCTACTTTTCCTCTCTTTTCTCTAAACTTTCAGCCTTATCAAAGTTTCTATGACATATCCTTTTATTTTTCTGTCACTATTCTATCCTCATTGTCTCCTGCCCAATACTCTTTCTGCCTGCTGTTGGCTTTACTCTTTTTTTCCCTGATCCTTCTAAATCCACTTGCTGTTTTGAACGCTGTCCTCTGAAGCATTTAGCTGTTTGCTTTTTCTTCTCTTGTGGTACCATCGTCTCTTACCAAGAGGTGCTTATCAGAGTGCTCAATGTCATGATCATAAAGGCTCAGAAAGGAAACTCTCACCCCTAACACTCAGCATCCCACCCAGATCAAGTAAGCATAACCCAAAGAGGTTGTGAAGCCCTGTTATTTTTTTTTTCATTTGGCTATAAAAGCATCACTGAAAATGGCCCACTTATCTGGGTTTGATTTTATGGGGCAGAGGGACGAATGTTGTGATCTCAGGAGGACCAGGTCAGATCAAGGAACTTGGAATCATCGAATTGATTTACTGGACACTCCCTGAGTACCTGGACCTATATTAGATGATGTCACCCTTTCCTGACTTGAAACCCACTTTCTTCCTTTTTCTCGTCTGTTTCAAATATTGTGGTATTTACCTGAGTTTTTGAGAGCTTTTGTTATTATCTCTGTTATTATCGAACAGAAATATTGTGTTATTATTTATTATACAGACTGGGTTTGTTTGCTTGTCTCACAGTTCCATGGTTTTTAGTATACTAGAGTTGTACAACCATCACTATGGTCTAATTTTACAACACTTATAAAATTACAAAAAGAAACCACAGGGGCACCTTGGTGGCTCAGTTGGTTAAGCATCTGACATTGATTTCAGCTCAGGTCATGATCTTACGGTTCATGAGATAGAGCCCCACATTGGGCTCCATGCTGACAGTGTGGAGCCTTCTAGGGATTCTCTCTCTCCCTCTCTCTCTGTCCCTCCCCTGCTCATTGTCTCTCACACTGTCTCTTTGAAAATAAATAAATAAACTTAAAAAACAGAAAAGAAAAGATAAAAGAAACCCCAATCCATATCTATTAGCAATCATTCTTCATTCTTATTTCCCAGCTCACCAACTGGGGAACTGCTACTATTCTATCTTCTGTTTCCATGGATTTGCTTATTCAGGGCATTTCAAATAAATGGAATTATACAATGCATTGTCTTTTGTGACTTTTTTTTCCCATTTAACATAATGTCTTTAAGACCCATTCATGTTGTAGTATGTATCAGTACTCCATTATTTTTTATTGCTAAGCAGTATTCTACTACATGGATACCCCAAATTTTGTTTATTGATTCATCAGTCAATGGACATTTAGATGATATACGTTTTTTATCTTTTATAATTAATGGTACTGTGAACATTTGTGAATGAGTTTTTGGGTGGGCGTATGTTTTCATTTCTCCTGGTTATATCTAGTACTGTCATTTCTAGGTTTTATGATAACTCTATGGTTAGTAATTTGAGGAATGTCCAAAGAATTTTCCAAAATGCCTGCACTAATTTACATCTTCAAAAGCAATGTATGAGGGTTATGTTTTCTCCCCATCTTCATCAACACTTGTTATTATCTGTCTTTTTAACCATTGTAATGGGTGCAAAATGTATCTCATGGTTGATTTGCATTTTTCTAGTGACTAATGTCACTAGATGTAGAACATCTTTTCATGTGATTATTGGCCATGTATATATCTTATTTGGAGAAATGTCTATTCAAGTCCACAGCACATTTTTAAATGGGGCTATGTCTCATTGAGTTTAGGCTGCTAAAAAAAAATACCATAGACTGGGTGGCTTATACACAACAGAAATGTATTGCTCACAGCTATGGAAACTGGTAAGTCAAAGATCAAGGTGCTGCTGGATTCCATGTCTCATGAGGGTCCTCTCCTGGTTCACAGAAAGCTGTCTTCTTGCTCTGGATCATAAGGTGGAATTGGTGATGGAGCTTTCTAGGGTGTCTCTATAAGGGCACTAATCCAATTCATTAGGGTTCTACACTCATGATCCAATCATTCCAAAGACTTCCATCTCCAAATACCATCATGTTGGGCATTAGGACTTAATATATAAATTGGGGGAGGATATATAAGCGCTCAGTCTATAGGATCTTTTTTCTTTCTTTCTTTCCTTCTTTCTTTCTTTCTTTCTTTCTTTCTTTCTTTCTTTCTTTCTTTCTTTCTTTCTTTTTCTTTCTTTCTTTCTTTCTTTCTTTCTTTCTTTCTTTCTTTCTTTCTTTCTTTCTCATTTATTTATCTTGAGAGAAAAGGAGAAAGGGAGAGCATGAGCAGCGGAGGGGCAGAGAGAGAGAATCCCAAGCAGGCTCTGCACTGTCAGCATGGAGCCCAGCACAAGACTTGAACTCAAACTGTGAGATCATGACCTGAGCCAAAATCAAGAGTTGGAGGATTAACTCACTGAGCCACCCAGGTGCCCCAGCATTCTGTCTTTAGGTCCTCAAAATTCAGTTTTATCACATGCAAAATACATTCATTACATCCCAACAGCCACCGAATTCTTAACTCATTTCAGCATCAACTTTAAAGTCTGAGTTCAAGGTCTCATAAATATCATCTAAGTCAGATGTGGTTGAGACTCAAGGTATGATTAATCCTGGGGCAAACACTTCTCCAGCTGTCAACCTGTGACAGTAGGGGCTACCTTGGTGATATTTGAATTGCCTTTAGGGTCCTTCTTCCATTGTGCAATTACACATTCCTCATTTCCATCTGAAACTCATCAGAATGACCTTTACTATCCATTTTTCTACCAACATTCTTTTTAGGATTACTTAGATATTCTCTAAGAAGACTGAGATCTTCTCGTCAGCTCTCCTCTTTTCATTCTGAGCATCACTAGAGTCACCTTTAACAGTCTATTCATGACAATGTGGTTTTTTTGAGCATGCTTCTGGAAACTCTTCCAGCCTCTATGCATCACCCAGATCCAAAGCCACTTCCATATTTTAGTGTTTTGTTTGTTGGTTGGTTGGTTTTGCTTTTTTTGTTGTTGTTGTTTGTTACAGCAGTACCCCACTTCTCAGTACTAATTTCTGCCTCAGTTCAGGCTGCTGTAACAAAAATATCATAGACTGGATGGCTTACAAACAATAGAAATTTATTTCTCACGGTTTTTGAGACTGAAAAATCAAAGATTAAGGGACTGGCAGATTCAGTGCCTGGTGAGAACCCACCTGGTTCATACAAAGCAGTTTTCTTATTGTGCACCACCTGGTGGAAAGGATTAAGGAGTTCTCTGGGATCTTTTTTATGAAGGCACTAATAAGTACCACATCTTATTTATCATAGAGAAGACTTAATTCTACATCAATAGCTACAAAACACAGATCAGTTCCTACATTCTTTTCTATATCATTCCTTGGCTAAGTGTCTGGCCTGCCTTGTTTAGATGCTTTTGTTGAAGGCAAGAGTTCAGAACATAGCACTTGTGATAGAAGAACCCTGAATATATTGGTAGCCATGGTGCAAGTACAAAACAGAATTAATGAATCTATTCAGTGTATTCTGGAATCAGGGCACCAGACAAACCAAAGCAGGAAGAAAAGAAATCAAGGCAAATAAAAGCCAAAAGAGCCTGATGTCTATGCAGGTACAAAGCACCAAGAGGGATGGTGTTTCAGAGATCCAGAGAGGACAGAAGTTTTCAGAATGGGGAGAGACTAATCAAATGGGTCAAATGCTGCAAGATAGTTATATCACTGAAGAACTGAAAATTACCCATTGTCTTTGGAAAGACAACAGTCCTTGGTGACTTTTGTAGGCGTAGTTCCAGTGGAGTCAGAGAACAAAAGTCTGATCACAGCAGGGTAAGAAATAAATTGCTTATTAGGAAATAGAGATAGCAAAGACCAGGAAATTCCTCAAGGATTTTGGCAGTAAAAACGTAGAGGTAGAGGGGAGTATGGGGTCATTTTTTTTTTTTTATTCAGGGTTGGAGAGACTTAACTATATATGAAAATGTATATCAATTTTAGGGAAAGACTAAGGATAAAGAGGAAAAGAGGGAAAGAAAGAGAGTGAGAGAGAAGAAAATTGTGAGGAGAGATAGAGGAAGAAGAGGAGGGGCCGGGAAATAGGGATAAGGAAGGGAAAGGGTACTGGTGAACCAAGGTCCCTGAGGTACTTTGACATTGGAATTCATAAGACAGAGTTCTTTATATAGGAAGAAGGAATCCTCTTTCACTGCAAAAGGAGGAAATTCTGAGGGGATATGCGTAGATGAATTACACTGTAGGCATGAGGGCGCATAGCTGAAAAGACCTGTTGTTTTATGGGCTCACTTTCTCGCTCAGGTAGAACACAATGTCCATAAGTAAGGATGAGGGAGGAGGCATCAAGTCTGGGTTTTGAGGAGAAATGAATTTTTATATTATAGCCTCTGATGGAAAAGTGAAAGGGAACTGATGGTAAACACTAGGAAGTGTAGCCTGGTGCTAGCTGAGGATGGAGACCACAAATCTGAAATGTCTCTGATTATATGATTTTACTCCAGCAGCTCTCAACATCAAGAATACCACCTGTATGTTACAGATATTTATATAATATTGTTCTTTTAATTTCAATAATACATGGCAATCGCATATCATTGGTAGGGGCTTTTTCAAAACCATAATAAAAGCCAGTTTTGATTCTACCAAGGACACTGCTAGAAGGATTTATTATATAAAATGATCATGAAATAAGTCATCTAAGAAGTCTTGCAAATTGTGTTGACAAAACGTGGCACAGCTCTGCAATATAAGCAGCAATGCCGACACCAGCTGTTGATTTTGTTTATAAAATTTAATCACTGCTGGTGCCGATGAGATGTGTATCTAAAAGAATCCCACAGGTTCCATGAATGATTAAATGTCCTAGGTTTAGGAGAGGTTGGGGCAAATAGGTACATTGTACATATTGGAACTACAAAAACTCTCAGAAAAAAAAAAATATATAATACTTTAAAGTATGCGAGGAAACTCCTTCTGTAACACATAGGAATCAGTTTGACTTGTATAAATGCTTCCATTTTGCCTAAAGCCTGTCTTCACTTTGGCATCAATGATATGTTATGGTCTCTGAACACTCTAGCTCTCTTTTCTTCTTTGGGTTTTCCTTCTTCTACTACCCCTGACATTTAGAGGATCTCCAAAGATAGAACCTTGATCTTTTATTTCTATATTTAATTCCTCTCTTGCCTTTCCCTCAACTGCTGCCTATATGCTGTCATCCAGAGTGAGGGGCCATAAAAAGTTGAGAATAAGGATCTGGAATTTAGGAGAGGTGAAAGCTCTGAGACACACAGAGTTAATGATATTGGTGTACAGGTAGAAGCCATGCCCTTTTCTCTCTCTCTCTTCTCCATTTGACAAGTTCACCATGCCCTTCTCTCTCTCTTCTCCATTTGACAAGCTCCTAACCATCCATGTTGATCCAGGTCTAATAATACTAGTAAAATCATAGTAAGTTATTAATGAGTTTTTCTATATGTCAGGCACTGTTTTGAGGATTATAGTTTTTATTTTTACTTTTTGATTTCATATTAAAATGTACTATTTTATTTTCTACTTTTCTTTTTTACAGTTTATTGAGATATAATTGACATCTAGCACTATATGAGTTTAAGATGTACAGCACAATGATTTGACTTACATATAATATGAAATGATTCCCACAATAAGTTAATTAATACCCATCTTATCATATAGATACAAAAAGAAAGAAAAAATTTAAAAATATTTTTTTCCTAATGACGAGAATTCTTAGGTTCTAGTCTCTTAAAAACTTTCAAATATACTGTACAGCAGTATTAACTACAGTCCTCATGTTGTATGTTACACCCCTAGTATTTACATATCTTATTATTAGGTGTTTGTATCTTTTGACCACTTTTATTCAATTTCTTCTCCCTCTATTCCCACCTCTGTGTTCTGAGTATTTTATTTTATTTTATTTTTTTGAAAAAAAATATTTTTTTGTTTATTTTTTGTTTCAAGTTTTTAAATTCTAGTTAGTTAACATATAGTGTACAATGTTCTGAATATTTTAAATCTATCAACTCATTTTATCCAACAGAAAATTCAGACTATCTTTGTATTGCTTGTATATAAATACTTGCCTTCTCTAATAGACTTTAAACTCTTTTTAAGAAGAGATAAATTATATCATTTATGTTTTTATTACCTATAGGGCTTCTTGGTACTTTCTGCATTAAGTATGTAATAAATACATTTGTTGAATGACTAAATGACAAAGAAAAGAAAAGAAAAGAAAAGGAATGCACAAAATAAAAAAGAGAGAGAAAAACTATTAATTATATACTTACAAGTTTTTTTTTCAAGTGTAAATTGGATAGGATTTGTTTGTTTGTTTCCCTCAAAGTGCTAGGCATGTGGTAGATAATAAATATTTGTTAGTGGATTGTTTAAAACATGCCAGAGCACTATTTTACCCTGGAGACTGGAAAGCTAAGGGATATATTCTCTAACTCGGAGTCAGAATTCACTAAGTACCTGCTGTGTACTTCTCCACAGACATATTTCAGGACTTTGATTCTTTGGATGTGATTTTATTATAGGTGATCTGAAGAATGATCTGAAGAATGGCACTTACTCTATTGCCAAAATTCCATTTGTAGCTATAACTAACTACTTAACTCCAGTCTGTTTCTCTTCTGTTCCAGTCATTTATCACTCTGGCATCATTTTGAGTATTCTTTACATCTACTGAAGGCAACTTGTTTTATGTATCATATATATGATGCTTTAAGGCAAATTGCAAATTACTAGTGGACTCTTTATTTTTTATTATTTTAAGCCTTTTTTATTTGAGAGAGAGACAGAGAGAGTGTGTGGGGGAGGGGTAGAGACAGAGGGAGAGAGAGACTCTCAAGCAGGTTCCATGACCAGCACAGAACCCAATGCAGGGTTTGATCACATGACTGGGAGATCAAGACCTGAGCTGAAATCAAGAGTTGGATGCTTAACTGACTGAGCCACCCAGGTCTCCCAGTAGTGGACACCAAAACATATTCTATAATCAATTTGTGGAAATTATTTAATTCACAAAAGAGCTAGTTTATACTTACGACTGGCAATACATTTATACAACGAATAATCACAAAAGTCAATATTGGTTAAAGTAGAGAAATTAAGATATTCAACTAAATGATTCAGATTGACTTATTTTTGTTTGGCTGTTATACAATTATATAATGGAAGATATAAGAAGTCTAAGAATTATTTATTGTCCAAACTGATTTCAAGTAAATTTGTGAGTAGATATTATTTAGAACTGTAACATTTTTTTTCTGAAAAGCAACCAAACCATCCTGTGCTGATTAGTATATAGGAAATACATTTGAAATTAGTTCCAAAAACAGAGTGATCTTTAATTTCTGCCAAAAATAATAGCAAGCTCTATTATGAAAAGGAAAAGATTTTTATTGCAAGTTGCTGGTAACTGAGTTTTGACTACATAATTTCTACATTTTCTCCCAGTGAGTGCATATCATGACCAGGTTATGAATATATCATCACTTTACCTAGAGACGTGCCACAAGCCCTCAAACGAGGTAGTATCGCTAGACTTTGGACTGACAACTTGTCTCCCATGATTCTGTGATTCTGGCTTTTAAATTCTCTTCTTGACTTCTTGCTCTCCCTTTTCTGATAGCAAGGTTGAAAAGTTTGTTGATATTGGATACCCAGGAAAGGAGAAAAACCTACAACATATCAGACTATTCCCTGCAACTTTTAGGACAGGGTGAAAAATAATTGGTATTTCCATAATAGAGTACATGAACTGGATTGTAGATGTTTCCTGCCACTCCGAAGTATGACAATATCAGTAGAGCAGTGATTTATAACTTCCTAAGGAGAAACTGCTTAAGTTATTTTATAAATTATATCTTCTAGGAATTAAATAAATTCCTATGTAATAGGAAAGAACATGAAAGTTATTTTTTATGATCTTTTGAGATTGATCTGTATATTTCAGTCCTCAGAGAAACCTGGACATATTTGAAGACATAGAAGAAAATTCTACAACTCGTCAAAGAACAGACCTTAGATTTAACGTGATTCAACTCCATAATTCACATAAATCTCTAACAAGCTGGAACTAGTTTCCACATATAAACAAAAAGATGAGCAATGTTTAGAAAACATCCTGTGCCTTTGAGATTCACCAGCTTTCATTCTGGAGTTTTGGCGGTCATTAGATAGTGAAACTATAAGTGCACAGCAGAGGAAAATAGATTAGCTACACAGGTCAAACAACATGGATAAAATGTCTGTAAATTTATTGATTATGGAAAAGCTGATATTCTAGAAACTAAGTTAGAGAATGTTGGGCTAGAAGCATTTTCCTACCCAGAATAAATTGTTCCCTATTAGGCTGCTTAGTATGATGGTCTAACAAACCTATTGGAAAGCCATTAGACAACAAGCACATGAAGAATTAGCTAACTTAATTAGTAATCAGATTACTATAAATCATGACTACAAGGAAATGTCATTTTACATCCATTTGATTGAAACAAAACTTTGATAATATTAATTGTTGGAGAGATACGGATCAATGAAGTCCGATGTAGATCCAAGCAGTTGTACTATTTTATTCTCCTCTATTGTTGGTAACCAATTTGGAAAATGATTTCGCAATTGTCTTGTGAAAAAGAATATTCACATATCCTGTGACCTATCAGTTCTGCCCCTAGATAAAAATTCAAGTGGCCTACTTGCTTATGTGCACAAAGAGACATGTATAAGAATATTTATAGACGCACTGTTCGTAAGAACAGAGAGAAAATTTAAAAATATGTGTAAAATGCAAATAGCCATCAAGAGGAGAATAGATAAAAAGAAATCATTAAAATTGTGATATTACACAGTAGTGAAAATGGATGAACCACATATACAGCATGGATGAATCATACTAGTTTTGGGTAAAAAGAAAACCTTACAAGTTGTATATAACAACTTTGTATATAACTTTTTTTTTAAAAAAGTGGAAAAACAGGTCAATATAAAACACACTGTTGAAGCATATGCTGTAATAAGACTGTTATTGAAAAACAGGGGAATAAAATGCAAACAAAACCTTGGGTTCAAACTGTAGGCAGGAAGACAGGATGGGACAAGTGCAGAGATACATGTAAACACTTGTCTGTGTTCTAGTTCTTGGCCTGGATTTTGGGTTCACAGATGCTTATTCATTATTGAGATAAATGAATAAATAACTTAAAAAAATAAAAAGAGGGTCATGCATGGATCAGTGTTGATCGTTTGTTATGACCCATGAATTAATTCAAATCTGTTTCCTGCAAGTTCATTTAAAAGCCAAGCAAGACAACAAAGGAAAAGAAAAAAAACACTATTGTTGATTTTTACTTTTAATTTTAAAACATTTTTAGCTGAAGAAATGAAAGGTACAGTGCATCTAATTGTATTTGTTTATGATATATAAAAATGGCATTTGAATGGATATTTGTGGTTGGAGGATTTATAACCTAATATCATTAACCAGTCACAGAATGTGTGGCACACAGCTAGGCTCCTGACTCTTCAAAATCCTGATTTTATTAGGATTTTGTTTTGGATCAGAAGACAGGAATGTCCACTCTGAGAGATGACATTTCATGAGCATAACATATGGATCGTTCTGTCAACAGGGATTGGTTCTGCCATGTGGTAATGTTAGGTTTGTATCTTTTAATGATGATTTTATTACTTATAACTTCATGTCAGCTCCACTGTAATTCTTTTCTTTTCTGTATATTTTTCTTTCAGCCTGTTAACAGAATTACCACACCCTGCATGAAGGTGACATTGTAATTATTACTGATGTTAAGCAATCAGGATCTGAGGTTACCTGAACTAAATGAAATAGAAGAACTTATCAGTCATTCACCTTATGTAATTTAGATCATCTTGACCTAGACAATTGAAGCTTCTAAACTAAATCTGAAAGCCATGTTTCAATAGGTAGTTGTGTCCTTCTTAAATATAATTCAGGTCCTCTAGTCTCCCATCTTGAATAGTGAGAAAGAACAGGGCAGTAAAAATTTACAGTTGGAACAGACCTCAAATGAAGGGTCTCAAGTATTAGGGTGTGTGTGTGTGTGTGTGTGTGTGTGTGTGTGTGTGTATTTTGGGGAAGTGGGTGGGGACAGCATTCTACAGATATAGAATCAGAATCAGAATATCTGTACATACTTTGCCCAAGTAACTATATCGTTAGAAACAGAACAGCATTTTTTTGTTTCCTTTAGGCCTTTATTACAAATTATAGGATTTTAAAAAATCTCTTTATTTTATTTTATTTTTCGTTAGCATCCTACATAAAAATAGTGGAACCCCAGGGTGGGGTTGTTACTCACCATTGTACAACATATATTGCTGTGTCAGCTCCAAAACCAGAAGTAAATATTTGTTGAATGAATGACTCCGCTCCCATTAGGCGGTGAGGATGCTTTAGCAATCAGTCTCCTTAAATGGCATTATTTACTTGCTGAAAACATGCTTTCTACATTGGCTTAGAGCTTTAATTTACATAGGCCCACTGCCACTCTGCTCTGACATAGATCTCTTTCTGAGTGCCCTGCAGCTTTTCTGAACCCTTTTTCACACTGAGACACGTTGAAAAATGCATCCATTTTAATTCAACAGCGCTGCCTTGCCCTACCCCTATGTCTCAATTGCAAATCTTTGATGCTTTGCTATAGATCTAACATGCTCCAACCTGGTGTGTGAGTTCATAAGTCCTTAGCTTTAGATTATAAATAGGGTTGCAATTCAAGTAGAGTCTTGTCTGCCTGTTTACTAGACTGTTTTAGAGATCGTTCAGACCCAAAGAGCCAGGGGAGAGATGGAAACTTAATTTGTTTCAGGCTTCAATGCCTGGAGGCAAGGCAGACTCTCCGTTTCCCATGAGCAGTCTACTAAATGTTATCAACTTTGGTGAGCAGCAAAGACTGCACAGGACATACAGAGATTTTCTAAGTACAGATTGCACTCAAATGACAGAATTACCTGTCAAATACTGAATGATACCCACCTATCCAGGGAGTTGAGCAATTCTTTGCTTGTTCAATACTTTAATCCTAGACTCAGTTAAGCAGAGGCCCTGGCATAAATAACAAAGTACAGCAAACACTCCTTGAGCCTACATGATGGGGCTTTTGCCTGCTCTCTTTGGCCCTCACCTTCACCATCCCTATTGGAATAACGAGTTTTAAAGTTCTTTCTGTTGCCCTGGAAGCGGTTGTTGTTGATATAAAAAGCTACAGTCAGAGTAAATGCAATTGTTACACAAGACTGAAGCCAGTTGTTTGGGAGAATGAATTTCAGGCAAGAATTAAGTTTGCGATTTCAGTGTTAAGTGACTTAATGCAAAAGAATTATTGTTTTGTTAACCATGTAGAAGGAAGGGTGGTAAACTTAGTATATCTCAAACAATTCAATTTAATTCAGTTCAGTAATCATTTATAAACACCAATTATCAAGGCTTGAAATGCACTATATCTTAAGACATTGAATGACAATCTTTTCCTTAAGAAACCCACAGTATAGGGGTTGACTGATTTGCACAGACCAATGATATTAACACAGAGACCAGCATGTAAAAGACATTTAATAAATCTGGTGCCATAGTGTTATTACTGTGTTATTATTATTAATGGGACAAAGTATTAGATTACTAATACATGTCAAAGATTATAAGAAGACTGAGTATTTTCATTATTCCTAAGAGAAGGTTATTAGAGAAAACAATATATGAATAGTGATTTTGCCAGTAGGAAGCAGCAAAGGACATTTAGACAAAGGGAATGGCATGTACTAAGCATCCATGGCATAAAAAACTTAGTTCAGTGGTACGAAGTGTCCCAATCCTTCTTGGTGACCAGGACACACTTGGCAGGAGAACTGTCCAGTCTAGGCTTTGTCCAGGTCTAAACCAGACCAGGATAGCTTAAGGCAGTGTAGCCAGAGGTGTTTTGAAACACAGTAAGATAATGCAACCAAGGTAGCAAGAAATCAATGCTTGTGGTCAAGTTTGAAGAGCCAGCTGAAGCTGTGGGTGGGATAATGAGTAATGTAGTAAAAAACTAATAGGAATTGGAAGCGGGTCCAAATGTAGATCTAGAAATAGTTTGGTGGGGGGAGGATTTCATTTGGATCATCCTTATTGGCACCACTGAAAGTGTATGAGAGAGAAGAAGGAAAAGGACTAGTTAGAAAGCATTACAAAATCCAAGTAGATAATAAAGACTTGAAATAAGGCAATAGCACCATGCGAGAAAACTTAGGAGACAAAATGCATTGCACTTGATAAACAATGGAACATGAGATTGAGAAGATAGATATAGAAAATTCTACAGTGGTGCTAAGGGACAACACCTTACAGAATATAGATGTAGGTTGAACCTGGGACTGATATATGTTGACCCAATAGCTAGAACACACAAGTCTGGGAACTGACAGGTAGAAGTACCATTAATCTCTCATCATCATTCTTAATGACCAACCCACTTGTGGATTTATGTTTCTCATCACCTCAACCTTAGTTTCTGTCGGTTTAGAAGTTCAAATTCTCAATGGTGGAATGTTTCCATCAGTGGACACATAAAGGATCCACTGCACTTAAAGCACCATGTCACTGTACAGTCCTCCTGCTAGTGCCCCTGCAGGCGAAAATTCAGGAGAAAACGACCCAGACAATAAATAAAAGTGGAATGTGATTGTTTCCAAAAGAAAAATATAAGAGAATGCCATAGAAATCTAGAAGATGGAGAAATTGGTAAGATTCAGAAATGCACAGATGAAAAACCTAAAGATGCATAAAAGTCATAAGGACAAATGATAATATTGGAAAGCTACATATTATTTTATTGAATGAAAATATTTAGAGATAACCTCTTGAAAGTGGCTCTGTTGGAGAAACAAAGGTGCATATAACTAGAAGATGTTATATACTAAAGGTGTTATATACACAAAGGTGTATATAACTAGATAATGCAGTTACTTGGTGATATTGTCTAATCATAATTTTAAATAATAATGTAGGAAATTAGGAAATACATAACCCCTGATAACAAAATTCTAACACATTTTTTTACTGCCATGTGGGGAATAACTTTTCTTGGATATTTGCACCTCATCATTTAGAGTTGTGTTATCTTAGGTATTCAAACTATTTTTTATTTAATAATAAACTTAGAAGGGTCAAATAGATTCAACTTTATTGTCTTGACTTTGTGGCGATTTCCCCCTCATCTCTATCCAGATTCAGATTCATATTTCAGTCTGTTTTTTTTTTTCTTGAGAGAGAGAGAGAATCCCAAGCAGGCTCCATGCTTAGTGTGGAGCCTGATGTGGGGCTAGACATGGGGCTTGATGTGGGGCTCAAATCCAGGATCCAGGGATCATGACCTGAGTTGAAATCAAGAGCCTGATGCTCAACCAACTGAACCACCTAGGCACCCCCATATTTCAGTCTAGATTTGAAGACAGTCATATGATAAACTGGTACAAACCTCAGCCTAACTTGAGTTGTCCAGCTTCTTTATAGATGGTTGATATTTCTGCATCCATTCCTCAGTGGAGGTAATAATTTTGCTTAAGTGGCGTGTTGATAATCAGTACAGTATGACAAGTAAAAGCATGAGTTCTTGTATTAGATGCAACTGGATATCAAAATCTTGGCAAGACCCCACTATGTTATCATATGCAAGTGAATTAACCTCTCTGTGCCTCATGTTCAATATCTCTTGTAGTAGAAGTTACAACAGTAATAAATTAGTAGTAACAGTTTTAAAAGGTAATTTTTGAAAAACAGGCAAATCATGACTTTTATAGAGCTATAAAAGGAACGTGTCAAATTAAAAAAAATGTTTATTTATTTAGAGAGAGAGTGTGCACACAGGGGAGGTGCAGAGAGAGAGGGTGAGAGAAAATCCCAAACAGGCTCTGTGCTGTCAGTTCTGAATCCAATGTGGGTCTTGATCTCACAAGTCATGAGATATGACCTAAGCCAAAATCAAGAGTGGGACACTTGACCAACTAAGCCACCCAGGTTTCCCCTGGAACATATCGTAGATTTTATTTAATTTATTAATCAGTGAAGAAATCAAGCATATGCTATAACCAATTCAAAAGGGAACCCAAAAATATACACATTTATTTTTATTTTATTTATTTTACTTTTTTTATTTTGAGAGAGAGACAGAGAGAAAGAAACAGAGAAAGAGAGAGATGAGAGAGAGAGAGAGAGAGAGCGAGAGAATGCTCAAATGGGGTACAGGGGGAGAGGGAGGAGAGAGAGAATCTTAATCAGGCTCATTGTCCAGCATGGATTGAAAACCCAGAGTTGGGTGTTCAACTGAGCCACTCAGGCACCCCTATATACACTTATTAATTAGGAATATAAAAATGAATGTGAAAAAGGGGGCCAAAACTGGCCTCTTCCTCAGTGGAGGAGGGAGAATAATTGAATGCCTGCTGGATAGAGCTTACATGTCTACAGATGAGATCTTCTTATGTTACCATGTTATC
This sequence comes from Cryptoprocta ferox, assembly GCA_028646485.1. Classification (NCBI taxonomy): domain Eukaryota; kingdom Metazoa; phylum Chordata; class Mammalia; order Carnivora; family Eupleridae; genus Cryptoprocta; species Cryptoprocta ferox. The sequence continues at coordinate 27,024,716 of CM053571.1, forward strand.
TACAGCTTATTGAATAATAAAACAGCCTCCATGGAATCAAAATTTTAAAATGAAGAGGCATGTGCTATAGACAGTGTATACTTTTCCATTGAAGTACAGTTCTCTCCTACATGGTGGTTGTGGTAGTGGTAGTATTTCTGGGTCACAAGTAACATGTGTGGTGTAAACATCACTGAACAGATTAAATCCTGAAAAGTCTGAAAAAGACCACAGTGTGTAGATTATTCATAAGGTTCTGATGGTGAAAGCGCTGGTCCCAGCATCAAGCAAACCCGGATTCTAGTCTCACCTTTTCAGCATTTATCACATGATTGACCTTGGACAAGTCATTTAATCTGGCCGAGTCTTATTTTCCTCATCATGTAATTGGGCACTGGAACAAATGCTTTCTAAAGCATCCCTGTGGACTCACATCTGTAGCCAAGAAGCAATGACTGTTGATGTGAATTATAATGCAATATCTTGTGGATCATCTACTGATGGGTAATTGAGACTTGGCTAAAAACAGGCAATGCCATCACAGTTACTGACCTAAACAATTCCGGTAAATGACAAGTCATTAGGGCCTTTGAAATGTCACCAATTTTACTGTGTATATTTAATGAAATGCTAATGTAATTTTGCTAAACATGCAGTACTTATCATTACACATGATGGATTGGAGATATGAGTTTCCAATGGTAGTAAACTGTCATAGAAATAGTGATTAAGTACTGCAATTATGGGAACGCCTACCTTTTATATTAAAAAGTCATTTTTTTCCCCAGCTTGTGTCAGTTAAAGTGGTAAGAGACTATGAATGTGAAGCAAAGGATGTGTGTTGAAAGTATAGCTTAAGAACATTTATCTCAAACTCTATTTGCATGGTGTCATCTGAGTGGGCAATGCCTACCTTATGTATCATGGCCACTACACATGACTGTTGTGTCATTCTTCAATTCTGTGTGTGAGATAACCTCAGTTATTTGGGCAAATGTTAGACTATCAGTGGTTTGCTTTTCTAAAATAATTATTCATTATAAAATAAAATTTTAATAAAATATTTATTACAAAATATACAGGAAACTGCATATAGCACATATAGAGCTAAATAGCTTTTCATGATGCATCTATCACTCAGATTAAGAGACAGATATTTGAAAGTTACTCAAGTGATACACCAAGTGTCCTGTATGAATCAAGCGCTCTTCTTCTTACCTAAGAGAAACCTCTGCCCTATATTTTAATAATTGTCTTTAATTTTTTCACAGTTTTCCACCCAAATATGCAGTATTAGGCACTGTATTTTGCCTGCTTCTTATTAATGTGGTTTTTAAGTCTTTTTAATCTAAACATTCTTCCTCTATCTTTATTTTTGAAAATGTTTTTTAAACACGGGCCATGTGATCCATAGAAATTCTTGTTGTCTGGATTTTGGGTAAATCGGTAGTTGGATAGAGATTTGATTAGGTTCAAGTTCTTTTTTTTTTTGGAAGGGAGGATATACAGGTGATGATGTATTCTCCAATTGGAGGCATACCATGCCTGATCACCTCTGTTTTTGTGATGTTGCCAACCATTGAAACTCCATTCTCAGATTCATGAATCTATGAGGATTGTTTTGGGCTTGATTTTCTGTGTAAGGAACTATTTAAAATGCGTGCATAAATCATTAATGTATTGGCCCGACTGTTGGTTCTTGTTATGCTAATACGTTGGTATTACTGAGGTTTGGAAACCTTATTTCTCTAACATTAAGTACAGTAGTTTGGCTAGCCTTTTTGTTTCCAGTCCTCTGTGTAACTCTATAAAGGCTCTGTGTTATTTCAATGATACTGAGAGAGTTCAATTTAAAACTGCTGAAAAATTGGTCTCTGAATTGATCTCCCATATTTGTAACCGGCTAGGGTCATTCATAACAAGTCTTCCTAACAAAATCTCTTTCAGTGTGTCTAATTGGGGCAATGAAGTTTGAGCCACGTTCTGAAGCAAACACCAAGGTTCTTACTGTAATGAGTATGGTCTGGAAAAGAGTCAACTAATTTGCTGAGCACTTACGTTGTGCAAAGGAAAGGCCCAAACCAACTACGCTAGTATTTATGAGTTAAGAATCTTCTCAGCTGAAGACTCTAGATACCACAAAATATAAATGTCAGGAGAAATGTTAACCATGAGCTATTCTTTACAGGATTTTCACGGATTCAGGTCTGATTCACTAGCAGATAGTATTTACTTTATACTCATTGAGGGAAAAATCAATTATTTTTAGCTTTCTGATCTTAAATATGAAAGTATTATATGGAATTAAGACTTTTACCAGGTCTGAAATAATATGACTGTCAGACAGGGTTTCTCAATTTGGGAGCTATTGATAACTTGGGCTGGATAATTCTGCGTTGTGGGGGCTGTCCTCTATAGGATATTTTGCAACATCCCTGGTCTCCACCCACTAGATGTCAGTTGTGACAACTACAAATGTTGCCAAACGTGGCCAAATATCTCCTGGGTGAAAGTGATCTTCCTTGATTGAAGACTACTATTCTAGGAAGTTCTTAAGTCATAAATACTCTTGGGGAAAAGAAGGAATCTGCCTGTAGTTTGCATACACAACGTGTAACCCTTTGCTAAATCCCGGCAGTGGTTTGATATGACCACATTCTATAACATACTAGAGGGAAGTGGATGGAGCTATCTGTATATAACATCTTTATACACTTTTAATGTCTCCCAGTATTGCAATGTTTGAACACTTTGTGTTTATAGTGTCTTCTTCATGATATTACTCATATGTATTTGTTATGTGAAATGCAGGAAAAAGTCAAAGAAGATAAACATTACCTGTAATCCTGTCCTAAAAATCTTGCTTTTATTTATGGTTGGGGTTTGTCATAAGCTTTTCATTACCCTCTATCCATCTACCCATATCATTTAAGGTTATATTAAATACATACACATGTAATATGTAAAATATTTTGCATTGTTTGTATCATTATATAATGCACATGGCCACGTTTCTTTAATCTATTTTCCCATATACTTCTGCCGTTTTGAAATATTTTGAAGCAAATCTTGGACACTGTTTCATTTTCATCCACAAATAGTTAAAATATATTTCTAAAGGCTAAAGACTTTAAAAGAAATCCACGATACCATTTATCTCATCAAAAATTAATAACTCCTATTCCAATGTATGTGTAAACATATAATGATAAATTATATACATATACTACTGTATTAATCACTTATATACCTTATAAATCATGCAAATGCAAAAAATAATAATTCCTTAAAATTATAAATGATACACTCATTGTGAAGGAAAATGACAATGTGAATTCAGTGAGCGAATGAAAATGCATTAAATCTACATTTTTATGCTAAACTATATTTTACTGACAGGATGACTTTACACAGCTATAGTACTGTCATTTAAGGAAAGCTTCTGGTTTCTGAAAGGTGATATTTTTCGTATTCTAGCAATCCATACAATTGTTTCCTTGACAGAATGAGGGGGAAATCTTAGGACTTTGTCCCAGGATTGTCTGTTCTCATGAAGGCCCCCTGGTGGTCAAAAGGACTTTGCAAATGTTCCTTGGCTGAGTGTGCAAAAGAGAGAAAGAGAGAGAGAGAGAGAAAGAGTGTGTGTGTGTGTGTGTGTGTGTGTGTGTGTGTATGAGATATTGAAAGGAGAGGAAGGAAGAGACTTTAAGAGGGTACAGTGGAGTAAATGGTAACATATTTGCCCATAGACAGAAATACTCTGAGGTCCACCAAAAGCTGTTATATCAGCTATGGTCTTGGCTGTAGTGAAGCCAGAGATCTTAGTCAAAGCAGCCAGGTATAGACACCAGAAGATCCTGCCCCAAGTCCTTGATATCTAATTCTCTAGGTCAATTTGGGTTTTCATTTCCTATCTTATAAACCTATAAATTATAATGAATGAACTTTCAGGTCTCTATAATCCTCCTGACTGTATAGTTCTATAAAATAGAAACTCTTTCATCAATAGCTCCCTCGGAAGGCAAATGCTTACATAAATATTCCTTTAAGTATTCTGCATTTGAAATGCTGGGAGAAGAAACAAGGAAGTTCCATTCTCTTCTGATGACATAATTGCAGTACTTTTCTTCTAAAAATTAAATTTATAGGGGCACCTGGGTGGCTCAGTTGGTTAAGCGTCTGACTCTTGGTTTCAGCTCAGGTCATGAGCTCGTGGCTTTATGAGATCGAGCCCACATCAGGCTCTGCGCTACCAGCACAGATCCTGCTTGGGATTCTCTCTCTCTCCTCTCTCTCTGCCCCTTGCCCCACTCACAGTCTCTGTCTCTTTCAAAATAAATAAATAAACTAAAAAAATTAAAAAATTAAATTTATAAATATTTATTCATTCAAAAAAATGTTACCAATAGCCTACAATAGACCAGCTATACTGCTAGATTTGGGGGTAGATATGAAGAAAGGAGATCAGAACAGAACATCTGTCTTAAAAGATATCTTAAAAAACAATCTGTCTTAAAAGAGTTCACAATTTGTAGATAAAAAGATTAAAGTGACCCACTTTGAAACAAATTTGAATTTGACAAAATAAATATATCATGGACAGAAATATGAGGGTCAGGCTTTCACACTGTTAACCAGCATGAAACAAGATAATTAAGTGCACAAACACACTCACACACACCCTCATGTGTAATCTGAGCTCTTTACCTGACGCGAGTCCAAATTAATAGTATTATATTGACTGAGCTAGGGGCTTTAGGTGTATTATCTGAGTCATTTTAATAATACTATGAGAGAAGTATTATTGTTACCTACATTTTATTCATTTATTTTTTAAATGTTATTTTAAAAAATTTAAGTTTATTTATTTATTTTGGGGGGGGTGGTGGGCCAGAGCGAAGGGGAATCCCAAGCAAGCTCTGCACCGTTAGCTTGAAGCCTGACACGGGGCTCGAATTCACGAGCCGTGAGATCATGATCTGAGCCAAAATCAAGAGTTGGATGCTTAACTGACTGAGCCAACCAGGTGCCCTGTTATTTACATTTTACATCTGAGTAAATAAAGGTGCCCAAAGCCCAGGTAATTTGCTCAAAGGGAAAGCCAGTAAGAGATGAGATTGAGATTTGCCCTTTTAGCATGGGCTCTTAACAGTTCAACTATATATGGTTTGACCTCTTGGTTTAACTGTTGTGATAGTCAGGTCAAGAACCACTGTTTAGAGGGTAGTGCTGGTCAGAAAATACTACATTTTGACTTTCTTTAGCCCCAGAGTACTAAAATAGCAAGGCACTAAAAATATTTCCATTCTTTGAAGTTTTTTTTAAAGAAAGTACTAAATATAAGAAGTTTGCAAGCAATCAGGACTAGTATTCATTATTAATAATAACAATTTTGTGTGTGGTAAAAACACATAACATGAAATCTACCTTTTAAAATCAATTTCTTAAGTGTACAGTAGTGTTAACTGTATGCACATTGTTGTACAGCAGATCTCTAGAACTTTTTCATCTTGCATGACTGAAAATCTATACCCATTTGAAAAGCAACTCCCCATTTCCACTTTCCCGGCCCCTGCACCCATCCATCTACTTTCCGCATCTATGAGTTTGATTACTTTAGATATCTCGAGTGAGTGGAATCATACAGTATTTGTCCTTCTATGACTAGCTTATTTCACTTAAACTAATATTCTCGAGGTTCATCAGTGTTCTAGCATATGACAGAATTTCCTTCTTTGAAAAGGCTGAATAATATACTCCAGTGTATGAATATACTATATTTTCTTTATTTATTCATCTGTCAGTGGACATTCAGATTGTTTTCATTTCTTAGCTATTGTATAGAATGCTGAAATGAATGTCAAGGTGCAAATATCTCTTGGAGATCTTATTCCCAATTCTTTTGGATAAATACCCAGAAGTGGGATTGCTGGATCATATGGTGACTCTATTTTTAACTTTTGAGGAACCTCCATACTGTTTTCCATGGTGGCTTCACCATTTTATGTTCTCCCAAATGGTACACAAGGGTTCCAATTTTTCCACACCCTTGCCAACACTTGTTATTTTGTTTCTTTTCCTTGTCTTTTTTCTTTTTGTTTTTTATTTCTAATAATCATTCTAACAGGTAACCTCATTATGCTTTTGATATGCATTTCCCTGATGATACGTGATGTTGAACATCTTTTTATATAATTCATTTGTATATCTTCTTTGGATAAATGTCTATATAAATGATTATTTGCTTTGCATTTTGAAGCAAAGTTTATTCCTTTTCCATGAATAAAAAATAATTTAATTCCTTGTAAAGATCATGCACTGAACACATGTTGTAAAAGACATACAAAGCCTACAAGGATGTACATCTCCCTTTTTTAAAAGGCAGTTTGCATCATAGAAGAAAAAACAAGTCATGAATATTCAAACCTGAATATAAGGGAAGTCTAAAATAAGTTAATGATGGTACTGGTTGCAGTGGGGGGATATGGTGAGGAGAAAGAACCAACATTTATTTATTTATTTATTTATTTATTATTTTTTTAATGCTTTATTTATTTTTGAGAAAGAGAGACTGCGTGAGCAGGGGAGGGTCAGAGAGAGAGGGAGACACAGAATCTGAAGACAGGCTCCAGGCTCTGAGCTTGTCAGCACAGAGCCTGACGCGGGACTCGAATCCATGAACACGAGATCATGACCTGAGCCAAAGCCGAACGCTCTACTGACTGAGCCACCCAGGCGCCCCAAAAGAGCCAACATTTATTAACTAGCTATCATCACATAAAAATATGATTGGGTAAGGATCATCATCCAAGCTATCTGAGGCTCAGAGAAGGTAAGTTTTATGCTCAGGATCACCAGCAGTTAGATCAAAGAATCAGCATTTGAACTGGATCCAACCTGCATAATCTTTTCTACTATATCATGTTGCATCTTCTTCTTTGGGAACTGAGGGAAACTTCAGAGAAATTTGACTTTAGAGCTGAATCTCAAAGAATAGATCAATACTAATGTTAGAAGGGAAATAGTCTCACTAACTCTTCTTCTGTCTCTGTGATCTTCCTCAGAAGTGAAGTGAAAATCTGAGAGATAACACAGGATCTGAAGAGAAAATGGGGGCAGACAGTCTCTGAAGTATGGGTTAAAAGCCTCATTAACCCCAGGGGTACTGTTGAGCTTACAAGGGTCTCCCTATTTTAGAGACTGAGGTTTCTAATTAGTCAGTTAAACGTAACCCTTTCTCTGATTGTCCTGACCTGTTACCACTTCCTAGGGACCTTAGACCCTCGCTTCCACTCAGAGTAATTGCTCTAAAGTGAGCTTCTCATACCATGAGTTTTTTTCTCTTGAGCATCAGCTATTTCCTAAGTGTCAGATGCAAATGAAATGTGTTGGTTCTGAGGGCAATTCTTGGAGCTGCACATAATCAAAATTCTGAATTCTGATCCAAAAGCAAGATCTTTAACATCACCAAGGATTCAACAACTAAGGATATGTTGTAATCAAGATTTGGGATCTCTGAAAAGAAACCATCTTTGCCTAAGGGAGGCTGGCCTTGGTGATGGAGGGGTTCTGTGGACCCTTGCAGAATCCTGAGTGTTTATTTCTATCTGGTTTTGTTGGCTGAGAAGTTTCTCGTTAGAGTCAACTGTGGGAATTCAGGAGTTTTATAATGTCTCCATTTACTCACTTTTAGCCAACAAATATTTACAGGCTGCAGAACATTACTAGGGACAGCATAAAGTTGTAATGTATCCCATCATATTCAGAAGGGAAAGGAGATCAGGATTGTGTGGGTACCCTTGGACGTGCTGCCAGGCCACCTAATTGCCTAGAGTGGCCTCAGAACTGACCATATCCAGAGGATGGCTCGTCTCCTTGTCTGAAACATAGGGAAAAGATTCAGCCAGGTGGATGCCACTGTGAAAATGCCCAGTCATAGACTTTAACAGTTTGCTGCCATCTTTGTGTAAATTGAGTGTTAAATTGACAGATTGTCATCGCCTATCACTTAATGACTATTCTTATGAAAGTAGTGTTGTATGGTGGGAAGCACAGACAGAGACCAGCAGATATTGTTCTGACTTCCAACTCTCTCACTGGCTGTGTGGTTTTGGGCAGGTGACTTTACCTCCTTGGATCTTTATTTCTTCATTTGTAATCTGGGTAAATTAACACATGGGTTTTGCAAGTACTAAATTAGATATATTTTGTAAATGTTTCTATTACATTATTTGGCACTTGATATGTGCCTAGTGACTAGCAAAAGGAAATTTTAGGTAGCATATGTATACATTGAAGTAGAAATCGAAGAATTTCCTCCAAATGAAGATAAACCAGTATACTTGGGCAATATTAAAAAATGTATAATGAAATTGGGATTATTGTCAGAAAATAATAATATTCTGCATATTTGGAAATGAAGTGAAATTTAAAAATTTACCAATGCATTCATTCAGCAAGCATTCTTGGAATTCTTATCATGTTTCTATAACTAAACTGAATTAGAAATGAGGTGGTACAGATGATTAAGGTAATAGAAGAAGACAATTAAAGTAATACAATATGACCCAAGAGAAGTAAGCAGATAAAACAGAATTGGGGGTTTTAAGGAAGAAGAAATGAGTGGAATTAGAGAAGAAATAGTTTCCAAGCCAGACTTTAAAGTCCAAATTGAGTTTCAAAGGACAGAAACAAGGAATGAGGCATTCCAAGGAGGACCTGGGAAAGGGAGGAGAGTGCCAAATGTGCGAGAGGATGGGCTGGTTTGGTTGGACACCAGGCCAGATTCCCTAGTCATATGAACTTGTACAGCTACATAGGGCCTTACCCTTGGCTTATTACCTTGTGGTCACCATTTTGAAATTTGTAATTAGTTTTGGACAAGGGATCCTACATTTCCATTTTTCACTGGCCCTCAAAAATTATGTAACCAGTCTTGACTAGAGAAAGTGACTAAAATAAAAATCCTGACATCCTGTAGGATCTTAAATGTCAGCATAAATAACCTAAATTTTCTTGTGTCAGGAATGAGGAGACCTTTGAGCAAGGGCGTGACACGACCAGGATTATGTATTAACCATGCAAACTGTATGTACATTGGGTAGCAAAAGAGGCCAGAGGTGGGAAAGAAGTGGTTTTTGTTGGGATCACCATACTTCTCTGTTTGCTTAGGGCTGCCCTGGTTTATGGCAACTATCCCAGTGGAATTATTAATAGTGCCCTCTGTCACTCTCAAAGTATCCTAGTTTAGATGATAAATTATATGGTCACCCAAGTTATTTTGATAGTGAAGGTAAATTAAGCCCTGAATTTGAATGGACAGGAGGTATAGACCAAGAAGCTTAAATTGCAAGAATTACCAAACTTTGAGTCCGAATTTCCCATTTAACGTCAGTAAACTCTGCAAATGCCTATGTGCTGGTAGCTGAACTTTTGGTATCTGTTGCTTGGGGAAATCCATGATGACATAATATTACTCTGAATCTAGTGTACCCTCAGATAAATCAGTATTTTATCAATCCCTAGGCATCTGAATATTTGTATTACGTATTTAAAGGAAATATTTATCCTGTCTAAAGTCACTGCTTCCCATGCTTCTACATGGGTAGACCTCTTGCAAAATTCCAGTTGTCCCTCCACAACAGAGTATCCATCCATGGCCCTGAAGGACAGACTCGCCAATTGGTAACACTAAAGTTCACATTATTTAGCATGACATTCAAGGCATTTGCCAATAAGGGCAGAATCTAAAGTGGAACCTGTGTATTATCGTTTGAAGAATCTATCAAGAGAAGGCTGAGTGTCCGCTATGTGAAGAGGTGATGGTGTGTGTGTATGTGGAAAAGGGATGTGGGGTAAGTGGGTGTGATTTTATGGAAGTTACACTCCCATATAACTTCATTCTAATAAAAAAATTATCTGATGTTATCTAATTTATATACTGGGTATCCACATGATATTTCCTTTGAGACATTTTTGAAATGCATAAATGTGGGGGAAACACATTATGAAATTTTGGGTTTAAATCCAAGCCTTACAATTTACCAGTTCTGTGAATTTAAGCAACTCCTTAAAGTTTTCTAAGTCCCTCTTCCTTCATTTATAAAATGGGGTTAATGAGGCCGCGCCACAGGCTGTCATGATGGTAAATTAGGTCTAGTGAGTGAAATTCTTTAAAAAATATAACTCTAAATAAGTAAAATAAATAAACAGTCAAACTCAGTGGTTCTCAAATTTTAGCATGCATTAGAATCACTTAGGAGGCTTGTTAAAACACATTGCCGGGTCCTGTCTCAAGTTTCTGGTTTGGTGGAATTTACATTTTAGCAAGACCTTGTGTTTATGGATGGAATGTTTGTATGTCCCCCTAACCTCCATACGTTACTATCTTAAAGTGATGGTATGAGGAGGTGGAACCTGTGGGAGGTAATTAAGTCACAGGGTGGGGCCCTCATGAATGGGACTAGTTCCCCTATGAAAAAGACCCCAGAGAGTTCCCTAGCCCTCTTTCCACCTTGGGAGAATGCAGTGAGACATCATTAGTCTGCAAGCTGGAAGAGGGTGGAAGAGGGTCCTCAACTGATCATATTGCACCCTGATCTAGCACCCTGATCGCAGTCTTCTGCTACCAGATACATAAACTTTCTGTTGTTGATAAGCCACTAGTCTATGGTATTCTGTTCTAGCAGCCTGAACAGACTAAGACCCCATGTGATTTTAATGCTGCTCCTCTGGGTACCATACTTTGAGAACCACTGCGCTTAGAAAATTTAAATATTAGCCCAGTTAAAAGAGTAACTCCCATCTGCCTCACGGATAGGTATTTTGGGGAAGGTTGCACACTATAAAATAAAAACGACATTGACAAAGAAATGCACCTGACTAGATATTCCACCAGAGAAGGAAAATCCTGGCTATGGGAAGTAAATAATAAAGATTGCTATGAATCATCTCTTGGTCTCATGCAAACTAAAACCAAAGATTATATATCCAGCTTAATTTCAACTTTATAATGATTTCCTTTAATTACTGTATAAGACCAAACATGAAGATGCAGTAGTGTGAAATTAATACTGACAACACCAGGCTTGCCTGGGCTTTGCAGATTAACCAGCGTTTTACTGCATCAATAAAGGAATGAGGAAATAAAATTAAAAACTGATAGTGAATGGAATTACTTATTTGAAGCTACTGATTATGTCAAGCTGTCACTCCCACAGATGGATTAAGCACAGAAAGACAACCAGATAAATTATAAAGCACTCTACAAAGTCCATATCCATCTAGTCCACAAGCTTGGTAACAATGGAAATCTGAAATCAACTTGGTCATGGCAGATTTGGGTTGCGTGTTTAGCATGTCATAGATTCCTAGCATCTTGAAGAGCAGAGATCAAAAAGACCTTAGAGGTCACGTGAGATTAGATTTCACTTTTTGAAGCATTACATTGAATTATTTAATTTAAAATGGAAAAAACTAAAGAGGTTTCTTTCCTTTTTCTAAACCACTGACATAGAAATTAGAGAAAAACAAATAGTGCCAAACAGCATACCTAAAGCATGTAAAACATAGAAATTACATTAAAATATAGCAAAGTTAGTTATTGGCACTTTTGAGTAGGTTGTGTTTAATCAGCCCATAGATTTTATTTTAGTTTCCTTTTCCTTGTCTTTATTTTCCTTTCCCACTGTTTGTTTTCTTTCTTTTTCTTTCTTTCTTTCTTTCTTTCTTTCTTTCTTTCTTTCTTTCTTCCTTCCTTCCTTCCTTCCTTCCTTCCTTCCTTCCTTCTTTTCCCACCATTCTTTTATTATTTAAACTTAGGACACTCAAAAGTCTCCTTAAAATTCACTGGAATACTGATCTCTTTTTTACCAACTGGTTTTTGGGCAAACTGTGTCTTGTTTTATTGGGTCCTGGCATTAAAAGAAGTGAGGCTACATTTTTCTATATAGTTGAAAGTAATTATAGAATCATGAAATATCAAGTCAAACATGATCTTAGAGACGCTCTCCTTCTAATTCCCTCAAATTGTGGCAGGACGTGGTTTTTTCTTGCCTATGCTTTTATGCATTTTCACTGCTGCAATGGAAAGTTTTGTTTTGTTTTGTTAATCATCCTCAAGGATTAAGATTTTGCTAAAAGAGATATTCAATGAGATTTTGTCTGTTTTATAGCTGATCCTTTCTGAAGAGGGTAAAGATGTAACATATTCCTTTCAGGATGGAACTTTAATCAAAAAGTACTGAAGCATGATGGAGTCTGGACTCTCAAGGAAAAGTCAAAAAGGAAAAAGAGAAGGAGATTATGGGATTACAGGCATCCAACTAAAGATTGACTCTATGTCAACTCTGACAAGTTATGGGTCAAGATTAATTTCTTTCAGGTAATGAACAGAATCTGACCACCTTTCCAGCCAGTGGGGTCACAGTAGCTAGAGTTTAACAAACATGGTAAAACTATAAATCTTACTAAACGCATTTCTAAACCTGCTGTCACAAGCCAACTCCTTTTTGGCTCGGTATCCCAGTGGGGGGGAAAAACATAACCATTGGGGAAATCTTTTTTAAGGATTTGTTATCAAATAATTTCCCCTATGTGCCAATTTATCCTCTGAGTCCTCTGACTTTTCCCTCTAACAATCTCAAAACCCAGGGAAAATCATTATATCTTCCAGTTAGAAGGGTTCCCTGGTCACGTAAGAAAGAGCTGATCTGATGTGGGGTTTATCTCTTCATTATCCATGACAAAAGTTCTTTCAAGTTTCATTGTAGCCTTTTGGTGATGGAGCTCTAAATGTGTTCCATTTTTTTGCATAGTTTTATTGTGGAGCATTCTTTCAAGGAAAAGTACAACCCCTAGGTCTGAGAAGTGGAGTTAATCTTAGACCCTAATGGATTAAGTCTGACTTTTATGAGATGCTGTGAATACTTATATAGTAGCTAATGCACCTTAGTACATACTGTTCAATAAATTCACACTGAACCCTCACAATAATTCTGGGTACTATTATTATACCCATTTAATAGATGAAGGAATCAATGTATAGAAATATTAAGTATATGGCCCAAGGTCACATGGGATTTAAATGAAAGAGCTGGTATTTAGCACCAAGTGGTCTTATTGCCGGAGCCCATGGCCTTAACCACTAGGCAAATGAGGTTTGATATGCTGATGGAAAATTCTTTTCTGCATCATCTCTGTCCCCTGGATGTTTCTACTCTTTTAACTGAAAACTGTCACTGGATTTCCAATTAGACCCAGGACCTTCGATATATACAAAATGGCAATTCTCTCTCTCTCTCTCTCTCTCTTATTGAAGTATAATTAACATACAATGTTATATTAGTTTTAGGTATACAATACAATGTTCAACAATTATATCCATTATTCAGTGCTTATCAAGATAAGTGTACTCTTAATCCCCTTTATCTATTTAACCCATCCTCTCACCTATCTCCCCTCTAGCAACTACCAGTTTGTTTTGTGTATTTTTAAATTATTTTAATTTTAATTCCAGTACAGTTAACATATGCTGTTGTATTCATTTAAGGTGTGCTATATATCAGTTCAACAATTCCATATATTACTCAGTGCTCATCAAGATAAATACTCCTAATCTCCTTCACCTCTTTCTCTCATCTCCCCACTCACCTCTCCTCTGGTAACCATCTGTTTGCTCTCTACAGTCGGTTTTTCGGTTTGTCTCTCTTTTTTTGTTGTTGTTCATTTGTTTTGTTTCTTAAATTCCATGTATGAGTGAAATCACGTATTTGTCTTTCTCTGCTTATTTTGCTTAGCAGTATACACTCTAGGTCCATCCATGCTGTTGCAAATGTCAAGGTTTCATTCCTTTTTATGGCTGAATAATATTATAATATGTATATATATGTGTATATATATATATATATATATATACACACACACACAGATACACACATACCATATCTTCTATATTCATTCATCTATTGTTGGACACATGGCTGCTTCCATAATTTGACTATTGTAAAAATGCTGCAATAAGCATAGTGGTGCGTATATCCCTTTGAATTAATATTTTTGTATTCTTTGGATAAATCCCCAGTAATGCAATTACTGGATCATAGGGTAGTTCTATTGTTAACTTTTTTAGGAAACTCCATACTGTTTCCCACAGTGTCTGCATCATTTGTATTCCCACCAACAGTGCACAAGGGTTCCTTTTTTTCTCCACATCCTCACCAACACTTGTTATTCCTTGAGCTTTTGGTTTTAGCCATTCTGACAAGTATGAGGTAATATCTCATTGTAGTTTTGATTTGCACTTCCCTGATGATGAATGATGTTGAATATCTTTTCATGTATCTGTTGGCCATTTGTATTTGTTCTTTGGAGAAATACCTGTTCATGTCTTTTGTCCATTTTTCGATTGGATTATTTGTTTGTTTGGTGTTGAGCTGTATAAGTTGTTTATATATTTCGGATAAATTAATCCCTTATTGGATATGTCATTTGCAAATGTTTTCTCCCATTCAGTAGGTTGTCTTTTACTTTTGTTGATGGTTTCCTCTGCTGTGCAAAGCTTTATTAACCCCAATAGTTTATTTTGCTTTTGTTTTCCTTGCCTCAGGAGGTATATCTAGAAAAATGTTTCTATGACTAAATATCAAAGAAATTACTGCCTATGTTGTCTTTTAGAATTTTTATGGTTTCAGATTTCACATTTAGGTCTTTAATCCATTTTTAGTTTATTTTTGTGTATGGTATAAGAAAGTGGACGGTCCAGTTTCATTCTTCTGCTTGTATCTGGTTTTCTCAGTACTGTTTGTTGAACAGGCTGTCTTTTCCCCATTGTATAGTCTTGCTTTCTTTGTCATAGATTAATTGACTATACAAGTTTATTTCTGGACTCTCTATTCTATTTCACTGATCCATGTGTCAGTTTTTTGTCCCGGTACCATACCCTTTTGATTACTGTAGTTTTATAGTATATCTTGAAATCCAGGATTGTGATACCTCTAAGTTTGTTCTTTCTCAAAATTGTTTTGATTATTCAAGTCATTTGTGGTTCCATATATTTTAGGATTATTTGTTCTAGTTTTGTAAAAAATGTTGATATTTTGATAGGAATTGCATTAAATCTGTAGATCACTTTGTGTACTAGGTATATTTTAATAAAACCCAAAGACTTCACTAAAAAACTACTAGAAGTGATAAATAAATTCAGTAAAATCACAGTATACAAAATTAATATACAGAAATATGTTGCATTTCTATATACCAATAATGAAGTAGCAGAAAGATAAACTAAGAAAACAATCCCATTTACAATTACGTCAAAAATAATTTAAAAAATTATGAATAAACTTAATGAAGAAGGTGAAATACCTGTGCTCTGAAAACTATAAAACACTGATGCAAGAATTGAAGATGACACAAACAAATGGAAAGAGATGCTTATGGATTGGAAGAACCAAAAAGGCAATCTTAATATTTAGGCATATTTCTTAATGTCATTCAGTAAATTAACTTTAATACAACTAAATACACTTTCTAATGAGGTAAAAAATAAATGAAAGTCAATGGGAGATACACTTTGTAGAATAAGTCGCTTCAGAGCTTACAAGTGATGCATTAACAGGTTTTTATTCAATGTCATTATAACAAATTGATCTCAGATGCTAGAAAATGGAACTGCTTATGGAAATCTCAGATTCATCCATACCAAGCATATATTTTTCACAGTTCTTTCCTGCTGGTCTACCACTTACTGTCAGAACAACAAGAAAACATGCAAATGGAGAAGAAATGTAAGCTCTTCAAAAAGCATTTGGACTCAACTGAGGGAGACAGATTTTCTTTAAAGCTTTTAACCTGTGCTTTCTGGGTGATCTGATGATAAACTAAAAAGACCAAAAGAATTTTATATGCAGAGGATTTGCTTTCTGCTTAGAACTAGCACTTTCTTTCTCTCTCACTCTCTCTGTATTATTATTATTATTCATGACTGCTTCTAAGATTCTCAAAATTATTTAAAAGAAGTAATTAGTATAATATATTTAAAAACTCAGTGGAAATGAAAGCAGAGACAGCAATCAGATAAAGTAAGCCAGGTGGTTAATACTTAAAAACAATAATAATTTTTGTTCAAAGTTAAAAGAATCACAATGATGCAAGTAATACCAGAATCCTGAAAGCATTTTTTCAAGCCCAATTAGTGTTATGAATTTTTAAAGTAAATATATGTGTGTCTTTAACTCAAGAGTTTGTTAAGAAACTAAACAATAAATAGAGTGAAATACATTTGTTCCTTTCTTATATATTCACCAGAAGTCCACTGGGTGAGAGATAAGAAAGAGAAAAAACAGAGTATGTTGAGAATACATACAATTTTTCTTGCAAAGAGATGTCAATTTAGGTAGTTTGGACAACATTTTCTGTCTTGCTTGGGGTTACTGCTGGACCTGGTGGAGATGTTTGAGGATTACTCTACATTTCCACAGTGATGGAATATCTCTAAGACAAAAATCTAAGACACACAAAAATAAGTAAGACAAAAATCTCTGAGATTCTGAAAGAAAATAATGCCTTTAAATATTTAGCCCAAATACATATTATTCCAAATATTAAAAACAAAAGCATACCTTATAGTTTGTTTATCATCTAGTAATCTTTGCCATAAACTCTAGTAAAGATAAACAATACTGAATCAGTGCTCGTGTGTTTGGCTCATCATGGTTAATTAATAATTAATTGCTCATTGGAAATTAGAGATTGGTAACTAATGTCACTATTGAATGTAAACATCGTATCAGATACATTAATGCTAGATTTTTATGTAAGATCTTTTTCAGAGGGAGGGGTAAATAAATGAAAGCTCGCAATATGAAATTGAGAAGACATCTGTCACAGTGGCCAAACCTCTGGTAGGCTGGATAATGATTATGAATCTATTACTGTTGATATATTGCATAAAGCTATGGGAATAGAAAGCTTTTCAAATTATACAGAGAGTAATCAACAGCCAACGGCAATAGCCCCATGCTCTCACACCTGCTGCATGCCTCCCATGAGAACATGTGCATCTCTAAGCCTGGAATTACTGGCAAGACAGGAGTTTTCTTTCACCTTTAGTTTGGCTTTCAAATTATAAAATAAACCATTGGTTATTCTGTCCCACAATAGGGATGATAGGAACCATGCTGTTCAAGCACTGTTAATAGAGGCATTCTCTGCCTTCTTTTCTCAACATCTCAAGCTCAATTACTAAAACTTACTTTCTTGTGATCTCTTTCTCTCTTTGGTCTCTCTCTACCACACATCACATATTTTAAGGTAATTCAAAGAAGTTCTAAAAATCCACAATTTATGTCAAGGAGAGGAGAAAGGAGAGGTTGGGGTGGAAATTGGGGGGTTCTTTAGAATTATGAATAAGATTCTAAGACAGAAATATGTTTTAAAGTTTTTTTTAATGTTTTATTTATTTTTGAGAGAGAGAGAGAGAGAGAGAGAGCGTGAGCAGAGGAGGGTCAGAGAGAGAGAGAGAGAGAGGGAGACACAGAATCTAAAGACAGGCTCCAGGCTCTGAGCTCTGAGCTAGCTGTCAGCACAGAGCCTGACGTGGGACTCGAACCCACACACCACAAGATCATGACCTGAGCTGAAGCCGGATGCTCAACCGACTGAGCCACCCAGGCGCCCCTGACAGAAATACTTTTCAATAATGAGAATAGAAATTTTAGCTATTATGAATCTCATTGTAGGTTCAGAATCTGTTTAACCAAAATTGTAAGCCATCAAGTGCTGGTTACTATACTTAGGTGGAAAACTTGGTGGTCTGCATTGATTGCAGACAAAATATACATTTTGAAATGTCTGATTTCATGCTTAGCACATAATATATCGTCCATTTTTTTTTTTTTTTAGAACTGGGGGAGGGGGCATGAGATACTGAGATACATGAGATGCAGCAGGTGTCCTCATCCCAAGCTGGGTTTCTTTTTTGTTGTTGTTTATTTTTTGAAGGGGGAGGGGCAGAGAGAGAGGGACAGATGACCCTAGGCAGGCTTTGTGCTGAGAGCAGCGAGCCCGATGTGGGGCTCAAACTCACAAACTGTGAGATCACATGAGATCATGACCTGAGCCAAAGTCGGACGCTTAACCGATTGAGCCACCCAGGTGCCCCTATATTGTCCACTCTTGACAAGCAGAGTTGTTAACATTGATCAGAGGTTAGGATAACTGGGTTTCCTTTATAATCTTTAGTAGCATTTGCATTCTACCTATATAAAAATGGCAATTGGCAGCACTCGAGCCTATTAACTTGATATGAATTTGAAAAAGACACCTCTTCCTCAAGATATGTTATTATCTGCCATAAATTTGTAATCAGTATACAAATATATTGTGACTAACATGTGAAGTGTCCTTTAGGCAGTACATCATTCTTACAACCAAATGCAACTATTTTGGTAGGTGGTATTTGATTGCTTCCCCATAATTTCAACTGATGGGTTCTTGGCCATCCTGCATTATGCTGTATTTACCTAGGTACACCTTGATCTTGTATTTTTATTGAGCCTGACATCTCCAGACACACTACTTTGGACATTAGATGATTCTTATACCAGCAAATACTGCAGCAGACTTCCTGGGCCATCTCCACTTACTCTTATACTCACACTTTGGTTCTAATCCTATCCACTTCCTGATTCTTGACTACATCTCTTATTTAGGTCTTTGCTTACAGTATGTGCTTGATGTAATCAAGCTGTATTTCTTGTCACACACATACATGCACAAAAAGTCACTCTCTGATGTATAACTGGTAAAAATCAGAATAAAGAAGATGAAAGCATCCCTCTGAAAACTGATACCTGTCAAGAGATATTTGCAAATGTTTTATTGAGGAAGCCTAGGAAATACTCCAGTAGGTTCACAATGGCATTCTTAGGTCTGGAATGTAACTAAAACAATTGTTATTCAGAGAAGGCAGACTGCATACAAAAGGGAGAAGGACAAGAGTGTTCAGTGTTCACACTATACTACGTAATAGACACTGGTCCCTTGTCTGGACGGAGAGGTCTGCCCTACCTATTTAGATTAAAATGTCCTTTTCTTAAAGAAAGGACAATTCACCTGCTAATGATTGTCTGATGTGATTGTGACTTCTTTTTTTTTTTTTTTTTTTAAATCAAGCCGTTGATCTATAACTTAGTGTCCTGGGAAGTCTTAGATCCAGGATCAGTCATGATCTTTGATTCAGGCTTATTTGTCATTGTATTAAATTGGGGCTAAGGTTTTGTTTTACTTTTTTATTATATATTTTTAAGCTGTCTCCTATGAATTAGCATTATGTTAATTCCCTAGAACCTGAAATACTATATATAGATAAGAGGATCAAGTGTAGCTTCTGATCAGAAAACCTGATCGTCCGACCCAGATACCCTAAAATGATCTCACACACTAGAGATCAACATAGGAGAATGTGTTGAGAGCAACTAGCAGGATTCTTTCTGAATATTTGATATTTCAAGTGCATGATTCTTTAGATAGATGCCCACCAAGGTCTCTACCTAAAATTCTGTAAACTATCACTCCCCGTGGTAACGGAGGAGCTTCCAGCAGCCCTCTTATTTCTGTATGGCACAAAACCATAGAGGGAATGGTGGGGTACGAGGTACACAGAATCCCACAGCAGCACACTGTTGATTGGAGCAGGAGTTACCGCCTGACTCAGTATGGACAGTCAAAGCTTCTTCTCCAAGAATTTGACATTTGAACTGAAGGGATTTTAATTGCCTTTTGTGACTAGAATTGTAACAAATTGGGCTGTAAGCCATCGATGGTCACGTGAGCTGGGATGCAGAAAGAAAAAGAATAAGGTCACAGCCAGGCACCAAGGAAAATTCGAGAAATAGCAAAAATCTTGTGACACTCCTGGTAGCTTTTCTGTTTTTGATTCTTGTCCTTCCAAAGGTCTGGCCATCATCCTATCCTTGAGTCTGCAAGATAGTCCAGGAGATCTACTGCCTTTTTCTTTCTTTCTTTCTTTCTTTCTTTCTTTCTTTCTTTCTTTCTTTCTTTCTTCCTCCTCCTCCTCTTCTTTTTCTTCTTCTTCTTCTTCCTTCCTTCCTTCCTCTTCTTTCTTCTTTCTTCTTCTTCTTCGTCTTCTTCTTCTTCCTTCCTTCCTTCCTTCCTCTTCTTTCTTCTTTCTTCTTCTTCTTCTTCTTCTTCTTCTTCTTCTTCTTCTTCTTCTTCTGTTAATTCATGTTTCCAGTACTCACTAAAAAAGTCTGAACTCTTATAAATCTATAATACTGATTTTTTACCAATACACCTGATCTTACTCATTAGCTCAAGCAATGCCATTTTTATTATAATGCATTCCAAAGTCATATGTATCCTAGGGCAAGTCACTTCACAAGATTCTTATTCAGTAAAATGGTGTAAAACACTTCATAGATTTGTTGTAAGAATGAAATGAGTTTATATATAAATTCTGAATAACAACACCAGGCATGCATAGAAAGCAGCAAATACATTTACATTTTATGATTATTTACACTAATATGATTAACTATTCTTTTTATGTTTTTTTAATTTAAAATGTTTATTCATTTTTTGAGAGAGAGAGAGAGAGACAGAGTGCAGGTGGGGGAGGGGCAAAGATCATGGGAGACACAGAATCCGAAGCAGGGTCCAATCTCTGAGTTGTCAGCACAGAGACCGACATGGGTCTTGAGCCCACCAACTATGAGACCATGACTTGAGCAGAGGTCAGATGCTTAACCAACTGAACCACCCAGGTGCCCCTATTCTTTTTATGTTCTTTCTATTCAAAAAAGCATTATTAGGAATGTCTTTATGTTTAAGCCTAGCATATTTCCAGAATGGAGGGTTTTTTTAAATGTTTATTTATTTTTGAGAGAGAATGAGTGTGAGCAGGGGAAGTGCAGACAGAGGGGACAGAGGATCCAAGGTGAATTCTGTGCTGACAGCAGAGAGCCCAATGGAAGGCTCAAACTTTCAACCTGGAAGATCCTGACCTGAGATAATGACCTGAGCTGAAGTTGGACACTCAATTGACTGAGACACACAGGTGCCCCGAAAATGGGGTTTTAATTAGTACTTACAAATACTCCACACATGTATTCATTCATTAATTACTATACTCATTTATTCAAGCAACAAGTTATTGGATACTTCATATGTTCACATATATTTGTTCATAGAAAAACAATTATTAAGCTATTGGTTAGAAACAATCTTCTTATGTTGTTCAGTTTAGGATTTTAATTAATAAGATGCTCTCTCGAGTTATATCTTATCTGTATTAATCATCCTTTAGCTTCAGAAGAAAAAAAGAACTGAGGAAAGATGTTCTTTGAAGATAATTCTGTATTACACAGTTAGATGTCAGTGTTTGTTTAATAAATAAAAGGAATACAAAGGTGAATATATTTTAAGCTTTATGATTATGCAGGTGATTGAATTATTAAGAAGATGGGCAGAATCCCATTAGGGATGGCTACATATGCCTTCATCCTGATCATCCTTTAAAAAGAGGGTTCTTTGATGCCTATGAACATTTGTTTTAACTGGCCCAGTGAGTATTTAAAGCTTATTCAAAAGGTCACATTTTTGGGCAAGACTTCAGTCATATAGCCCAGATGGGCTAAAATACAAAGGAATGTAAATATGTCAAAGTTTGAGCTGTTAATACTAGGATTTCTGGACTGATTTTCTTAGATGCCACTTTAATTTTAAAGAGTTCCATTTGGAAATGTCATGAATAATTCTCCAGAGACAAACATGGACATATAGCCACCATTACCACCAACAACACACAATGAGACCCTGACACAGACAAATATCTCTTGGAGAAGCTTTTCGTTGAATACTTTGAAATGATACTCCTAGAAACTATTGAAAATACCACTGAAATCAACATTTGCTTCCCAGGTTCATGGAGAGACTAAGAAGGTCAAGCTATTAAAACAAACCTAGGCACAACAACTTGATATCAGTAGCTCATAAGTTGACATCATAACCATTTTTGGACATTTTCTAGTTTAGGACTGTCTAAGAGTCAATTTTATGCTTTTCTACCCTAATGCCTTTTTCATTTCTTACCCTCTAGATCTCAGCTTTATAAGGTAAAAAATAGTTTTAAAACAAGTATTTTGTAATATACTCTTTACCTTTCTGGAATGAAATGAATAGATGACAAAAGTACCAACCACATAATTTAAAAAATCAATGTTGTATCCTAGCTTTAACATTTTTAAAAAACACAGGGGAAGTAATTCTATTTAAGACAATGTAAACAACCAGAGCAGAACATAAATGATTCCATGTGATGGCTGTACCTGAATATCTGGGAAGATATTTATGTTGAATGGAACAACTCTGAGCATTTACAGGACACTTAGCATATATTATTCTCACTCACAAAATGCCTTACCACACTCACTATTATAACCAAAAATGCCCTCCAAAAAATTCTGAAATTCCCCCTACTAGCCAGTACTACTTCTGGTGCTAACCATTACTTTTACCATTTCTAAAAGGAAATCAAATCATAATTCCAACTGACAACAGTTTAGTTTATAATAAAAACATTTATTTACTGATAGTTATCTTTTCTATTCTTGGATAATATCATATCACCATCTTTTAAAATTCTATCAATGGGAACATCTGGGTGGCTCAGTCTGTTAAGTATCTGACTCTTGACTTAGGCTCAGGTCATGATCTCATGGTTTGTGAGTTTGAGCCCTGTGTCAGGTTCTACCCTGACAGTACAGAGAGTGCTTGGGATTCTCTCTCTCTTGTCTCTCTGCCCCTCTCTTGCTCACTTTCTCTCTCTAAATAAATAAATAAATAAACAAACATTAAAAAGATGTTTACATTTCTAATAATAATTCCCAGCTTTCTAAAATACAGAGACAATTATTTCTAAAATATTGTTTATTTGTTATTTTTTATCTGAACAATTGACAGTGCTTTAGGGCACAAGAACAATGTAATAAAAAATACTGATTATTAAGGAAATGTTAAACTCTATTGCAAAACTTTGGGAGATTATGCAAGTCTTGATGTACCGCTGTGAGTTACAGAAATTTTTAAAGGGCACAAACTCTTAAGTGGAACCATTGTTTACTACTGAGAATTTCCATGCATTGGTCTAGTCCTGTTTCCAGATAACCCTGATGGTAAAAGCACCTGAGAGGTCCACACACGAAGAAAAATAATCCCGATGGAATGTAGAATCAGAAGATTCATAAAAAGAGACTCGTTCCAGGGGTCCAAGCAGTTGCTTTGCCTTATAACCTGACATAATGGAGCATGATGAGCAGTTTTCACTGCAAGGTTGAGAGACACACATTTCAATTAAGACTGTTTTCAGACTCTGATTTGGTTATGATTGAAAAATGCAATTTCCCATCTTCTAGTTTAGGTAGTTGCACTAAATGTCTGTGTTTATGTCCATGTCTCTGTGTATATTTATAACTATTTTCTTGTGGTAGCACATAGGATATTTTAGTGCCTGGAATAAACAAAAATGACTAACTTCACTCATGTGGCTCAATATCCTTTCAACAATATAGTTTTTAAACTCAAAGTTTGGTCAAAGTCGACTGAAGTTTTAACAGGCCCTGGACAACTCTTACTATTTGTCAGTTATTAACTAATACAGTGATTCAACAATTCCACACAACACTGTGCTCATCATGAAAAGTGCATTCCTTAATCCCCTTCACTTACTTAACCCATCCTCCCACCCACCTCCTTTCTGGTAACTATTGGTTTGTTCTCTATAGTTAAGAGTTTGTTTCTTAACTTGCTTCTCTATCTCTCTCTTTCTTTTTTCTTTGGCTCATTTTGTTTTGTTTCTTTAAATTCTACATATGAGTGAAATAATATGGTACTTGTCTTTCTCTGACTGACTTATTTCACTTAGCATAATACCATGTAGCTCTGGGGCGCCTGGATGGCTCAGTTGGTTGAGTAACTGACTCTTGATTTCAGCTCAGGTCATGATCTCAAGGTTCATGGGTTTGAGCCCCATGTCGTGCTCTGCACTGACAGCATGGAGCCTGCTTGGGATTCTGTCTCCCTCTCTCTCTGTCCTCCCCTGCTCATGCTCTCTTTCTCAAAAATAAATAAATAAACATTTAAAAAATATTCTGTAGCTCTATCCATGTTGTTGTAAATGGATACATTTGTTGTTGTAAATAGTAAGATTTCCATGTTGTTGTAAATAATAAGATTTCATTATTTACATTCATCATTTGTTGTTGTAAATAATAAGATTTCATTATTTTCTATGGCTCAGTAATATTCCATTGTGTGTGTGTGTATGTGTGTGTGTGTGTGTGTGTGTGCGTTTACCACATCTTTATCCATTCATCAATCAGTTGACACTTGGACTATTTCCATAATTTGGCTATTATAGATGCTGCTGTTATTGATATCAGGGTGCATATATCCCATTTAATTCACATTTTTTTATTTTTTTGGGTTAATATCTAGTAGTATGGTTGCTGGATCATAGGGTGTTTCTATTTTTACCTTTATAAGGAACCCCATACTGTTTTCCAGAATGGCTGTACCAGTTTACATTTCTACCAACAGTACAAGGGGGTTACCCTTTCTTCACATCCTTACCAATACCTGTTGTTTTCTGTGTTATTGATTTTAGCCATTCTGACAGTGTGAGGCGATAGCTCATTGTAGTTTTGATTTACATTTCCCTGATAATAAGTGATGCATCTTATCATGTGTCTGTTGGTCATCTGTATGTCTTCTTTGGAAAAATGTTTATGCCATCTTCCCATTTTTAATTGGATTACTCATATTTTGGGTGTTGAGTCTTGTAAATTCTTTCTATATTTTGGATACTAAACCTTTATCAGGTAAGTCATTTGCAATGCCTTCTCCCATTCTGTAGGTTGCTTTTTAGTTTTGCTGATTGTCTTCTTCTCTGTGCATAAGCCTTTTATTTTGATGTAGTTCAAATAGTTTATTTTTGCTTTTGTTTCCCTTGCCTCAGGAGTCATATCTAGAAAGAAGTTGTTACAACCGATGTCAAGGAGTTACTGCCTGTGTTCTCCTCTAGGATTTGTATGATTTCAGGTCTCACTTTTAGGTCTTTCAACCATTTTGAATTTATTTTTGTGTACAGTATAAGAAAGTGGTCCAGTTTCATTCTTCTGCATGTTGCTGTCCAGTTTTCCCAACATCATTTGTTGAAGAGACATTTTTTCCCCCTCATTGGACGTTCTTTCCTGCTTTGTTGGGAGATTAATTGACCATATAATTGTGGGTTCATTTCTGGGTTTTCAATTCTGTTCTATTGATCTATGTGTCAATTTTTGTGCCAGTGCCATACTCTTTTGATTACTACAGCCTTGTAGTATAACTTCAAGTCCAGAATGGTGATGCCTCCAGCCTTGTTTTTCTTTTTAAAGATTGCTTTGGCTACTCAGGATCTTTTGTGATTCCATACAAATTTTAGGATCATTTGTTCTAGTCTGTGAAGAATGCTGGTGTCGTTTTGGTGGAGATTGCATTAAATTGGCAGTTTTAAATCATTAAAAACTCAAAAAATTGCAAAAATTTGAGTTTTATAGACATTTAAACAATATTTGTTCTTCCAATCCATGAGTATGCATTGTTATTTCTTTGTGTCATTTTTAATTTCTTTCATTAGTGTTTTAGTTTTCAGAGTACAGATCTTTGACCTCTTTAGTTAAGTTTATCCTTAGGTATCTTATTGTTTTTGGTGCAATTGTAAATGGGATTTACTCTTTAATTTCTCTTTCTGTTGCTTCATTATTGATGTATAGCAGTGCAACAGATTTCTGTACATTGATTTTGTAGCATGTGATCTTACTAAATTCATTTATCAGTTCCAGTGTTTTGTTGTTGTTGTTGTTGTTGTTGGTTTTTTTGTTTGTTTTTGTTTTTGTTTTTGTCGAGGTATTCTGGTTTTCTGTATATAGTATCATGTCAATTGCAAATAGTGAAACTTTTACTTCTTCCTTGCCAATTCGGATGCCTGTTATTTCTTCTTTTGTCTGATTGTGCTGATTGCTAGGACTTCCAGTACTATGCTGAATAAAAGTGATGAGAGTGGACATCCCTGTCTTTTTCCAGTGCTCAGTAAATATTAATTAATATTATTAGTTGGCTCCCTATTTTCATTAAGTTTTATTTTTAGGTAAAATCCTAGAAGATAAAAATGATATAGTCTGATTGGAATACCTTTTAGGCCAGTTTGTAACGACTCTGGTTGGGGTACCATTGATTCTATAACTGTGTCTATTTAAGATTTTGCATCAACACAGCCTGTAAGTGTGAAACAGGGTAAAGTGGATCTAAAGGGTCGTCTCTCTATTCGTGAACCTCTTTACAGAAAGATTCAGCAGTCCCTCTAGTGATTTGTGATAGGACTAAAGTCTAGTGGGACTATTTCTGAGTTTGTCCTGAGAAAAAGGGTGCAGACCAAATCTATGATCCATTGGTTAATGTTGATCTCATATAATGTGCTTAAAAAGAGCTTATCCATCAAGATTTTACCACTTATAGCCTTGGATTCCTGATCCATAATTCCATGTTCCATATAGCTATTTGAAAAACACATGCTACTTGGAAAACATAAGGCCACAAATGAATTATTCTAAAACAAGACAGAGATGAGACAAAGCAGTTCACTTAGGTTCCTATAATAAAAAATGAACAACTATAGGTTGCAGCTAACTTAAAATGCATCATTCTTTATCACTGCATACCTTAATGATGGATTCAATTTGGAGAAATTATTTATTGGTGGTCATGGAATTACATGTAGTCGACACAAAAATAAGTAGCAGACATATTTCACTTTTTTAAACTTCCACCAAATGAGTTTAATTTTCATGCAGCCAAAAGCCCGGAGACTGCATTGCATAGAGCAGCTTTGCCCCACATCAAAGACACTCTAGAGATCAAAACAAAATCGAGTTCTGAGGAAGGAATTCTCTTCTTCTCCTTCTTAATATACATGTTTTTGTTTCCTCTGTGGGTGTGGGTCAATAAAACGCAATATAAAAATCTGTGGGCACCATTGACATTTGAGTGACTCCATCTTAACCTTAGAAGTAGGCGTGGTAGTTAATGAAAATGTGGAAAGTCTGACATCTGAGGAAGAGCCTGCGAGTGGAATCTGAGAGCCTGGAGCTGTAAGAAGGGAGCACCTTTGTACTGCCTCAGCCTCCCTCTTGGAGAGGATGCGATCGCTGTCACACGACTGGATTTATGTTACGACATTTCCCCTTCCCTTTCAATTTTTTTGTATGAGATCAACATGAAGATCATTGATTGTCCTCGTTAAGCCTGCCTGAGCCAAAGGACAATGACCTTTTCCCTGTTCTATCATCTGTGGGGTGGATTTGTCTGCATCTTCTTGCTTTGTTTTCTCAGGGCTGGAAAATTCAGAGCCAATCACACTGTAAGATCCTGGCTCGGTTAAAACCAGGCCAGGGTTACTTAAGCAGGGCTAACACTTTCATAGATCATTTCTGTGACAAAGATTGAAAGGAGGATAGAAAATAGCACAACAGGATTCAATTCACATGGCAAAAGGAAATTGTACAAAGTTTAATCCATTCCTATCGCAGTCTCAAGATTGTAATCTCCTTGGACTCTGAGCCTAGGAAAGATTTTTTTTCTACAATATGCATCATCAAGTTGCTTTAGAAGCAGTGCTGCGGGCTGGAGGGAGGCGGCGCAAGTTATATAACATGCAATTTAAGATAATGGCCTTTGAA
Source organism: Cryptoprocta ferox (assembly GCA_028646485.1). Lineage (NCBI taxonomy): Eukaryota > Metazoa > Chordata > Mammalia > Carnivora > Eupleridae > Cryptoprocta > Cryptoprocta ferox. Next base: position 27,052,486 of record CM053571.1, read on the forward strand.
AAGGAGAAATTAATATAAACAGATGAGGCCAACAAAGCTTCAGTCATCTAGAAGGTGGTTTCAATCACCACTGACGTTAAACAATATCACCCCCACTGAGATTACACTATGTTTATTATCATTTAATTTCTTGCCCAAATCGGCACTTTCTTATCATGATGTCTCAGGGATGGCAAGCTCTGTTATGACTACAATTGGTAGAAAAATGCATTCATCTAAGTGAGTAACAAGATACAAAAATTGAGCTCTCCATCTTAACCTTTTGTGGCTTTAAACATTCTACTAAAAACATTAGCAAAAATGGAAGCTATAACGCTTCCATAATTATCACAGCACTGTCTTTGTTCTTATAATGATAGAATCCATACTTTCAATTTGGAGTGCTTAATAATAGCAGCTGTCTTGTCTGCTCAACTGTGGGGTTTTAGGGCTCCCATAATTATTCATTTTCACTCACTTGACAGTGGGTGTTTCCTTGTAATATTTCAGGCCACATCAGAAGAGAGAATTTTAAAATCCTTTCAAGTGCTCTGCTATACATAACAATATTGAATTATGCATTAATAAACCAAATTTAATTGACTTGGATGTGCATAAGCCCTAATTAACACTATACCTCAATACTAAAAACTGATTGCCACAAATCAGCACACACACACACACAAACGCAGGCATAATGATTGTACCCTTCATGTCTGAGGCCCTGAGGTCTCTTGGTCCCTAAAACCACACTCTATTTTTTTTTTTCACCTTCTCTCTTGCTCTTCCTTCCTCATATGCTTCTCCTGCTTTTCCTTCTCCTCTTTCTCTTGTTTTTCAAAACATTTGTTTTGGAATAATTTTAGATTTACACAAGAGTGGCCCAGGTAGAACAGAAATTCCATCTTTCCTGAGCCCTCCTCTCATTTCTTCCTAAAGTTTATTAATGAGGAACTGAAAGATAAAGGGGAAAAACAGAAACCTACCCACAGAAGGTCCAAATGGCACTCCATCTTTCTGATGTGTGTCGAGCTAATTACAATACTAAATAAAATATGAATATTGGGAATAAACTGGGTAAATCATTTTTCATTATTATGTAGTCTAGATGAACGGGTTGTTTTGTAGTAAGAGAATATAACATGCATGCATATGTGTACCGCGACCAACAGCAGTGTGCTTTATTAGGAGGGGGGAAAATTATATGTGTTTGAGTGTGTTTACATGTGCCGAGAGAGTGGTTCCAAAGATAAGGAAGGTAGTTTTATGGGCCAGGCTGTGGAGATGGTGGAGAGGATAATTGAGAGAGGGAGGTTTTTATGATATAATAAGGTGCAGAGCACATGTGAGAGCAGGGACAGGGTGAGTGGGGGATGGGCAACAGTTATAGGATGCTTTCAGGACTTTCATGCTGGCGTTTGTAGACTCTTTAATGGTCTTTAAATGGCTTTCAAGGTTAGTGCAGATGGTAAGGCTCCCATTGTGTGTGAGAAGGCTGTATTTAGTCTAAACAATCCTGATTTTTTAAAAACACAGTATTATATATTGTATACAATTATAAAATGTACATTTACATTGTATAACTGAAAATGAATAAAATAAACTTTATTAAATCTTATAAGTCCTTTCTGCTATATAAAATTTTGAAAATTCATATTGCAGGAGGAAGAAACCAACTATCGTAGATAGCTGCTCTAAATAATTCAATGCATTTTATTTTCAATTTTATTTTATCCATTTTTTCTAAATTGTACTATGTAATCATTCTAAATTCTGTTTTGTTGTTTTTATTTTTCTTTTGAGTCAATTTATTTTTCACATCGAGTCATGAGACAGGGGCTTCAGATAGTCCACATATAGTGCCATTATCTTTCTTAAAACGTATAAAAATATTCTAGAAAATACCTCTCACTATGCAAAGGCAAACATGTAAATATAACTACTGGAAAGCATTGAAGAGACAGAAGGTTTCTCCTGATTCCCAAATACATGTTCTGCTTTGTTCCCTACTGAAGGACAGGTATTGTTTTATAAGTTCAATCTGGGAACTCTTGATGCTGAATGTAAACTCTCCACTTACCCAGGCCATTTTCACTTAGAGCTATAGCTTTTCTTTCTTCACAGCGTCCATATCCATACTTCTCAGACCTTATCAATCTTTACCCTATAGATACAATACCAAATACCATGATCAGTCAAAATACTTACCGGTTGAATAAATAAGTTTATTTATGAGGAGGGTGTATATTCAGCTTTCTCCATTAAACAGAACCAATGAGGAGGGGGTAGAGAAAGAGAGAGAGAAAACAATATGTTTAATATGAAGGATTGGCTCATGTGATTAGGGAGGCTAGAAAGTCCTACAATCTGCCCGTGGCACGCTGCAGGCCCAGGATAGCTGGTGTTATTGTTTTACTCCAAACCCAAAGAGTTGATAACCGGGGGTGGGGATGGGGTGCGGGGGTGGGGCAATGGTATAAATCCCACACTGAGTCAGAAGACTCAAGAACCAAGACACTCAATGTCAGAGGACAGGAGGAGATCAATGTAGGGAGAGTATATTCACCCTTCCTTTACCCTTCTGTTCTATTCAGGCCCTCAGGATTGGATAATGCCCACCCACACTGGGGAGGATGATCTTCTTTACTCAGTCTACCAGTTCAAATGCTAATCTCCTCTGGAAACACTTGCAGTCAAAACCAGTATAATGTTTTACCAGCTATGTGGGTATCTCTTGGCCCAGTCAAAGTGAGACATAAAATTAACCATCACAGTGGTTCAAGTATTAAACATTGTCCAGAGAAACTGAAGCAGGGCGACAGACTGTTTGAGGGCTCCAGGTTACTAACCTATTCTAAGAGTAAAGATTGGTCAGGATGTCAGCCGTGATCCCACTTCATAGCAATGGCATTAAAACATTTAAAACACATCAGTAAATTTCGTTATGCTACACAGTTTTTGTGTCTATGTCTTTAGGGAGTCACCTGAAATATAACAAAACCTACTTTCCTTGGATATTAGAAGCAGAGTAGGAATCAGGAATTAGCCTCAAGTTTACTAGATGCATGGCAGCATTCCAGGGTACAGCTCAGTAGTTTGAGGATAGCTATAATGCTTAAACATGTCCATGTAAATTTATTTAAATGTAAATGAGAAACAAATATCACGTGGTATTTTTTAGGGAAAGATGAGCATATCATTGAATGGCACCAGGTAGAACACAGTGTTGCAGCTCCCAAAGTCTGGAAAACTTGGGCATTAACTTGTAAACTATATTGTGACCTCAAGATGGGCTCAGATGTAAAATAAAATAAATAAAATAAAATCATAAGATGACATAAAATCATAAAACAAAAACATAAAGTAAAATAGAATGAAGCAATTTATATGACCTGATGTAACTCATTCAGCTCAAAAGCACAGCAATTTACTGAGATTCTGTGGCTCTTTTATTAGTCTTTTCTTTTTAAATTTTTAAATTTTTAATTTTATTAACAAATTTTAAATATTTATTTATTTTTGAGAGAGAGAGTGAGACAGAGTGTGAGCAGAGGAGGGGCAGAGAGAGAGGGAGACAAAGGCTCTGAGCTGTCAACACTAGAGCCCGATGTGTGGCTTGAACTCAAGAACCGCAAGATCATGATCTGAGCCGAAGTTGGAGGCTTAACCGACTGAGTCACCCAGGCTCCCCTAAAACTTATTTTAAACATTTATTTATTTTTGAGAGAGAGAGAGAGAGAGAGAGAGAGTGAGCACACACATGAGAGCACAAGTTGGGGAGGGTCAGAAAGAGGGAGACAGGATCCAAGGGAGACTCCTCTCTGTGAGCACAGAGCCTGATGCGTGGCTCGAACTCACAAACTGACCTACAGTGAGATCATGACCTGAACCAAAATCAAGAGTCTGAGTCAAAATCAAGAGACTGAGCCACCCAGGCACCCTGCTTGTTTAGTCTAAGAGCACCAAGAACATTTCTCTAAACCAGTGGTTCAAAATATTCATTTCAATTTAGTACGTTTATTTAGTACTTATGATTTGCCAGGACCTATATGAGATGCTGGATCTAAAATATTGAATAATACAACAGAGCATACAGGTCTATGAAGCTTATCCTCCAACAGGAAAACGAGATCATTAAACATACAATTACAATGAAAGGTGATTGTAGCTCTGACAGAACTACTGGATTAAGTAGAGAAACAGAGCACAGGTGTGCATAATTGGGGTGTTAGGAAAATCTTCCCAGGCAAAGTGACAGCCAAGATATGACCTAGACTACAGGTAAGGTTTAACCCATTAAAGCTGAGACAACAGTATGAGAGAGGGGAGCAAACAAACAAACAAAACAAACAGAAAACCAAGATAAAAATCTAGCTGAAGAGAACAGTGTGTGTAAGAGCTGTGGAGATGGAAGGATGTGTGTCTGTATATTTAAAAAAAAATTTTTTTTAACGTTAAATTATTTTTGAGAGTGAGCCAGACAGAGCGTGAGCAGAGGAGGGGCAGAGAAAGGGAGACATAGAATCCGAAGCAGGCACTAGGCTCTGAGCTGTCAGCACCAAGCCTGATGAGGGGCTCGAACCCACGAACTGTGAGATCATGACCTGAGCCGAAGTCGGACACTTAACCGACTGAGCCACCCAAGCTCCCTGACGTGACCTATATTTCAAGATACAGAACAGTAAGAGATGAGACTGGAGAGCTAATTAGGCCTTATTTTCCACATATTCTGTGGGAAGTTAATAGGTGGCATAAAAATAGTCAAATAAATTTAGGAAACCTGTGCCATCCCCACAGGCCTTCTCAGAACCTCTACTGTGTTAACACGCAACACAGTGCACCTCCAATGTGTAGAGTTCTTGAAACAAATCACTATCTTACTATTGTTGCTCTGTGTTAGCTGTCTGTAGGAAGGTAGAGCTGTGACCACCTCCCACTTTCTCTTTAATCTGGAGGGGAAAAAAATGGTGTAAGGAAGGAGATCAAATGAAATTTAGATAGCAGTCCATGATTTTTGGTATATTTCCACTGGAATGTACCTGCAGTACGTCTCATCCGCTGGGCAGTCCTGATTCATTCCCAAACCTTCATTTTTAAAAAAGTGAGTTATTAGTTATATTAATCTCCACACAAAGTTCACAGTAGATAGAAACCACCTAACCCCGCCTCCCCTCCCCCCCAACCATAATGAGTTTTACCTCATTCCTAAAGGAGTGTTTTCCTATATTGGGTGCACATTTTAAAGGCTTTGATATATTCTGTTTCTCCAGAAGCTTATTTTATTTGGCAGCCACAGCTACCCCACCACAAAAGGAATGAATGAGTAAATAAATATATAAATAAATAAGAATATAGGCAGCATGTTCCAAGAGCTCTACATCTTCCTGACAGAAAATCAATATACAGTGGGCCTGGAAATCGAGACCGTTGAGCTAAATTTTTGTTTACCTTCCAGATAATTCCAGTTTCTGCTGTCATCAGGATGGTAAAAAGAGAGCGTCCCTCCTTTCCCATCCCATAAAATCCTTTATAGGTCATGACAAGCCATTTACAATTATGTTCATTCAAATCTAAATATGGCCCAAATGCAGTTGACAGATTGCAGACAGCTAAGTGATGGGAATGGTACAAATACATTCCGTATATGATAATTATTTATTGATCTACATGGTGCATTCTATGTGGACTGGTACTAGAACAAAGGCATGAATGAGAGCTAATAATAATAATAATAATAATAAGATCATGGACAAGAGGATCTTCCTAGCTTGTATCAGAGTTTAAATGTTCTTGTTAGTAAAGGAAGATTTCCTTCTGTTTCAATTTCTTCTAACACATGGATGTTTAAAAATCAGTGGTTTCTGTTTCCCTATACAAATCCAGATTCAAGAAACTCCCTCGAAAATATGTATTACCACTTCAACTACTACATCACAACCCCATTATTGGTGTTTAAAATGTATAAGTTCACAAGTTAAGATTAGAAATTTATAGTAACTTAAAATCAGTGTTTCTTTAAATATAAATTAGCAAAGGTCCATGACAATGAAAGTCTGTTCAGTTCTTCCACTTATTTTAGAAACGGAGACCTGACTTTTGTTTTCAGCAGTGTTATCTTCCTACAGTCATTGAAATAGTCCCGTCCAGGATACAGTGCTGAAATAATGCCATTATGACCCAGTCTGTTAAGCAGAATTCTGGTGGGCATATCATAATTTTCATCAGGTAGGTACAGCAGCCTATCTTTAAATCTATAGGCACAAATAAAAATAATTTATGTGCCCCATTTACCATTATATTAGACCCAAATATGAAGGTGCCCAAGACTTACTTGACAAACTTGTTCTATCCTCTTATAATAAGTCTGAATTAGGTTCCAGGAATTTTTTTTACTGTTAGCAGCATTTCAGGTTTTTTTTTTTAAGTTTTTAATTTTTTTAATGTTTATTCATTTTTGAGAGAGACAAAGAACATGAGCAGGGGAGGGACAGAGAGAGAGGGAGACACAGAATTCGAAGCAGGCTCCAGGCTCTGAGCTGTCAGCACAGAGCTGGACACGGGGCTCAAACCTGCACACCGTGAGATCATGACCTGAGCCAAAGTCAGACGCTTAACCAACTGAGCCACCCAGGTGGCCACTTTTTTTAAAATGTTTATTTATTTTGAAAGAGAGAGAGAGAGAGCAAGCAGGGGACAGAGGGTCTAAAGCAGGTTCTGTGCTGACAGCAGACAGCCTGATACAGGTCTTGAATTCACAAACTAAGAGATTATGAGCTGAGCCAAAGCTGGAAGCTTACCTGACTGAGCCACCCCACATTCCAGGTGGTTCTAGTGCAAGTGCTCCTTCAGCTTAGAGATGCTCACCTTTGTAGTCCTCGTACCCAGCACCGTGCCTAATACATCTCAGGTGGGTTTTGCCTTAGAATTAACACACTTTATGCTCAGTCATGAGCCAGAACTAGCATGTGACCCTACAAAACTGCAAGGTGTCTGGGTTGATGACCTTCCTGCATGGCCTAGGAGAAGAGAACTGATAGTGATGAAAATGGCAGATCATTATCTCTGGGCATAATATATAAGAGCCATTATTTCATGTGTTTTTAAATGACGTTTTAGGTAATGCTCAAATACCATTCAAGGACTGTTTTACTCCAGCCCCTGTCATGGCCACCAGCGCAGCTCAACCAATACATATGTATTGCTTTCATGGAAGAGTCAGTGATCACGAAATAGTCACAATATCTCTGTAGACATCCTCACAAAGACTTACATTAGTAAAGCATGATATAGTACTCAATACTGTACTCAAATAGTACTTGAGCACTGAGGCCCGAGTTTCAGAGTTAAAGAGGATACTCAGTGAACTGGGCACACAGTAGACAAAGTTCCCAAAAGCATATGATTGATGCTTGCCTACTGAACAAAAGCACTTGTATATTTAACTCGAATAACTATTAATTCTTCCAGGATTGATATCAGTATTTTATATGTCAGAAAACATTGTAGATCGGGGAAGTATTTGATATATCTGTGATTTAATCAAAGAAGAGGGAGAGGAAGAAGGTTCATGTGTAATCATTGCTACATGGGAATAGGATAGAAAGCCAGTCGGCAGTTTTAAAAATTGTCTTAAATTCAAAGGAATAGTTAAATTGGCTGTTTAAGATCAGTCAAAAAATTGATTAAAAAAATTTTTTTTAACATTTATTTATTATTGAGAGACAGAGAGAGACAGAGCATGAGCATGGGAGGGGCAAAGAGAGGCAGAGACACAGAATCTGAAGCAGGCTCCAGGCTCTGAGCTGTCAGCACAGAGCCTGACACCGGGCTTGAACTCACAAACTGCGAGATCATGACCTGAGTCAAAGTCGGACGCTTAACTGACTGAGCCACCCAGGTGCCCCCCAAAATTGATTTTTTTAAGAAATCGAAGCCTACAGTTGTTTTTTTTTTTACTGTATGGAGACTGTAACAACTAGTTACACATTCCACTTAAAAGCAATGCATTTTCACTCTAGAGTCTTAAGTAAATGGTTAAAAAGTATTTAAGTTTTACAAAGTAATGCACGCTTTTAAATAAAATTCAAACAAAATAAAAGGACAAATTGAAAACCTCTTGTCACTCCTTCCTTTCCAAATTAAAATTTTGCTTCTTGATTTATATCCTTCCAAACTTCAGGCATATAGATGCAAATATACCCTTTTAAGCAACACCTGCACTTGTTTTTGTCCACATATTATGAATGCATGTTGATCTCATGTAGACCTCAAGAAAATGCAAATGGAGAGGGGTCAGTAGTTCCTCAATTTTATCCCTAGGAGCAAACACAGTGCTTTATACACCATAGATCCTTACTTGACCATCTGATGAATGAAAGACTCTTTTTTTCTTTTTTTTTGAAAGACTCCTAAGTTAACAGTACATATTAGAGAGAGAGTTTTCCATTTGAGCTTTATTGTTTTTAAGAGCAGTGTAGTATTCCATAGTGCAAATGTGCTATAATATTTGAAACTATTTTCTATTGATGGGCATTTAGGTCCTTCCTATTCTTTCACTGTTACAAAAAATTTAGAAATAAAAATGGTACACTATATTTGTTCACTAGGATGGATATTTATGTAGAATAGATAGATCCCTGGAAATGAAATGTTGAGTTCAAAGTCATGAGTGTTTTAAATTTAATAGACACAAGGAAATGGTTCTTCGCCTTTTTTGGGAGAATCACAGAATCGTTTGACAATATGATGAAAATTAATGTACCCTCTCTTAGTAAATGATACAAATGTCTCATACAATTTCAAAAGTGTCTAGGTATAACTCCTGTGTTAGGAACCTCTCCTTTAGAGTGATACATTACCTACTGAGGTTGATTTTGTCATAAATGATCTCAGTTTTTTGCTGCAATGTAGCCTGCCAGCTTTCCTTCAGAAAACAGATGTTCTATGAAAAGAGATTTATAAGATCTTGAGATATTACATCTCATTTGTCTCATGCATATTTTAAGCTCAGTTTACCCAATTTCAAAGGCAAATGCTTCAGCGTCAGTGCAGTAATGTGACCATAAGAACTAACTCTGCCACCTTAAAATCCTAGGTTAAGCCATGATTTTATTGCCCGCTTTAAGGTCCTTAACTGCTCCAGTCACGGTGATGCTACCAGAAATTTTAAGAAAAAGGGGAACACAGTCTGTGTCCAGCTAGATTGCATTAGGTTGATTTAAGAACTTTAATTTTGCCCAGCCCAAACACGACAATCACACTGAGTCATAAAAGAGAAGTAGAGGTCAGTAGTAGAGGGGTGCCTGGGTGGCTCGGTCAGTTAAACGTCAGACTTCGGCTTAGAGACATGATCTCATGGATCAGTTCGTCAGTTCAAGCCCCGCATCAGGCTCTGTGCTGACAGCTCAGAGCCTGGAGCCTGCTTCAGATTCTGTCTCCGTCTCTCTCTGCCCCTCCCCTGCTTGCACACTGTCTCTCTCTCTCAAACACAAATACACATTAAAAAGATTAAAAAAAAAGAAATACAAATGAAGACAGTTATTAATAGTATGGAGAATAGTATAGGAGAATGCTTGATCAGCAAACATGCACACGCCGCAGTTCTTCAGTTCCCTAAACTAGTTCATTTTTCTTGAAGGAAGAACAAGAACATTTAATTAGTCCTGTCCATTTCCAGAGAAAACAAAGTGTGGGCTAGAGGAAGAGATAGAAGTTTCGCCTGCCCTCAATAGGAAGGATTTTTTTTTTTTATTTAAGGGATTGTGACTGATCTACCTGAGAAAAAAATACTCTTGGTTTATTCAGCTACGATAGAGAGACCTTTTCTCCTTTTACTTCTGAAAGAGGAACATTTGGATATTACAGAGAACTGACTTTGACATCTTTAGTAAGTGGAATCACTTGGCTGGGCTCATTTCCTGGCTCCTGTGTTTTCATAGCACAGAGTTTCAAAGACAGTGTAAAGCCAACACACACTTAAAATTCTTGGTCTCTATCAAAACAAATCTGCCATTTCCTGCTTTACTTTTTTTTAGTGAGGCTCATTATAGTCCTAAATTTGAACCTCATTAGAGAAGAAAATCTACACCTGTCTTTAGAGCATTCCTAAAAACGAATACTCTCCTATTTTATAGTAAATGCTATTGTATGTAAACTTGAAATCCATAATTAATATCCCTGAATAAAAATGTTACCAGACCTTACTTTTAAACTATGGAAGAAAAAATGTGTAAGTTCTCTGTTTGCTGTCCTTTAAGAATCAAATTGGAGTTCAACTCAGGAATAAACAGATTAATGCCAATACCAAATTTTAATCTAGACCCTTGTTAACACAGGTGCTAAAGAAGGTGCTTTCTGCACCAGCAGTAGCATCAGGTATCACCTCAGAGCTGATTAGAAATGCAGAATCTGGAGATATACCTATTCTTAATACGCATTTTTACAAGATCTGCAAATCATTTGCATACCCATTAAAGTGTAAGAAACACTGACCTGGGGCGCCTGGGTGGCTCAGTCAGTTAAGTGTCCGACTTTTGATCTCTGATCAAATCTTGGTCTCCTGGTTCCCGAGACGGAGCCCGCATCGTGTTCTGCACTGAAGACGCGGAGCCTGCTTGGGATTCTCTCTCCAGCCCCCTCTCTCTGCCCCTCCCCATTCTGGTGCTCGCGCTCGCTCGCTCTCTCTCAATAAATAAATAAACATTAAAAAAAAAAAAAAACACAAAACACTGACCTAGGCCACTATTGTAAAGCTACCTAGAGGCAAAAAATACCCCTTAAAACGCACCACTGTGTGACTAACGCCAACTACCAGATACAGTATTTCCGCCTTACCGACTTTTTGCTTTCTGTGGATTCAGTTACCCCTGAACCGGAAGCAGATGATGCTCCTGACGCAGCGTCAGGTCAGTAGTAGCCTAACCGTGTGTCACGACGCCTGTGTCGTTCATTTCCCTCCACCTTTCCTCGAAGGCATTTTATCGTCTCACATCATCACAAGCAGGGTGAGTACGGTACGAAAAGATATTTTGAGAGAGAGAATACTACATGCAGTTTCAGGAATGCCCCGGGGGTCTTAGGAAGTGTCCCCCCAGGATAAGAGGGGGACCACTGTATTTATAGTTCTCAAGATCACAGCACTCCACCTTAATTATCTCAGCAGGTCAGATATGGGAGAGCGTGTCCTTGAGGAAATCTAATCAGAGAAAGAAAGTCAAATGCGCACGCTCATTCTTCGTGGCTGTATTAAAACCCATGTACAGAAAACGTGACGACAGAATGACCAAAAGAAGACAAGAGTATAAATAAAACTAAAACCTCAAACTTTAGTTGCAAAAAAGGGAAAGGACTCAAAAACAATAATAAAAGTAATAAATAATAATAAAATAATAAAAATAATAAAAACGCTTTGTTTTAGATTAATATACTTATATTGTTAATTTAATGTTATCAGTTAAAATGAGTCTTTAATAAATTTTATAAATTTAGTCCCAAAATAATTATACTATTTTTTTGTTTCCCTTTTTTTTTTTTTTTTCTAAATACAGTCTCTGAGAAGAAATACTAAAACTTTAATTCATGCTTTTGGTAAGTACTATTCAACTCCAGATACTGCTTTAGGTATTTGAGATACATCAGTGGACAAAAACAACAGCAACAACAAACAAACAAACAAAACAAACAAAAAACCAAAAACATGTGGACCTTACACTCTTGTGGGAAAACACAGGCAGTAAATACCAGAAAGATAAAGTAAATTGTATAGTGGGTTGGAAATGATAAGCGCCAGAAAGTGTGAGTAGAGGGTTGCAATTTTATTTTTTATTTTATTTTTTATAAATTTTTAAATGTTTATTTATATTTGAGACAGTGTGTGAGCAGGGGAGGGGCAGAGAGACAGAGACAGAATCTGAAGCAGCCTCCAGGCTCCCAGCTGTCAGCACAGAGCCTGATGTGGGGCTCAAACTCACAAGCCATGAGATCTTGACCTGAGCTGAAGTCGGACGCTTAACCGATTGAGCCACCAATTTTAAATAAGAGTATCAGTCGTAAAAGTACCATTTGAGCAAAACTTGAAGGAAATGAGAAAAGCAAAAGAAGGGAGAGGCAATGCTTTTGGCCAGTGGATGATAAATGTCAATCTCTTCTATGTATTTACTATTCTTCTGCATTTAAGAAAGAGCAGGGGAGTAAAGTGTTCTCCAAACTTGTAATATGATTGATGATCCACTGCTTTTGCAGCAGAGAACAACACTCTATAATCTTATATATCATTCTTTCTGGGGAACCGTATATCCAGCCAGGAGTGAACTCGGGATTTATTCTTCAGCTGTATCTGAATGCACACAAATGACATTCTTATTTTAAACACAGTTACATCTAGAAATTAAATACATGGTGATAACTTTATTATGTGCTTGCTATGTACAAAAACATTTTTTTTTTCTAATCTTGGGAAGAGGGATTATTTTCCTTAAATTACCGATAAGAAAACTCAGGGTCTGAGACGATGAATCAAGCCCCAAGGTTAGAGAGCTGCGTTGGCGATTCAGGCAGGAATTACACTTAGTTCTTTCAGAACTCTCTCAGAAGCCAAAGTCATAGTTTTTACTAAGCCACCACCACAATTTGTTCTCAATGCATTATGCTAGATACCTGTAATCTCTAATTTCATGACAAGTTTACTTTTAAAATGGACTGCACTATTTTCTTAGTACAGACTTCATGCAGTACCAATAAACACAAAAAGTTGCCACACACACAGAGCTGAATAATCATTTCATGGCAGCTCAATACTTAAACCAAATAAAACTTGAAGGTCCTAAAATAGTCTTTACAATAATACTTTTTGCCAGACTTTTCTATCTATAACCTCTGTTGTGTTCCACACATATGGTTGTTTCCACTGATTGAGTTTTTCTTATGAGTTAAGGATTGCACTGTGTATTCCCAACATATAACTGCATTTCATTATAACAACATTATTTTAGAGATGAGAAACAGAGTTCTAGAGAGGTTAAACAGGACCTGTGCCCCTAGTTCCCTGGTGAATGGTGTGTCCTAATCTCTGTCAGAGCTCTAGAAATGTCTATGTAAGAGATTGTTTAGGGCAATTGGTGCAGGGAAGTTAATAGCCCATCAGAACGTGGAAAGTGTAAGAAATGGCTAAGGAGTGACTATCTTGGAGTCTGAGAGCCAGGAACCAGTACAAAATACCAATCCTGCTTCTAGAAAGAGGGCCTCCAGACCAAATATGTTGCATGTCCATACAAAGCTAGCATTTCTGGTGGCCCCAGAAAAGGACCTGACTCATCCGGGTAACATATCTATATAAATCTATTCTTGCTGGGAGGTGAGAGACAAAAACTCACTCTTCCAGGGTCTGAAATGACTCTGAGTATTACTGGTCATCATAAGCAGCTAGCAAACTGAGATGAAAAAGAAGACAAAAAAAAAATTGAACAGCACTTTGTGTAGCTCTAAGTGCAATAAGCTATTGATAACAGAGACCCTGAGTCATCAAGAATACATTTAAGGAAACAGAGATGTGTCCAGCATATGATGAAAGCTTTTCATTTAAAATTGTTAAACTGAAAGTCTAGGCACTTGATCTGGTAAGTTTTATGAGCCCTACTGGAGAACGCACTTTATGTGAAATTCTCATTTCCTGACAGCCCTGGATAGATCAGGCATTGCTGTGATAATGTTCATCTCTGTGCATTATAATGAAGCTGCCATGGTAACTCTAGAAGTCACTTTAAAAATGTGCAATTTTAAAAGTTCATTTCTTAGAAAAAGATTAGCACAGCTGTAACACTCATAATAATCTAATGAGATTTGAAAAGAACACTCGGGCAAAAAATATATATAGACTGCTTAGATTTCGCAATTGCATAGTCCTTCTGTGAATGACGTGGTCCACCCATGACTTCCCAACTCAATGAAACAAGGGGGATCTTAGGTCAGAAGCTTAATTAAATTTTGATGTGTATGACCCAGCAGTAGAACCATTCAGCTCCTACTTAGCTCAGGATGCTTGCTAAGTAAATCACAGAAGCACTTGCATAGAAAATTTTATGTACTTGTCATTTTCATAAAATAAGGAGCTAGGTGTCATAAATGTTCCTAGCATTCGTTATTTAGGAAAGGTTGACTGTACCCTTTATGACTGGTCACAGAAACTCAGACTGGGAAGGAAACAGATGTGATGCCTGGGAATTGGGTACATTTCCAAAATAAAACCCTCCACCCTCAGCCCTACTCACCTCCATAATTTTTTTTTTTTTTTGAGGAAAAAGGCATAAATCAGTGTACGAGGTCTCTGTGCCTTGTTATGGAAGACATTCATCTTTATTCTAAGGGAAATTGTAACTTTTAAAAGTTAGTTATTTTTTGGAGACTGAATCATGTGTAACTGGTACGGATATAAGGCATGCTCACATAGCTCCTGTTATCGGTGGGACCTCACGAGCATCAGAAACATGCATTCCTGAAGGTGTGACGTGATGTAGCTTTGAAGTAGCATATTTAATTAGAACATCTTCTGTGTTTTCCTTGAAGACTTATACTTTAGGATCAGGGCCCTGGCTATAAATTCAAATGAGCCAAATTTAATACATCTTTATTAGAAAGCTATTTTAACCTTCAGTTAATAAAAGAAGAACCTGAATCTATAAGTAGCATTCCTGAGCATTGCTGAGAAAACTCTTCTACCAAGTTTAGGTAGTTTTTAACCTCACAATTGCCTTTTAAAGAAACTAAGTTACATGGACCAGGAGTCCCAGAATTCCATTTCCTCACTTAGCCTCACCTTCCAGAACACGAAATAGTGATTTGGTCATTGATTTCACCTACTTAGTTAATGAAAAGGACAATGAAAGCATTCGATGGATTCCTCTCCGACCCCCCACCCCTGTCACAATTCCTGCCACAGTCCGTTGAATTGGATGTTTGACATTGTGTGGATAAAACAATAGAAATATTTTAAGTCATCTGTTTTGGCTTCATGTCAAATCAGCCTTGCCATCAAAACATTATTTTGGCCCTCTCAACAATTTCTAGATATGCTGGTGGTGGAATCAGATAGAGATGGACACGTTTCTTTGAAACTGATTATGTTACATACAGTGGAAAAGAAGTGGAAAATCAAATTAGGCCAGTCATCCCATTTAGTAGACTTAGCAGACATGCTCCGTTGTCAGGGCACCAAGAAACGCTTGCTCAGCTCTCTGCCCTGAGAACAGTGGCAGGCCTCATTCCACCTCACACATTTGATTTGCACCGTTTGTAAGCATCATGCCTAGTTTCTTGGGGTGCTTGATGACTCCCATAACATGGAAATGTAGTGACTGCTAAATTCTACTTAGTAGGTGGGAGCAAGAACCAGTGAATGCAGAGTCACTGCTACTTCTGTGCCCGATTTTATGTCTAAGCTGACAATGGTGAGAGAAACTCCACCCCAAGCTTCTGTAACTAGTAGTGACTAGCTTGTTCTAGATTGTGTTTTAAGCATTGGACCAGGGGGATGAAGGAGACAGAATTCTGGCTTTGAGGGAGATTACATGAAAGTGAACAAATCACTGTCCCGGTGGGAAGAATGGACCCTCTTTCTACTCAGACGTTCACATTCATCCATCCTGAGGCACCTGACTTCATCCTTCCGTGTGAAGGTTTTCCAAATCTTACATTCATTTACCTTCAACCAAGCCAACCCTCCTCAATTTTATCAGATCTTACAACTTATTTTATCCACTAAAACAAAGATAGACATGGAGAATCATGGATTTCTTCCAATTCATCTTAGACTAACCTCACTCAGCTCCTTTGTTTCAATACTATCCTTATTCCTTTGCAAGGCTACTACTCATTTTTAATATTTCCTCCCTCGCTCACACTTATGCTCCAAAGTCCTTTTGATTCTTGGACAAAGTTGGCTGTTCATATCCCAGGGTCTCTGAACTTTGCCACTCAGTCTAGAACATTCTTCTACATTTTTCCTGCAGGGGCGCTGCGCTATTACTCAACTATTATAACCCACCTTTTGCTCCCTTTTACACCCCATTCCCTCTCTTTTCTTGTACCGTCAATTTCTCTTTCTCCATTGGGTCTATATCCTCAGCCTTCAAATATGTGTGAATTCTCCTAAAAAAGTGAAAGGCTTAAATCACTTTTCTTGAATGTTACTCACTCATCAAATTACTACAGTCTTGTCTCTTTATCTTTGAAAGACGTATGCTCACCAACCATACTTTCTTTAAAAATATATTACTTGGATCTTTTAAAATTAGAAAATGAATATAGAAAATTTGGGAAAACATTTAAGAGTTTTAAGAAGAGAAATAAACACCACTCATAACCCCACCATCTAGAGGAAAATACTTGGATTATGGCCAGTAGTAAACCATCGATTTATGTGAAAATCTTCCAGATTTAGACTCAAGATCTGAATCCTGGCTCTGTCATACATCAGGTATGTGACTAGGGTCAAGTAACCTTGCATCTCTGTGCCTTTGTTTCCTCTCATGCAAAATGTATAATCTCATCCCCTCAAGGAATTGTTGTGTAATTAAATAGGTTAATGTAAAACAGTTATAAAACATTTATAATAATTGGCACTAGTAAAAAAAGTGATGAATATGTTAGTACTTTTTATAGTTAATGTGTGTATTTCTGGTCTTTTCATTGCACATATATTTCTTTGCACATAGATTTTTATTTGGCATCTGTACCAATTGTTTAACAACTTGATTTCCCATCTAACTGTGTTGTGTGTTTCTACCTCCTGAGTCTCTATTTCCTCTTCATCTTACTGTGGCAGGACACCGGTGCCACACTGTAGCACCAATGCTACAAACCAGCTACTTTGTCCCAGGTGAACGATGATCTCTAATAAGATGCAATGAGATCATCCCCAGTTTTTCTCCTTGTTGAAGCTTTTAATACTACTGACCTTCCTTTATTGAAACTCCTTTCTTAACTTCACTGACTATTCTCTAATTGTTCCTTTCCACTTGTCTTAGTTTCCTATAAGATGTATTGCTTTCTGCTGTTAGGCGCTCGCTAAACATTGTCATTTCTTCTCCAGTCCACCAAAGGTAGATTTCCTACTGCGTGCTCTGCCTCTTCCCTTGTATATACTACACACCCTTCAAACTTAAGATTTTCAAAACCAACCCTATTTTCTTCAATAAAAATTTTATTCCATTGTTCATCCAATCACAGTAGATGGCATCACCACCTACTCAGCCATCTAAGTCATCCTAAAACATTTTCTTTTCCCTGAAGGATATCCTCACTCAAAGCATGTTACATTGGGTAGAACAGTACTTTTATACATCTTCCACATCTCAGAGTCCATCTGTCATCTTCTGCATATCCCAACCAGTGGTGCCAAAACCCCTTGGTTTTCCCAGCCAAGAATACTGGAGTTATCCTCAATTCATAACTTCACCTTTTCTTCCACTTCAGCAATGACCTCTTGTCACCATGACCTCCTTCCTATCTCTTTTATCTCCACTGCCTTGCTTTGTTTCAGGTCCTCACCTGTGCTATTGCAATGGCCTCTTGTGGTAGGGTGAATAGTGTTTCCCAAAAATGCGTGTCTACCTGGAACCTCAGAATATGCCTTTATTTGGAGATAGAGTCTTTGAAAATGCACTTAAAGTAAGGATCCAGGTGAGGTCATACTAGATTAGGGTGACAGTGCCCTTTAAGAAATAGAAAAAGAGACAGAGCAAGATGAACATGGACACATACAGGGTAGGCGCCATGTGAAGATGGGGGCACATATCAGAGTGATGCTACTAGAAGCCAAGGAAATCTAGGGGCCACCAGAAGCTGGAGGAAGCAAGGGAGATTCTCTTCTAAAGCCTTCACAAGGAGCATGGCTCTGTTCACACCTTGATTACATTTCTGTTACTTTAAATCACAAAGTTTGTGTCAATTTGTTATGGCAGCTTTGGATACTAAGATAACTCCATACCAGTTTTCCCCATCAATCCATTCTCTGTGCTTCCGTCAAAACTCAGATCATACTCTGTCACTACTCGATGTCTTTCAATAAAATGCGAACAAGCCTCTTCCCAACCTAGCCTAACTTCCTTTTCTTAGTCTCCCACACACTTTATAATCCTGACCACCTCTGAGCCCTGAGCAAAGATTTTGTCCCCACTTAAGTGCTTTCTGAATCTTGCCTCTCTGCTTGGAATTCCCTTGCCAGTCTTGCCTTCCTCATTCTGTTACTCATGACCACCCAGCCTGGGCATCACCTCCTCTGTGTGGTTCTCCTGACTCTTCTTTCTTTGTTCATGTCCTGCTTTTCTTCTATTATTATATTTATCACACACTATAAATGTTTGTTTATAACCTCTTATTTGTCTTTATAGTCCAATATTTTTGTCAGGGACTCAAACGTATAGCAGATTTTCAATATATGTTTGTCGAATAAAAAATTTATTTTCTTATAAATTGTATATAATTAAATGAATATTTTCATTCAAAAATGATTTTTGAGTCTTTTCTCCGAATTTGCTCCCTCATCTTGCTTTGTTGTCTTAGTTCAAGAGTTCATCCATCTCTCCTAAATGTTTTTCCTGCCTCCATTATTGTCTTTCAACTTTGTTTCTTCTTTTGCCATTAATAGAATCTTCCTGAAATCTATCTGTGATCATGTCATTCCCTTATCTGGAAACTTCAACAATTTCCCGTTAGCTTCAGTATAAACAGCAAACTTTATGCCATGACTTAAAGTTCTTCCAATTTCAGTTCACCATGAATTCTGTGTTCCAATTTCACTGAATTTCTTACAAATCCTTAAACTCCATTTGTGTTTGTGTCTTCATATCTTCATTCTTCAGCTTTTTCCTCCTGGTGGGATCCTCATCCTCCTCAGTGGGATTGAAGTGTCCCTTGCTCTTTGAGATTCTTCTCAGCTCTGGGGTAGCCATTAAGAAGTTCCTTACTTCTTCTCCTCTCTTCCTGTCAAACTCTATCCCAACATCTTCATTAAAACTCAGTAGAGTGTAACATAGTTGGTTGTATGCATTACATGTCTGTCTCTCTGTCCTTGACCTGCCCAGATTTCAAGTACCTGGAAATTTGGGACCTTCTTTGAGGTCCTGATAGGCAGCAAAATGTCCTGATATGCACAGTAAATGTTGCTTCAAAGTTGGCTAATTCTTTCCCAGCGAAGAAGTTTGCCAATTTGTTTTCAGCCATAACATACAAATATGCAAAACACATACACGTATATAGTTATAATAGTTAATTTTATGTGTCTACTTGGCCAGATCTTTATATCCAGATATTTGATCAAATGTTATTCTAGACGTCTCTGAGAGGGTATTTTTTTTTAAATTTTTAATCTTTATTTTTGAGAGAGAGAGAGAGAGAGAGACAGAGACAGAGCACTAGTGGGGGAGGTGCAGAGAGCGGGGGAGGTGCAGAGAGCGAGGGAGACACAGAATCTGAAGCAGACTGCAGGATCTGAGCTCTGAGCTGTCAGCCCAGGGCCCGGTGTGGGGCTCGAACTCCTGAATCATGAGATCATGACCTGAGTTCAAGTTGGACGCTTAACCGACTGAGCCACCCAGACACCCCGAGAAGGTCTTTTTTTAATGTTAGATTAACATTTAGATAAATAGACCTCAGTAAAGCAGATTATACTTTATAATGTAGTTGGGCCTCATCTAATCAGTTGAATATTTTAATGGGAAAATGATTTCACTTGAGGAAGAGGAATTTCTGCCAGAAGGTGGCTTTTGGACTGCCGCTCTTCTCTGGACTCTCAGCCTTCTGGCCTAATCTGAAGATTTTGGAGTTGGCAGCTTCCACAATAACATGAGCCCATTCCTTAAAATAAATCTCTCTCTATGTACATCCTATTGGTTCTATTTCTCTGCAGAACCCTGGCTAATACAACGTCTAAAACATATCTCTTTTCACCTGAAACATTTCATTGATTCAATAATCACAAAAGGTTTCTAACACACAATAACACAAAACAAGTTCTAAATAAAACCCATGGGCTTAGATTTGGGAATGTTTGTTTGTGTCTGTGGCATGGCCCAGTCGCCCTTCAGTTTGAATTCTGGTTCTAGTAGCCAGGTGACCAGGATCAAGTTACTTAGGCTTTTGTTTTTCTGACTTCTACCTACCTCTTATATGATGGCTGTTGTGAGGATTAGTGACTTATCATGAAAATATATAAAGTGTTTAACACAGGGCCTGGCAAATAGTAAATACTCAATGTATCTTAGCTGTCATGTTTATGAAGACTCCCCGTTTGCCTAATTGCTTCAGTTCACTGTCTTTCCCTTATCAATTTACTATGAAGAAAAAAGGGATTATGTTTGTCTGCAGTTCCTATAGTCTGAAAAGTGATATATAATAATGAATTCATTACTATAAAATTCAATTATTAAATTTTTTGGTTGGCTTATGTTCCTTGATATAATAATATTATATGTATATTCCCAGGGTGATATTTTTTTGGTTGCTTATTGTTTAAACAACACTGTCTACTTTGATTCTAGGATATTAGAAATGTGGAAAGTTCAAACATAATGGTAAAAATGAAAGATGTTTTCATTTATTAAAGCCATAATCAAGACAGAAGGCATTAACTAAGTAATCACTTAAGGGAATAAAAATGTTGTTTTTGAGTTTGCAAATGATTTTTTTTTCCTGCTGAGGGGTTGCTAGAGTTTTATCTTTAGCTATAACATATGCAAATACATACATAATTATAGCCAACTTTGGGTTTTCCTTACTTGCAAAAGGAAACAGTTGAAAGAAAAAGAAACAGTGGAAAGAAAAAGAAAAAAAATAAACCTCAAAAATAAATTTTGTTCAGTTTAAATCGTGCACCACACGATTTAGGGAGAATTAGTAGATTTATTGTGCAAATATGTGTGTATGTTTTAACTCTTAGTCTAAAACAAGACTAAAATTAATCTTTATGTCTTAGCACACTCCTGCTTATTATTTAAGAAGATGTTTTAGAATTGTGTTAATCAGGTAGGGGAGTCAATCAGAAAGAGAGGAGTGTGTGTGCGGGGGGGGGGGGTTGTTTCACACATGAATCCCATAAGACATTGCTTCTTCCTCATTACTTTCTGTTTTCCACTGATGGTATTGAATTCCTCTTGCCTTTTCTTGATAAAGCATCATGTCCCTAAGGCTTATACTAATGTTGAAAGAAAATACTCATTTCTTTTCCCCTTTGAGCATGTGAAACATTGATTATGGAGACATTCTCCATCTTCTCTCATGCAGTTCTCTCTTTAGATCATTACTAATAATTTGGCAATCAAATACACTTGAAAGATGCAGATGAAATAATCTTTATTCTTTTTATCAGTGGCAAAAGAATTTCTGATTTACAAGTGGATCAAGAAACATACACACCCTTCACTGAGATATATTAGTAACTCTCCAAAAGACCTATAAGTATAAATGAAACACTGAGCATAAAGCAGTATAAACTAAAAGGCCTATATTCTTGAAGTCACTTAAGTCATTATCTGTCTTCCAATCAGGCTTCATTAAATCAAAACAGATTGATGAGTGTTTATCTCTTTCTTGTAAATTTTCAGGAAGGAAGATGCCTCATTTAAGGAGTAATCATTACCTATATATGAACATATATGCATATATATTTAGATATAAAACATATGCTACTTACAAAAATTCAAGTTAAGTTTTAACTTGATTTGACCTTGCATTAAATATTTGCTTTGTTTTAACCTTTCATAGTCCAGTGTAATCAGATTTATCCCTATTGTATAGAAAGAAGAAAAAATGAGGTACAAGCTTACCTACATTCCACAGGGAGTTAATCAAAAAGTTTTTAAAAATCAAAAAAAAGATTTTTGCTTTTTGTTTTACTTAATGCTAGAATTCTTTTCATCAATCCAGCTTATTTTCTTAAAATGTCTCAATCATCTCTTACAAAACTATCATCAATGGAGGGAAAGCCTCAGGTGGCATCCTTTTTGTCTCTTACACCCTTATCTTTTCCATTAAAAATCTTCTTTAATATTTTCATAAAAGCTTCTTAGAATCACATTCCATTGATCCAGTGTGGTCACCATGGGTTAACTTTGGTCTTCACTGTCCATATTTCTTATATAAAAACCAATTTGGTTTGAAATCTTTGTGCTTGAGTATTTATTAGTGTTGCTGACTGATGTAGATACATCTGGTGATCTTTACTGCTTCCAAAGGGCTTGAGAAACAAACCCAGACAGCCTTTGAAAGTTGAGCCCACTAGATCCTGCAGTAGTTGTTGATATCCACGGGTCAGTTGAGTCTGGCTGCTTTCCAGAGCCTGGAATGAGAAAAGCTCCCTGAGGCTTCCATCAAGCACTTCGTGTAAATGACATGTCTTATCTTTAACTGGACGTGCCTGCCTTCTATCCCCATCCCGACGTCACCCCAACTTTTCTCTCTTTTCTTCTGATGTAACAGTAACACCTAAGGGTCTGAAATGGCATAATTTTATCAAACCCATTTCCCCTTGTCTGATGAACAGAAGCTTACTTTGTGTTTCTTCATGCCTGATTTTCAGTCAGGCCTTCCCTGTAATTTCTCTCACACTCCAGTTTCTATTCAGTGCAGAAGACGTTTTCCTTAATGTGTTCGACAGATGCTGCTTCCGAGTGCCATCTTTTCTGAGTACTGAAAAGTGCTCTATTGTGGAACCTAGCGTATATGCTTAAATATACAAACACAGAACTACTTCTTTTCTTTATTGACTTGCACTGAAATCTGTGGCTCTACTAAATAAAACACTTCACCAGCCCAGTATCAGGGTGCCCATGTGCTGAGACATTTGTGTCTCCTTAAAATGCATCAGATCTTCCCCGGTTTGCCTCCAACAATATTTTAACAGATAACTCACTGCCAAAACCCAATCAAACACTTTCCAGATCTTCTCGACAGCATTATTGATGACAGATGGTTAGCCTCCAGATTTCACCAAACCGTAGGACAGTATTAGAAATCACACTGCCTCTATATGATTATGTACGCAAGCAGCATATGTAATCCCTGTTCAACTCTTGACCCCTGCAAGAACATAAACATTGAGAAGAGTTCCAAAATATCAGAAGAAGAGCTATAATTGCACGTGGTTTGATGTGAAAACTTTACTTACTGGTCCCCTAAGCTACAAGGGAGTTATTTATTTGTTTTTCTTTTCATAGGAATCCTAAGTGTCATTCTGCTATATTTATAACGTCCATTCTCAGAGGTTACCAAAGAAAGGCAGCTAATTTTCCATGAATGAAAATGCTCTGAAAATAGATTACTCAGAGCTGGAAAATGCAATGTCTCAAAGTCTGTTGTTTCTAGTTAGGAGGTTTTAGCCAGAAATAAAATGATATATTGTTGGTCCTAATTATTATTTATGTTTTATTCCCCAATTATTATTTGTTTGGTTCTTTGTGAAAATCAATCCTTAATCTCTAAGTATCAAAAACACAATTAATATTACAGAATATGTATTATTTAGTATAGCTGCTTATGTAAAAAAATTGTAGGATAGTTATAAATTTGAATAAATCTCTTGGACCTTAAAATATCCTATCATAATAAATAGTTTACCATGGATGCTTGGGATGGTTTTCATGTTTCTAGCTTCCTAAGTACTCATATATATCCATATATTTCCTTCCTTGATTATAAACTCCCTGAAGGTGAAGATTATGTCTGCCTTGTTCACTTTTGTATTCTCAGTAATCAGCATATAATCTGTTGCCATAATAGGTGCTCAATAAATGTGTGATGATTATCTGGATGAATAAATAGATAAATGGAAGGATGGATTTATCTAGTGTTAAATAAAATTACAAGTTTATTTTTTTCTTTTTCTCTTTTTTTATTTTAGAGAGACAGAGAGTGTGAGCAGGGGGAGAAAGAAAGGGGGAGGGGGAGAGAGACTCTTAAGCAAGCTCCATACTCAGCACAGAGCCTGATATGAGGCTCAATCCCACAACCCTGGGATCACAACCTGAGCTGAAATCAAGAGTTGGTTGCTCAACTGACTGAGCCACCCAGGCACTCCTACAATGTTTATTTTTTCTTAAAGAATAACATAGAACATAGTGAGAGTTAGAAATACATTATGGGTAAAAGGCCAGCTTTAGCTCTGGTTATACTTACTAGCCTTATAAAAGTGGAAGGTTTTTACAATATACTGCCCCAATTCTATCATCTCTAAAATGGGAGTAGAAATACTCCTCACAACATAAGAATATAAAGGCAGTGTTGTGACAGTGCCAAGCACATTGGTTCTAGGGATGAATTTTCTATATTTGAATTCATGTGGTACATTTAATAGTTATAGACCTTGCTCAAGGTTTTTGTGAGAATTTGGTAAGTTGACACTGTTTTCTTTTTTTCTTAAACATACTTCTTTTTTATAAGTTTGTTTGTTTGTTTATTTAAAGAGTACAAGAGAGCAGGGTAGGGGCAGAGAGAGAAGGAGAGAGAGAATTCCAGGCGGGCTCCATGCTGTCAACACAGGGCCCAAGAGGGACTTGATCTCATAAACCATGAGATCATGACCTGAGCTGAAATCAAGAGTTGAATGCTCAATGGACTGAGCCATCCAGGTACCCCAATACTTATAAAGTTATAGCATCTAGAGTTTAGTAAGCACTCAAAACAAATGTTAGTTACTTTTATTATCTAATATTTTTTCTTTCTTGAAACAAATAACGTTTTTTTCTTTCTGATTAATTAAAAAGAAAAGAAAATCAGTAATTGTAATTTAAGCACTATAAAATATGAATTCATCAGTCAAGTTACAAAATGTGAAAAAAAAAGGGCTTTAGAGCTAGGAGTGGAGATGGAGAAATAATCTGTCACTGTAATAGAACTTTACAGAAAAAGGTTAACTTGTTTTCTCTATCCATCTATATATTTCATTCATTCAACAATACATGTTGAACTCTGGCTCTGTGACAGGCACTATTCTAGGTGCAGTAAATACAGACAGTAGTTAGCAAATAAACAAATAATAGTCTTCAACAGTTCTTAGAATCATGTATGTTTTTAGTGTTGTTTGGGTTTGTGTGTATAGAAAAAAAATGATAAGCAAAATAAGTAAATTTATAGTAAGTTAAATTCATGAAGTAATTTGTGTTTAGAAGATAACTCAGAGAGAGGTAAATTTGGCATTTGGCAGTGCAATTTTCCCAGAGTGGATAGGGGAATCCTCATTTATATGATGGACTTAGAATAAAGATCTAATAGAGATGAGAAAGCAGAACATGCTGGTGTCTTGGAAAGGACAGCCAGAGTGAGAAGCAAGTGGAAGACCCTGATGAGGAACCCCAGGAGGTGTTCACCTCCAATATTAGAGTGAACACATCCAATAACCTCAAAGAAGCCAGTCTTTTTGCAAGCAAGCTCTACAAGGAGGAAATTAGTAGGAGATGAAGTAAGAGGGGAAGGTGGGAGTGGACTGGATTCTGTGGGGCCTCCGAGGCCAATGGAATGATTTTGCTTTCACTTTTAGGTTGCAGGAGGATGAAATTATCTGATCAACATTTTAATAGGATTATTTTAATTACTTTATTGAGAGTATGCAATAGAGAGGGCAAAGGCGGGGGGGAGAGTACAGAGACTTTTGCAATAATTCAAGTAAGAGATGATGTGCTCTTGGACCCAGAAGTTACAACAAAGACTGTGAAAAGTTGACAGATCTTGAACTTATTTTGAAGTTAATTAGATGTGAGGAAGAAATGTACAGAGAGACACTTTTTGAAAAATCTGGAGCTACTAGAAAGATAGAGTTGCTGTTAACTATTTAGGAAGGCTGAAGAAGGTAAATGATATTAGGTGGCCTGTTTCAGATGGGTGGGGAGTTTGAGTAGGCAGCCACACCTACATATCTCAAGTTCAGGGTAGAAGCCTGGATTGGAGATTCACAGTTGGAAGTCATCGCTGTACTGAGAACTTGAAAATGCAACCCCAAAAATAGTTTCAAAAACTTTTTGAATAGAAGAAAAATAGAATTCAGTCAGCAAAACACAATTATTAGTTACAAATTGGAAAAAAAAATATTTTCAGTTTATAACACAAAGGTTAAAACCCTAATATATAATTTCTTTAAAAAGAGAAGAAAAATACTAATAATTGACAACTCAACAGAAATAATGCAAATAGCCCCACCACGTGAGTAAGATGCTTAAACTCATTTTACAAAAACAGATTTCTAAGTTAAATTTCTAAGTGAAAATCACTTAGATAGTATATCAAGGACTCTGACCATAATAAACATTCTGGCAAGGCTCTGGGGAAAGAGGAACTTTCATTTATTGCTTGGTGGGAACGTAAAATGTCATTTTAACGGAATTTGGAAATACTTCGTAAAATACATCTTTATTCTTTTATCTAGCAATCCCTTCTAGTAATCTACATGAAGATACCCTTGCAAAAATACAAAATGATGTACACTACAATCTTGGTTTGCAAGCACAATTTATGCTGGAAACATGCTTGTAATCCAAAGCACTTGTGTATCAAAGTGAATTTCAAAACCATTAGCTCAGTTGTGATCATGTGACTTTTGGTGTCATATAGTATAGCAAGACATTACTCATTTAGCAAGTTAAAATTTATTAGAAATTCTTGCTTGTCTTGTGGAATACTTGAAGAGCAACTTACTCGTAATCCAAGGTTTTACTGTACATACAAGGATATTAATTTTGACAACATTTTTTATTTTTAAAATATTTATTTATTTGGAGAGAGAACAAGAGGAGAGGGACAGAGAGAGGGAGACTGAGAATCCCAGGCAGGCTCTGCACTGTCAGCACAGAGCTCAACCTGGGGCTTGATCTCACAAACCATGAGATCATGACGTGAGCAGAAACCAAGAGTTAATCACTTAACCGACTGAGCCACCGACATGCCCCTAATTTTGACAATATTTCCAATAACAAAATCTGGAAACCACCTATATGTTCATCTGTAGTGAACTGGTTTAAAATAAGTTATATTTCTCTGATATACAGAACTAATCCTCTGTAAAATGTCATGAAGAAGACTCACATGAGGTGACTCCAGAGTATTTGTTTGAGTGAAGGAAAAAAATGCAGAAAATTCTCCCAACCTATAGAGTGGGAAAGAGGAGAAAAAAAAAAAGGAACCAGGATGGAAGCAAAGACTTCTCTCGATATACATTGCATTATGTTTTTATTTTGTAATTATTTAATGTTTTACAAATTTAAAAATAAACTAAATTAAGATAAGAATAATATGCTAAAAATGGAATAAAGATGAAATAAATGATTCAAATTTTATATTGTGTGTAGAATAATCATATAGAAAAAAAGATTACTTAATGTTATTTAAAATGCATTTTTTTACTGTATAACCCTAATAAGTATTTTAAAGATAAACATCTATTTAAAAAATAATTGACTGAATTCAGTAGACTTTTTAGTAGTTTTATTATTATTTTGAATATATTATTAGTTTTATAGAAACCAGTGTTTTCAATGCATGAGAAAAACATATAAATCAAATTAATTTAAAACCTATAATTTGAGGGACACCTGGGTGGCTCAGTCGGTTAAACATCCAACTTCGGCTCGGGTCATGATCTCGCGGTTCTTGGGTTCAAGCCCCGCTTTGGACTCTGTTGTCCCAGCTCCAGCTAGCTCAGAGCCTGGAGCCTGTCTTCGGATTCTGTGTCTACCTCTCTCTCTGACCTTCCCCTGCTTGCGCTGTCTCTCTCTGTCTTTCAAAAATAAATAAAAAATATAAAAAAAAATTAAAACCTGTAATTTGAAATGTAAACTATAGTATCACTATAAAATTATCACTAATTTTTTGTCCAATATTTTTTAAACTTTTTTTGTATTTTGTCCAATATTTTTAAAGTATTTATTTTATTTTAAAGTATTTATTTTCAAGTATTAAAATATTATCTTTTTAAAGCTTATTCATTTATTTTGAGAGAGAGCATGAATGAGCAGGGGAGGGGTTGAGAGAGAGAGAGAGAGAGAGAGAGAGAGAGAGAGAATCCCAAGCAGGCTATGCACTGTCAGCACAGAACCCAACGTGAGGCAAGGCTCAATCCCACAAACCCTGAGACCTGAGCCCAAAATCGAGAGTCAGATGCTCAACCAACTAAGCTACCCAGGTGCCCCTAAATACTGTTTTCTTCAAAAGCACTTTATTAAAGGGACACCTGAGTGGTCAGTTGAGCTTCAGACTTCAGCTCAGGTCATGTGTGTTCGAGCCTCCATAAGGCTCTGTGCTGACAGCTCAGAGCCTGGATCCTGCTTCAGATTCTGTGTCTCCATCTCTCTCTGCCCCTCCCCTGCTTGCACTCTCTCCTCTCTCAAAAATAAATATTTAAAATAAAAGTTTAAAAATAGAAGCATTTTATTGAAGAGGTTAACCTTATGTCTGTGATAGAAATTGAAAAATTTGTTTTCCATTTTATTTACCTTTTTCTTTGTACTGATATTTTTGTCATGAAAATTTTCTTATTTTTATGTACTTAAATTTATTATTTTTTAAATTAAGATTTATGTGTTTTTTATTCACAATTAAATAGGCTTTTCTTCCTCCAAAGTCATAAAGGAAATTAGTCATGTTTTTGTTCAGCACTTGTATGGTTTTACTTCTGATATTTTATTTTTATACCTTTAGAGAGTATTCTGGTGTTTGATTAGAGGGATGGATCCAATTTTGTCTTTTTTTCCAGATGGCTGTGCAATTCCCTCAAAACCATGTATTTTTATCCTTCTATTTGAAAATGCTAGCTTTATCATATGCTAAATTTCCATACATATTTGGATCTATTTCTGGACTCCATCTTCTGTTCTATTGGTTTGTCTATTAGTGAATCTATTGTTTTATCATATAATTTTTGTAATATGCTTCAATATCTATAAGGTTAGTATCAATAGTTTATCATTTTTTCATAGTTCTCCAAAATATTTTTATTTAAAAAATTTT
This sequence comes from Cryptoprocta ferox, assembly GCA_028646485.1. Classification (NCBI taxonomy): domain Eukaryota; kingdom Metazoa; phylum Chordata; class Mammalia; order Carnivora; family Eupleridae; genus Cryptoprocta; species Cryptoprocta ferox. Next base: position 27,081,445 of record CM053571.1, read on the forward strand.
CCCATATGCATTTTAGAATCACCTTTCTTAGTTCCAAAACAAAACAAAACAACAACCACAGCAATAAACAACCCCCCCCAACTTCCTGAAACAAAACAAAACAAAACAAAACAAAACAAAACAGAAAGAACAAGCTTTTCTTTTTCTTGGTCAAGTATACTCTTGTGTTTTTCAGAAGTTATAAAATTTTCCTGACAAATGATGTGAATATTTCTTATTAAGTATTTCTAACAGTTATTTATATAGCAGAGCCACCCAAGCTTGGTGGTGTAAAACAACCATTTGGTTAGGCTCCTAGATTCTGTGGGTCAGGAATTTGGAAAGAATAGCAACAGCCTTCTTGGCTTCTCCATGACATCAGCTTAAAAGAGTTGAAGGCAGGAGGTTAATGGGTGGCTGGGGGCAGGAAGCATTTGGAAGCATCTTCAGTCACATATCTAGTCATTGATACAGACTCCTCTCAGGAATCTCAGCTGGGGCTGTCACCTAGACACCCATATATGGCCTATGTTGCCCAAGCTGCCTCACAGCATGGCAGCCATAGACATCTTACCTGGTACTCAGGGTCCTAAAGGCAAGTGTCCCACGAGAACCAGATGGAAGCTCTATCACCTTTGAGAACTCAGCTTCTGAAGTCACACGGCATCATTTCCACCATAGTCATAAGCCTGTCCAATTTCAAGGGCACAGACATAGATCCCATATCTTGATAGAAGAAGGGTCTGGTCACATTTTAAGAATATGTGGGATGAAAGATATTGCTGAAATAATTTGTTGGAAATACAATGTGCCAGAGTATTTCTCTTTGGCATTTCTTTTTCCTGTTGACTTTATAGATTGAGTCTTTTCTTTCATCTTATATCGTAACTAGGCATTTATTATTATGAATGTTACTGATTTCTATATATTACTTCTATACCATACAATCTTTTTTTTTAAATGTTTATTTATTTTGAGAGAAAGAGAGAGAGAGAGAAAGAGAGAGAGAGAGAGCGCACGCATGACCAGGGGAAGGCAGAGAAAGAGGGAGAGAAAGAAACCCAAGAACTATCCACACTGCTGCACAGAGCCTGACCTGGGGCTCAATCCCATGACCCTGAGATCATGACCTGAACCCAGAGCAAGAGTTGGATGCTTAATCAATTGAGTCACCCAGGTGCCCCTATACCCTATAATCTTATTTAATTCTATCACTTTCTTTTTATGCTTGATTCTCTTCCATTATCAGTTACACATTATATAATTAGCAAATAGAGTTTTACCTCTTTCATTACAAATTTTGAGATTTTTGTTTTTACTCTAACTTTTCCTTTGCATAATTTTGTTGGTTTGACCCTCCCAGTATAATGTTAAATATAATGGTGACAGTGGACATTCTTGAGATTTTTCTGACTACAGCAGAAATGTCTACATTTCCATTAATTAAAATAGTGCAATTGAAAAGAGAATATATCCCCCATAGGCTTCATTTTTTAAAAGTTGCACTATGATATTTGATATATAAATAATCATTCTATTAGATTTTCACTGTGTATTTCAATCTTGACTATTATATAGTGTCATTCTCACTTTTGGTCTAGCTCTTTCCCTTCCCTTCCCTTCCCTTCCCTTCCCTTCCCTTCTCTTTTCTTCCAAATGCTTTTTGGTATAATTTCTACCCGATCTGATAGTAAGATTACCAACCTTGTTTCTCCTTTATGGCTCATATTTTCTTTCCTTAAACATCCTGTAGGCGTTTTTCCACTGTCTTCTGACATTAAAAGATACTGGGAGAGAAGTTTGGTATTTTCTAAGCCTATTCAGGCTTCTATAACAAAATACTAGAGACTGAATAGCTAATAATCAACAGAAATTGATTTCTCGCAGCTCTAGAGATTGGAAATTTAAGATCAGGGTGTCAGTGTAGTTGGTTAAGTGTCCTTTTCTGGGCCACAGACTTCCTTATTGTATCTTCATGGGGACGGGGCTAGGGATCTCTCAGGAGCTACTTTGATAAGAGCAATAATCCCATTTATGGGGGTTCCAACCTCATGACCTAATTATTTCCCAAAGTTCTCACCTCTTAATACCATCATATTGGACATTAAGATTTAACATATGAATTTGGGGGGGCGGCGAGGGACAAACATTCAGCCCATAATGGTTACTAATCTTATTCTCCCACCCCCTTATAAGAGTATTGATGTTTTTGCCTATCCAGTGAATTTTTTCTGTATTCTTAAAGCCCAATAATTTTACTAGGATATGTCTTGGGGCTGATTTGTCTTGGTACACAGATTCAATATATAGATTTATTTCTTCTTTTAGTTAAAATAATTTTTAAATGATATTTTTAAATGTTAATTCTCTAATTGATTTTCTTCATTGGAATCTTCAGTTATACATGTACTACATTTCCTTTACTTGTTTTCTATATACTTTATTGGTTTCCTTTTCTTTCTTCTATTTGTCAGATATTTTGTGTAGTTTCCATGTCATTATTCTCTTCCAGCTATAAAATAATTTTGTCTTTTTTACCCCTGAGTTCTGTCAACTTTTTTTTTTTTATCTTTGCTGGCTTTCTGACCATCACTTCTGTCTGACTGTGTTATCCTAGAACTCTTATATTTCTGCTTTGTGATTTCCTTCATAGCTGCAAATAATGTGTTATTTTTAAACTTTTATTTATTCAAATATTGGTTTGAAGTTGCTATCTGCTATATTGTAAGATAATTTTAGTGAGTGTTCCGTTCTGTTGGAAAATTCCTCACACTATTTTTTTCTGACACCATTTTAATTTTTTGTGTGTGTCTTTACCCTTTCGTTTTTTTGGTTCCCTATAAATGAGAACAGTATGTTCCTAGATATGAGTATGAGGTAGTGTAGAGTGAATAGGAATAGCTTCCCTGATTCACAAGTCAAACCAGAATAGTATAGACATTGATATGGTGTGGAAACCAAGCAATTTAAAATAGACATCTCAGCCAGTGATTACAGTCTTAGAGAAAAAAAAAGTTCAGGAATGAATTTATGTTGGAAATCAGCCCTGGGTTCAAATTTTTTTTTGTTATACTGTGGCACTTCTATGTAGGCACCTTCCTTTGCCTCTTAGAACCTAACTTGGCTCTGGAGAACTTCCTCATCCAGTTGTATGTCTCCTCTGCTTATTCTATCGGCTCTTGCTACTCCCCAGGGACACGTCTTGCTTTCCAATGTGATCCACTTACTTTCAGAAAATTGATTTTTCCTGACATTCTCTGAATATATTCTCCTCTGCATTTGTCTGGGCAAAATTTTAAGTCTTCCTTCTACCCCCAGTGGCTCATGCCCAACTGTCTTTCCATACTGTTCATAGCATTTTTGCCCATAGTTTGGGACCCTCACCTTTTGGGGAGTAGATATTTGTGTTGCTGTTGGTTTCTGCGATCAGCTTCCACAGTGTCAGCACTCCCTAGTCCTCCCTATCACTGCAGCATGGCTGCTCTAGGCCTTCCTGCCAGGTTCTGCTGGTTTCAGTTGCTTTTGGCAGCATGTACACATAATTTGAAGTTTGTGGCTTTTCTTTGTCTCCTATTTTAAGTGAAAATGGAGTTTGTGATTTTTTTTTGTTCCTTTCTTTTCATTATCTTGTTGCTGTATTTCTAGCAGAAGCAGACAGATTCAGAATTAAGCAGCCATCATGCTCTTCCAGAATCATAATTAATATAATTACTTTTGCCATAGTGAAAATACGAAATATAGCCTCACTTAGGTCAGGTAAATAAAGAATGGCCTTTTCTTGTGGATATATGAGACTCTCTAAAAGATGGATCCCTGAGCAAAATATATTCCCCATTGGTGAGTTTTCAAGATGTGCTCTGGACGTAACAGAGAGAGGGCAACTCGATAAGCTTGTTAGATAAGCAAATCTATGCAGAGAGTCTGTCACTCTCTGAGAAATGAAACTGGGTAGAGGAAAAAGAATCAGATTTACATGTTACAAAATGCTGTTCTTTATTTTAATCGACAGAATTGGATTAGACTCCAGCATCAGCATGCATTTCCCATTGTTTTCTTTTTATATTAACTACAGGAGACTCATTAGAATTTCATGGATGTAATTGTTTCTGGGTTACATCCTCAATTAATGACTATAATTGAAAGATCGGATAGGACTGGGATGACGTGACTGTAATTTAAGTGTAAGACGTCTGGGCCTCTATTTACAATGCATTTGTTATTTTTTCTTCTACTGTGGAGGAGTATTTACGAGAGGCAGAAATAAATGCATTTCAAACAGCAATGTCTCAATCAAAACAATGTGCATATTGTGTGCTGGGTGTTGTTTTTCTTGGCTGTTTTGTGACTCTGTAGCCCTCAGCAGGATACATGTGCATAAAAAGAGCCTGTGCTCAGATCTTCTTGGAGGACTTGGGGGAGGAGAACATGCCTCAACAAAAGAGAGGTGGACCAGAAGGCTATCTCTGTCCTATATGGGATGTGTTATAACAACTGTTCAAAACCCAGCACTTCAGACTGCATATGCCAAGGATTCCCTAACTGGTTCTAGATTATGTCATGGGGAAAGAAAAGAAGCACCCCCAACCCATGATCTAATTATGACTCTTCTGCTTCTCTCTTCTTATATTTTCCCTAAAAGTAGATATTAACCTTATTAGCTTTTTGAGCAGTACATCACTGATTATCTACACACAGGCTTTGAGAGCAGCTGCAAGGGGCAGCTGAACAATTATCTGAGGTTAGCCAGATTTGCTCCAGACTCTGGGATCAGAGAAGCCTGTAGACTGGAGCTCTTGAGTTCAGAGATGTCTGCTATTTCTCCATCCAAGGTCACATGTGGACTGTATACCTCATTATGTCTCTTTTTCAATAGTAGTGACCTTTCTTTCTCTTTTGGGTCTATTGATCTGGAAGGATGGCAAAGACAGCCACAGGATGGATGGCGTGACAGACGAGCTTGAGAGGCCAAGATGTGTGGCTGGACTAACCCACCATGGAAAGAAAAAGCAAAGGGTTACAATTCACAAGCAGGAATAGAGTTAGGAGTCGGGGATGGTGGGAAGGGAGCTGCTGGGTCAGAGGTGACTTCATAACAATGACTTGACAACCTTGTACCTCTTTTTGTAGTTTTCATGCTGGTACTGTGAACTGAGAAATATTTCTTAATATATTACTTCTGCTTCAGAAACAGGAGGGTGCTTGCTAGATTGCAGATTAGCAGACCCTATCTAGACATGTAGGAATAAAAATTTCTGGGCATGGTCCCAGGAAGCTGCACTTATTCTTATAGACACTAGCGTTTGAGAATGACTAGAGAGGAGGGAGTGGAAAGCAGAAGGAATGGAATGGTAGTGACTAGCCAGGGAAGGAAGCTGGGAGAGCATGGACTGAATCAGACTCACAGATAAGGGGCTGTGAACCAGAGCAGCAAAGTATCTTTCTGTAAGTTATGCCTCTATGAAGTGGCAGAGCCATGGTTTGTGCTTCTGAGTCTAAGCCTCTTTGTACCAAGCTTAAGTCAACAGAGATAGGAAAGTGCTAGAATTTGAATGGCAGGTTACAGGAAGAAGGCAACATGGCTTGGGATCCAGGCTTTGAATTTGTTATATATTGAGACAAGAACCCTTTTCAAGAATATGATATGGAAAGGAAAATATATTCCATTTTATTTAGCCTTCTAGTCTAAACTCATTATATTTGCCGCCTTCATGAATAGTTTTGTACATGGTTGCATATAAACTATAAAATTATACATGCAACTTTTTTTGTTAAATTTATATGTATATATATGTATATTTTAAATTTAGCAAGGTTCTAACTCATATTTTTGATATATTGATTAAGGCAAGCTAGTACACCTTCACTGACTCAACTAATAATTTCTTAAGAAATCCATCTGTATGCTACTTAAAATCATTTTTGCCAGTGGTACTGCACATACTGGACTTTTGGTATAGTGCTCTCATCAATTTTATCTTCTGCTCAAGAGTGATGCCTCTTTACATTGACTCCTTCATGCCCCATTGTCTGGTACATATTTCCATGATCTCAAACCATCATTTCACTGTATTGATTTGTTTAGCATTGCTTTTGGGGTTTTTTGACACTTTTTTTTAAGTTTATTTATTTATTTTGAAAGAGAGAGACAGAGCATGTGAGCAGGGAAGGGGCAGAGAAAGAAGGGAGAGACAGAGAATCCCAAACAGGCTCCACACGGTCAGCGTGGAGCCCATCGGGGTCTCAAACTCCAGAACCTTGAGATCATGACCTGAGCCAAAACCAAGAGTCAGGTGCTTAACCAACGGAGTCACCTAGGTGCCCCCAGCATTGCTTTCATAGTGGTGGCAGGCTGGCTTACCTTCTTTCTTTGGTATCTCCACTTGTCCTTCTCTTTTGCATTTTGCTCCTGAGCTTCTCCTCCAACCTTCATTTCTTCCTTATCTTTTAGTGTGGAGCCTGATGTGGGCGTTGATCTTACAACCGCAAGATCATGACCTGAGCCAAAATCAAGAGTCTGACACTTAACCAGCTGAGCCACCCAGATGCCCCTTCCAACACTCGTTTCTAACTGAATTTTGTTCATGGACTTTGGATATCTCTGTCTTTAGTGGTCCCAACAAGCTCCTCTCTCTCTTCACCTACCAAATGTGACTACTTTATGAATGATAATGTCCCTTGGTGACATGGTGTTAGTAAAATGTTTGATTGATGAATCAATTCTTAAATGGTTTCAGACCACCAAGTACAATTTTAAGTGTCTTTTAAGTATTCAAATGACAGGTATTAAAAAATGAACAAATAAATATTATGCTGATTTGTTTTATGGAGAAAATAGAACTGTGAAGTATTAGAGGGAGAGAGACAAGAAGGATCTTACTTTCTCTGTACAATGGATAGGGATGATCTCTCTGAGAGAGGATGACTTGAATAATGAGAAGGAGCCAAAAATGAGATGATCTCATTTCAATGATATGTGTACAAGGAGGAAGTATACAAAAGACCCTGAGATTCGGATGAACTTGAAGCCCTAAGGTGTTAGAAATAAAGCTCAAAATGAAGACAGTAGTAGCAGAAGAGATCAGAGAGGTAGGCAAGAGGAAGAGCCTGCTGGCTCTTATAGATTACAGCAAAGGAGTGTGAAGTACATCCTAAATGCAATGGAAGCCACCGGAGGTGGTTTCAGTGGTAGGACCCTGATCTAGTCTCCCCATCCAGGTTCTGGGGAGAAAAAAATGTATCTCCCCTTACTTGATGGGCACTCATTTGCCTTTGTGTGTCCACCAGTTTTCCTAGCTCATCTTGCTCCTTTTTGACTCTAGTTTCCTACTATAAAGAAAATATGGTTAATTTTAATTCCATGTTTCTCAAACTTATTTGACCACAAACTTTTCCATGCAATGTCTCTTACCTTCTTTGGGAAGGCATTTTAGATATATAGGCTACTTGGGTCCTTTTAACAATTGTGAAATATATATAGTCATTTTCTGTTGATTAGCTTTTGTATTAATTAGGCTTTTCCAGAGAAAAGAACATCTATCTATCTATCTATCTACCTACCTACCTATTATCTATCTATCAAAAGAGATTTATTTTAAGGAATTGGCTCAGGCAATTATGGAAGTTCACAAGTCTGAAATCTGTAGGCTGGTCGGTCAGGCTGGATACCTACAGAGTAGCCACTACTGCAGTTCAAGTCCAAAGGTCATCTGTTGCAAAATTCCCTCTTGTTCTGGGGAAGTCAGTCTTTTCTTCTATTCAGGCCTTCCACTGATTCTCCCACCCACATTAGAAACAACAGTGTTCTTTAGTCAAAGTGCACTGGTTTAGGGGCTCTTGGGTGGCTCAGTCAGTTAAGCGACTGACTCTTGATTTCAGCTGAGGTCATTATTTCACAGTTCATGAGTTTGAGACCCCACATCAGTCTCGAACCTACACTGACAATGCAGAGCCTGCTAGGGATTCTCTCTCTCCCTCTTTCTCACTATTTCTTCTCCGCTTGTATCCTCTCTCTCTCTCCGTCTCTCTCTCTCTCTCTCAAAATAAATAAACTTAAAAAATTTTTTTTTAAGTCCACTGGTTTAAACGTTAATCTCATCCAAAGCATCCATATAGAAACATTCAGATTAACATTTGACTACATACCAGGGTACCATGACCCAGCCAAGCTGACACGTAAAATTAACCATCATATTTTTCTCATAAGACAAAGGAAGGCAATGAATTTCTCCATTTTAAGAAATAGTTCTGTATTTCATCACAGATGGATTTGGATGTATGCACTTTTTGTGCTGCCAGTAAATTAGTAACCATGGAATTAACAATCTCCTTCCAATAATGGTCATGTTTATTAAATAGGCTCTTCTGAAATAAGTGTTAAAAGTGTAGTAATCAGACTATAAGAGTTAAGTGAAGAAGAATAGACCAAGGATAAGAACACAGACTAGGTTAGGATGAAAATAACAGAAAGAAAAAGATTGATAAGAATTTCCTGTTGAAATTCTCTAGTAAAATAGGGTAGTGACAGCTAGGAGTAACCTAAGCGTTGTTGCTGCAGGATGGGATGATATATTTTTTTTTTTGTTAAGAGAGAAGCTTTAATTGATCAGCACTTCATGTAAATGAATAATGTAGGTGAACCTTATCAGCATGCTGGAAGCTTACAATTATTCAAATTACACAAAGCCATCAAATATGTGGAAATCAAAACAACAGAAAGAGCCATTAATTCCTGTTCTGTCCCCCAGCATTCTAGGGTTTTAGCCACATTTGTGATGGGAAGACACTTCAACCTTGAAATTAAACAGAGAACACGGTGTGGTAATTTAGTCACACATTCACCATTTAATTGTTTTAAAGGTGATCCAGGCAAATGTACAACAGTGAAGTATGCACATTTTTAGTGTGCAGTCCAATTCTATTCATGTCTTGCATGATGGATTTGGAATTTCAGATCATTCTAGTTAATAGAAAATGTGTTAATTAAGATTGGTTTAGAGGTGGTGTTTTTGGAGGATTAAAAAAATGTTTCATTTGAGCACCACATTTCCATTCTGAGAAGCTAGAGTGTTTGGAAAGTGAATATACTGGATATGAAATATCTCCTAAACAAATCATCCTTCACAAACTGGAATTCTGTATTTTCTGAGTTAGAAGGCATGTATCTATCAGTCCTCTAAGGACTGTTTTCCTTCTTCCCTCCCAGACCTCCCCTGTCACTGCATGCACCTGTGACACCAAGAGCTTAGGACAGTGGCTGCCAGCCAGAGTCTTGGACCATCACTGGGTAGAGAGGCCCTGTAGAATGTGGGATCTTTGCTGAGATGGAAGGGAAAGTCACACCAAAAGGGTCCATCCACTTGTTCCCACTGAGCCAAATACTAATTGTAATGTGGCCGAAAGGACTACCTCCTGTGTGTCTTAAAAATGCTTCATTTAAAGATGGCAGGAAATGGCCTAATGGTAAATAATGTCACACACACAAAAAATATTAAGCAAAGGGGATCTGATGGTCTGGAAAATCCACTGCTATCAGCAAGCTGTATGATCTAGGACAAGTTATCCATTTTTCTGTGCCCACATTCTTTTATCCGCAAAATGAACACAACTATAATGCATTAAGGTTGTATTATGTCCTATGCACTTTTCATACTTAATCCCATTATGAAGTAGGCAACATTATACACCCACTCATTCTTTTGCTGAAGGGATAGCTGATGCTTAGAGATGTCGAATGTTGCCCCACGACACACAAACATGGCGGCAGGATTTGAAAGCAAGTTTTCCATAATTCCTGACTTTATTAACAGAACTGATTTCCTGTATGCTAGTTAGTGCCTACTTCATTGGATTGATCCTGGTAAAAATTTATGTAATGCATGTAAAACACATAGTACAAATATCTGAAAGTAAATGTTAGCTTTAGCACTTGAATATAGCAGCAGCAACAACAAAGTTTTTGTAGGTAATTTTCTTCATTAGTCCCCTTCCAATATTCCCTTCACCTCTCTTCAGTGCTAATGCATCCAGAGTCAGTACCACTTAACTTGTATCTCTCTATGTAATCGAAACCTTTTCATTGTTCACTAATTATTTTGTGAATGAATATGTTGTCTCTACAGTTTGAGTTGTTTTATGGAGGGAGACCCAAGGACCAACAGGCTTTTGCTTAGAAAATCAGCATGGATTCTTAGCTCTTCCACTGGACTTTAAGGAAAAAAACCCTCAGAATTTCAGCTTTCTCATTTCTGAAAAAAGAATAATGACACTTATTCTTCACCTCTGTCAGCACTAGAACAAAATTCAAATGAAAGCAGTCATATGAAAGGCTTTATAAGCATCAATGAGCCATAGAAATGTAAAGGTAGTATTAGCAAGGGTTATGACATCTTCAGCTTTCTTTCCATTCATCCTTTTTTATGTGTCTATCAACATAAAAAGCAATAATTTTTGACTTGCAAATTTTACCATTAGCCTCAACTGTTGAATGACACAATGAAAGGAGGATGCATTCACATTTTGTTTTTATGTGAATAAATTACGGGCAACTATTTTTCCCTTTTATTCTCACCCCTACCCAGTGGCAAATGAGCTCATCTTATTCATACTTAGACCAAAGTTTCAAATTTCTTTCTGGAAAGTATTTAGGCTCTAAAAGTCCATGTGAGCTAATTAATTTGTATGAAGTTGGTTGGTTTGTTTTAGACGGTATTATAAGTTGGGTTCCTCCTGAAGAAGACTGAGATAGTGATTTGAATATAAGAAGGCTATAGGGAGTGCCCTTGAGTTCAACATCTCTGGAGGAAGAGATAGAGATAGGATTGGGCAGAGAGAAAAGGTCACCTTAATCTGACTCAGGAAAGTTCTTGGCTGATCCCATCGGGAACTTGAAAGTGGGGTGATCCTTCAGAATTGTTCTGACTTGGGGAGAAGAAACTGAGTCTTATTACCTCTACAACAGCCAATTTTGGATCTACACTGCCTGAGGAAGAGGGCATGGCTTTAGGTGAGTTAGCTCTTCAGACAAGAGCAAGTTCCAGAATGGACTGATGACCAGATGCACTGCAGCTGATGAGGAATTGTGCCCTCAGTTCTGAAAGGGGCTCTGGGCAGTGCACTGCAGTATCCACCACACATGGCAATGCACCTGCTTTACCAGATCTATACGAATCTCATCTACAGCCTCCTGGGGAATGATCATACAAATTCAGGCAAGTCAGTACCTCATGAGTATTTCCGTCTACATTTAGAAAGAAATAACTCATATTATGCTGAACCTTCTATTAGCCTGAAATCTGACTCCAGATTCCTTAATCCTCAAAGAGATGATTCTAAGGGAATGCTGCTGAAGAGCTCAACCTGGCATTGGAACAGAGAGAATAGTACAATACTTGGAACTCAAGTTATCTTCGCTGGAGGAATAAATTGCCGAGTGATGAGCAGTATTTACGTAGCTCATGGCTATAGCATCAGTCTTTATTCACTGTTAACACTTTACAGCCCCTGAGGAAGAATAATGGCTAATATGTTTTGAATATTCACTATATACTAGACACTGTTTTGAGGGAATTACATATGTTAAGTATATTAATATCATAACACTATAGGATGGGCATTATAAACCACATCTTATAATCAAGAAAACAGGCTCAGAGAGGTTAAAATGTATACTTATAGTTACATGTCTAGTAAATAATGGAAAGTGGAACATTTTCTTACATTTCATAAAGGAATGATAGTAAATTGGCACCTCACATTTTAATTCTTACTCATCTTCCCAACCTTTCTTTTTTCTTTTTGTCGTACATGTTTATCTCCTATGGCCACCCTAACAAAGTATCACAAACTGCATGACTAAAAACAGCAGAAACTTATTCTCTCACTCTTCTGGAGGCCAGAAGTCAAAATTCTAGGTTGTGGAAAGGTTGGTTCCTTCTGGAGATCTCTGAGGAAAAGTCTGTTCCGTGCCTTCTTTTTAGCTACTGGTGTTACCAGCAATCCTTGGCTTGCACACACACCACTCCAATCTCTGCCTCTATTGTCACGTGGTATTGTTCCTTTTGTTCATGTCTATCTCTGTATCTCTTCTGTTTTTATAAGGACACTAAGGTTAAGGGCCAACTTAATAGACAATGACCTCGTATTAACTTGATTACATCAGCAAAGATATTGTTTCCAAGTAAGATCACATTCACAGGTACCAGGGTTTAGGAATTCAACATATCTTTTTGAGGGGCATAATTCAACCCGTAGCACCAAATAATTGTCAAGCAGATTATTCTCAGAGAAAACACTAATTCCATCAATGAATATATATATATCTAAATGTATATGGTGTGAGGCATTGGAGGAAGAGTGGTTAAGAAGACAAACTCTCTACCACTCACTCAAAATATTTATTAATCACCAACTGTTTATCAGGCACAGGTCCAAGAATTGACAATATAGTAATGAATGGGATAAAGTCTCTGTTCTCAAGCAGTTTACCTTCAAGTGGGATAGACAATAAATACATTAACTGATATGATAGTTTCTTTTTTTCAATTTTTTAAAATGTTTATTTTGTTTTTGAGAGACAGAGAGAGCATGTGTGAGTTGGGGGGGGGGGCAGAGAGAGAGGGAGATGCAGAATCTGAAGCAGGCTCCAGGCTCTGAGCTGTCAGCACAGAGCCCGATACATGGCTCGAACCCATGAACCATGAGATCATGACCTGAGCTGAAGTCAGAGGCTTAATGAACTGAGCCACCCAGGCACCCCTGAATATGATAGTTTTGATACTAAAATGTGCTATGAAAAAGACAAAGCAGGGAAATATGAGAAAGAGTGACTGAGGCAGGGTAGGCACCTTTATCTAAAGAGTCAAGATCTCTCTGGGAGGGTGAAATTTGAGTTAAGACCTGAGTGACTAGAAGTGGGTAGCCATGCAGAGGTCTTGGAGCAGAGAATCCAAGCAGAAAGGCATCCAAAGGCAAAGACTCTGGCTAGGAATACATGTAGAATGTTCAAGAAAGAGAATGGAAGATATTCTCCCTAAAGTGTACGACCAAAGGAAACATGGAAAGAAATCAGTGGGTAAAGGGATTGGCTTTTATCATCCTTTCCATTGGAAGTTATTTGAAGGGGTTATTAAGGAAAATGACTTGAATATAAGTTTTAGAAACATCCCTCTGACTACACTCAGTAGGGTAGACTGTAGTAGGATAGGAACAGAATCAGGAAGACCACTCTGGTGACTATCGTATGAACCTAAACAAAGGATGATGAGACCCTGTGGTAGGATTGTAGTATCAAAATTGGTGAGAGGGAGTTGGGACAGAGGTACATTTTAGTAGTAGAGAGGATGGAACCTTGTCATCAATTGGATGTAGGGTTTGAATAAGAAAAACTTGAGAAAGACACCTCTCCATCAAAAAGCTTAAGTATAATGGGAGGTGGCACAGAAATGGGCAATTTTAATTTATTGTGATATGTGCTACAATGGGAATAAACCCAGAGGGAATTCCCAGACCATTTGGGAAAACTTGAGAGAGGCTAGAGTTCCCTCAAGAAAAAAGGGAAGCCTGGGTCTTCAGCCAACCAAAGTCCTTTCAAAATGTATAATGAGCTGTCTCAGAGATGGAACTTGCATGGCTTAATAAGACCCTAAATCACATTTTCCTATAAAGCATCATCTGTATCAGGATTTAACAAAGCTATCAGTAGCATAGGCTTTATAATTACAATTGCTCTGTATTAATCACATTAAGGAAGAAACATACTATTTCCAAATCAGGCACAAAACTTCCTGTAATATCTAAGTAGATTGTAACTTCATGCATGCACTGTCTCATGTTTAACTCATTTTATTTGTCTAATATTAGAAGTTTAGGTAGACCTTGACTGAGGATATTAGCTTATCTTGCTGTTCTTCAAGGCTTCTGACCACTCATTCATGCGTTGTTCCTCTTGAGGATCTTCCCTTCTACAATATCTTCCCCAGCACTGGCCATCCCACTGATATACTATTGGAGCTCTATTTATTTCACCCCAAATGCATGGTAAATTATTCCAACATACATTTTGTTAGCCTCTGATTTAGGGGGTGGTTTCTGCGATATATCTGCATGAGAATATGTTAAGTCTTCAAACAAGCCATGACCTCTTGGAACTCTGCCTGAAATACAAATTTTATAACCATTTTGGAGAGTGAGTTAACTTTACCATTCATCTGCCTAGTCATAGATTAGGGAGCAAGACATAAAATCAATGTTTTTATAATCAAGTGTTCTTTTCTATAAACATAAAACTTCTAAATAAAATATTCAGCATAAATATTGATTAAAATAAGCTATAAAGGAAAGGTCTAGAAAAAAAAAGATAAAATGGAGCAAGATTTAACCAGTTACAGTTGGAAAGGCACAGATTTTACTTTCAAACACGTACATGTCTATATATCCATATGTATACACATATATGTATGCATTATGTATGTGTATAAAATTCAACTTCTGATATTCTCTCAGAATTAGTTTTCACGTCCTGAATTCTACTCTTTAAATTCATAAATCTTTCAGTGCTGTGCTGGGAGCTAGTGGTATTTGAAAGCTTAATGCATATCTACTTTGGGCAGGCTTTTATATAGATACTTACCCTTAATTGAGTAAAGAGTAGTTAGCATTTTTACCATCTCAGTTCTTTCATTAAGCCATTCAACTGACCACATAAAGCCACCTTATTTTCATTTGGTAAAGGGAACAAATCTCTTTGTGTCATTTTCTCTTAAAATGTATTGAGAAAAGGTAACTAATATGTATCAATTCTCCTTTCTTAGAACTGATTTAAGAAATGTATGTGTGTTCCAGTTATTTGCCCTGTTTTGTTAATTTCTCATTTTACCATCTACTTCTGAAAAATGGTCATCAACTTTTCTATAGCATGCTTAAACCCCTGCTCCCCTTAATTTTAAAGATACTGAACTTTACTGCCATGGATATTGTAACACATCTTAAGCAAATCATACTGTTACTATTTTAAGTAAAACCAAGGAATGGCTTGTCCCAAAACAGTAACTAGTTTTCCCAGTGGAGATAATTATCCCTTTCAGTACAGTTCAGAATAAAAGTCAAGATCATCAGTTTAGTCCATAAATAGAAATACACTCTAGATTGCCTTGTCTTGGTGAGTACATGGAGGAAAAAAAGAGTAAGCAAAGTCAAGTGAAAAAAAATTTTTTTGTATCTTTTAAATAGAATGTGAAAAAAAAATCTGAAAGCCTACTCTGAAACCTCACAATTTCTAAAAGTGAAAGAAATTTCACAAAAGCATGTGTAGGAATTTTTTAAAAATCTGAATACTCAAGATTTACTTCAGTAAAACAGCTACTGACCTGTAGTATCTTGGAGGTGAAGTAACCAATCAGAATAACAAGACTTTCCTAGAATATTGGATTCCAACATTAATGTATAATCAAAACCAAATACAGACATCAGATCTCAAGCCCCACATCTTCCCTGAAAAGCAAAAGATGGGGGCTGGAAGGATGACAATATGGTAACATGGGGAGTTCATCTAAAAAATTATAACTAATTAAACAACCGCTTTAAAAATAAGTTGTATTGTCTTTTCACCGTGTACTTCCCTGTTAAATGAGCTCCTAGAAATTCTATCATTCCTAATCTTTTGTGCAGGTGCTGATGCTTGATGCTTTTGGATGGCAAATGAGAGAAAACCAAAAATTAAATCATTGCATTAAATCATCTGGTAAGTCCTTTGAGAAGAACACCATTTGGGAAATGTTGGTTTCCACATCGCTATCCTCTCTAGCACGTTGCTATTATTAACTGGAGAGTAGTACATAAAAGAAAACATCAATATTCCAAGTATAGGTTTCATATTCATGGCAATAATGAGGATTAACATACTGTTTTTTTATATAAATATATGTTTTGGAAAATAAAGCATATATATCATTAGTGTAAAATGGCATCACTTAGAAATTTGGGGAAAAAAAGCAATTTTATCTCAAAATATTTTTCTGAAGGGATTCACTTTCACATAATTAAGTGCAGGAACACTGGATGACATTATCTTTTCAATAATAGTAGACAAAAATATAATCATTGTAACTATTTCATGGGAAAATTTATAGTAAGTTGCATATAGAATGGGTTCCTCCAGTTGCAGTTTTTATTTTTCCTTTAGGATTACTCTCACCTGAACCATTATAAATCACAATTGAGGGACATAATTAAAGTTGTGTTGTTTTCTGATGTTTGCCGGCATTAAATATCACTATTTTTTTTTTTAATATTTTTGCCATTTACTCTTATTTTAGTGTTTAGGTAGCTTCGTTTATGCACATCACTAGGCAACAGTGTACATTTCATATGTCCTAGAATGCTCATAGAATAGGTGAGAAGTAGCTCATCAGGATGATACTCGGTGATAAAGAGGTATTGGATAAAACGTAGAGTAATTAGGAAAAAGAATTACGTCTTCTGCAAGTCATGTGAGTGAAAAAATTAGCTTTTGCTTTTTAATATTTTAAAAGAGAATCTTCCTCCTTATATTGGCCTATATCATCCGTCAGTAAGTATGTGCATTCATTGAACTATATGTGGGCTTTTATTTTCCAAATCCAGAAAATAGAGGCAGTTATGTTGGAGTAGAGAGGGACATAAATGGAGGGGCATAGCATAGCTTTTGTTCCTTCAAACTTTATTCTTGTTTTTGATCACTTAGTGTTGGAGAAGGTATTTTGATGAGAGACTGGAAATCTGTGTATAGAGCACATTCTGTTTGGGGATCCAGAAGACAAAAATAGCAAACAAATAGAAGTCAGTTCTTATCCACCTATCCTGAAAACCCACACTGCAGCTTTGACGAAATTGAGAGGCAGCCTTCTTGTTGCAAATGTTATCAAGGTAGCAGCAATGAATAGGCTCTTTAAGTGATTTGTTAGGCATCCCTCTTCAAAAGCGAGATCCAGAGCAGAAGTAGAACGTGATGGGCACCACATGTATACTGTAGCTGATAGTTTGGCTTAAGTTGCAAACACACTTGCAGCATTCCTCAGAAGATGTCCTGGAAAGCATGTGGGGACCATAAGGAGCCTGGTGGTTCTGCATGCACGAGAACAATTATAGGAATACTGGTTTATTGATTTCATTGTAGGTTTATTTGTATTTATCAAGTAATATGGCCTAATATTTGGGATTATACATTTTAGCCTCTTTTAGTTTTAATCTCAGGGTCCTAGACATAGTCAGAATGAAGCCTAAATCTCAAAATATTGTGTTAGGAAACTTGGTGGTAGCTGTCAGGGTGACTGCCCTTCTAAAGGCTTGTTTCTCACTCAGGTGAAGTCTGCTACAGATCAGATGTCTTCCATTTTGAGTCATGCCATGTGGAAGCCATGACTTCCATGTTCACTGAAACAGAGGAAGGAAGGGAAGGATAGAGGAGGTACCTCACTCTTGGTACCAAAATCTGTAGTCAGGGTTCTCTATAAAAAAAGAATGAATAGCATACAGATTGATTATTTATATGTTTGCCTATCTACCTATCTATCTATCTGTCTGTCTATCAATTTATTATAAGGAATTGGCTCCCTTGATTATGGAGGCAGGCAAGTCCCGAGATCTCCAGGCTGAATTAGCATGCTGGAGACCAGGGGGAGTTAATGGTTTAGTTCTAGTCCAAGTAGAGGAAAAACAAACAAACAAACAAACAATAATGTCCCGGTTTAAAGACAGTCAGGCAGGAAGAATTCTTTCCCTTACTCAGGGGAGGATCAACCTTTTGCTTCTATTTAGGCCTTCAACTGATTGGATGAGGCTGCTCACATTAGAGAGAAGAATCTACTTTACTCAGTCTACTTATGAATTTGAATGTTAATCTCATCCAAAAACACACTCATAGAAAAACCCAGAACAATGTTTGACCAAATGTCTGGGCACCTCATGACCTAGTCCAGTTGACACATAAAATTAACACGGCTTTCCCTTATCAGTGAGGCACTTATACACATCTCTTTAACCCATATTTAGCCTTCAAATAAGGACAATAACAAGATCATTATTCTACCAAATATAATACAACAATCCTGCTTACAACCAAAAACACATATCCTCTTCCCCAGAAGAGGACCTAAAATCTATGAGTGAGGTTTACTCTTCTCCTTGGTATCCTGTAATTTAAATATGATATAAGGTTAACAATACTTAAACACTATGATATAAAATCAATATACCTTATGTTACAAGGTAAGGGAATAAGAGGGGAAATAAAATAGTTACTTGCTTAAAAGTATATACTTGTGCCACACACACACACACACATGCCATCCCCAAACATATTCATAACAAAATAAAGAGGAAATATTCTTGACAGTTTCAATTCTTGTTTCTGTAACTGGTTACATGGTTGTAGCTAGTATTTACAATTGCCTTCTACTTCTCATTCTTTATTCTCTTTGGCTTCAGCAAGCACTAGCAAGCCAAGGCTGGTGCGTTCTTTACCTGTGGTGGTGACCCAAACCCTCATTCCTAGAGGGTCTGGTGGGGGTGTTGGGGAATACAGAGGAGTCCCTGGGATATTGGGTGAGCCCTAAATATTTCCAATATGATATTTGAATTTCACAAAGTGAAAAGTAGGTCGATAGTCAATGAAAATCAATTGTACCAAAGCTAGAAAACCAGATACTTGTGAAATTTTCTGTTTTCACAACAGAGTCTATATTAATTAACCGTGAAGTGATCCAAGCAATTAATTAAGCAGGCTGAAAGTTCATAGTAGACTCTGCCATCACATACTGATTTTTGAGGTATAGGTAAGACTCTTTACCAAATATTCCTTTTTCTGTAAAAGTACCTTTTGGGAATAAGCAAACAAAAAATCATGTTGTGTGGACTTATTCTATTGTTAACCCCCAAAAGTATGGTGCTTCTATACTATCTTCTGATTCAGAATCTATCATACAGAAAAAAAATTATAGGAAACAAGTATATTTCTGCATTTAAAGACTTCCTTCATGATCTTTGTGCTCTACCCAAGACTAAGGCAAACCTAGGTATGCTTGAAGATTTCTTATTTATTTTTCTCCCAAACCAAACATGATATCATCATCATCATCATCATCATCATCATCATCATCTCCCAAAAAGCTACATTTCAGAGAGAATGGGTAGAAACCCCAGAAGAAATGAAGAAAGAAAGAACAATTTGGAAACATGATGCCAAAGGAGCAAAAACTAAGAAGATTTTGCTACCAATTACTCACATGGTTTCCTAGATCTTTATTTTTGCATTCTCTGGTAGTTTGACTGCAGCATTACCTTCTAGTTTGGTCTCTTTACATGATATATATATTTTTAATGATAACTTTATTCAGTTAATGAAAAAAATTAAATTTATGTTTGTCATCATGTGACTAAAACAACAAATATTTTCTGGCTTAATGTTTTTCTGACTTCTCTTGGAATCAAGGACACATGGCCTTGACCCAATGAACATGGAGGATGAGGTTCTCTCCATCACAACTTATTTCTGTAGAATGTATCAGGTGGGGATACTAAATAAGCTGTCTGATTCTTATTTATTTCATATTCTTTCATTAAGAAAATCAGTTTATATACTTTATTATCAATATATCTTTGGCGTGTGAGTGGGTGTATAGGATATGTGTATGTCTGCATGTGTTGGCATGTATATTTGTGTGTTTAAATCTGATGCAAAACAGTATTTAAAATTAGTTGGAGAGTAGATATGATCAAATCTCTAATTCAGTCTTCCAGTTTTTCTGCTCAGCTTATTTTTTCTTGATTCATAGCCATCCCTTTAGATTTTGTTCTGAAAGAATATGGTTGATACCATTACTTTGCGACAATCCAAATTTCCAGTCAACATGTTTGGGGGATGGACATTTTTTCTCACACTGTACTTATCTGCTTTGATGTTTCTGACTCCTTCCTTAGGTAGGATTTCTTGTGTTATTTTCTTCTCCCAGATCAAAGAAATGTCACAAAACCCTGGGATTTTATATCTTAGTGTACAAAAAATTCAAGGGTATGAAGTTTAAAAAAATTTAAAGGAAACACCCAAGTAATGCAACTCTGTATAGCCAGGTGTTCTTGCAGCCATATATTATCATATAGGATGCAGTGATTGAGACCACATCCAGAAATCACAATATGTTTCTTTGGTATACTATGTAATTTACAAAGAATATTCATACATACATACATACATACATACATATACACATTGAGCTCATGCTATACTTACTGCAAATCTAAGGAAAGCTGGAACAGATATTATAATCCTAATTTTATCAACCATAAAATCAGGATCCAAAGAGTTTAAATATTTTAGTAGTGGAACTATGATTAGAAATTATCTAACCTAGTGTATTTCAAGCAATGTTGGTCCAAGCTTATAGACCTGGTAAAGGATAAAACTAGGACTCTAATAGTCTTAACCAAAGTTCCTTAATAACAAAGGAAATTAAAAACTGGAGAAATCAGGTATATAGATGAGATCTAAAAGGCTAGAATGAGATTACACATGGGCAATGGAGCCAGTGTTCACTGTGATCTAGTAATTAAACCCAGAGTGATTCGAACTACTGAAGAATCCTAGTTCATTATGGAAAAGTGTTAGGGAGCCATTAACAGGGAATGTGCTAAGTCAATAGGTCACATTGGTGTAAAGGTATGGGGTCAGAATAAACAATGCTTTCTCTCTGTATAGAATTTCTGGGTTGTGAAAGGAAGAATTTGGTCATCAGATTCACTTGACAAATCAATGTTTGATCCAGATTGACTCCAAAACTCTAAAAGATAAAAAATTAGGAAATATGTAATAATGGTGGCTCAGAGAAGAAATTCATATAAAAGGAGTCAGAGACACTGTTCATTTGTAGACAGGATTTAATACCAAGGTGGAAATAGGCACTGTCAGAGTGCTGGAACACTGGTCACTCAGTTATGACCTTGGGTAATTGACTTATGTAGGGTGATTTTCAAATAAACTGAGGACGCTTGACCAGAGAGAGCATTAATACAGTTCTTTGAGCTGTGAGGCCTTTGGTATCTATAAATGATAGGTACAACTAAACTATCAACAATACTAATATAGTTTCTTCTCTGTGACTCTCACACTCTCTGTGAGTAGTCTTTTTAGCAATTATAATTATAAAATGGTATTAATAAAATACCTAATAAACCCTTTTCTTTGGGTGGGGGGAAGAGGATCTTTAACTTTTATCCAGGAAGCTTTGGCATCTCTTTAGTGGTGAAGTCAAATTTTTTGAAGGGATTTAGCAGCAGAATCTCATGGATTCTTTTAGGTTTAATCTCAAAGGGTTCTATAGGATTAACTTTGTCACCTACCTTTGTGTAGGTGGAGCAGAGGGAGCAAAGGTAGCATTACTTTCTATATACTTCAAAGGCAGACATAGGATATTCTAACTTTCCTGGAGGTAAAATACTCTTGGCTGAGAATACATTTATTATCAGGGAAGTGTAGGGATCCTTTCTTTGCTGCCAATATAATATCCAGGTGACATCTGGCCACCGAGGATACACATTTTCATGGTGCATCAACATTCCTGATTTTGCTATTACTGACAGGAGATATGTAATTGGCCTTTTTTCATTTATAAAGTGTTATCATTTGCACAATTTCAGATCTCAATAATAACATATTTGATTGATAGGAAAACTAGACTTTGAGGAGACCACTTAATGGAACATCCATAGGGTGGCATCTCAGAATATTTTCTAGCAAGGTATGATGAAATTTCTCTGAATACATTCAAACTGAGAAGAAACAAATTAAATAATATTAAATATTGCAGTGAAGTTTGGGACACTAAGGTTGATTGGGCTATTTGTTTTGTGGTGTTCCCCAGGGTTATTTTGTTGAGAGTTTGCCATTAAGTGGTCTAATTGTGTCAGTGGATGGGGGCCTTTTCAATTTGCATAATTTCCTCAAGGGACTGCAGCTGCTAATTTGGTGATTAATTATCCATATTACACATTGTTTATTTGACCATGCCTAGATTAATTTCTTTTTCTCAGCAAATCACATTTAGATATGAATTTGCATATCTTGATTACATTTTAATGCCTTGGCTATCATTGTCTTTTCCCTGGACAACTCATCAGATTACAGAAGAGTGCTCAAGCACAGAATGATGGAATGTCTTAAATGACATTGCACATCACTGGACAGATAATGCACATGACTTATTTTTAATGAAGAATGTGTTTTTTTAATAATCAAGTGAGTTATGACATCTAATGTACAATATATTTTGTTTTTACCATTTCCATTTTGCTATTATCAGACAGTTTCAAAAATGGTCTTTGTTAACATTTTGAATATTACTATTTGTATATATCTATATGTCAAAATATTTTATTTCTATTTATCTATAATCTCGTATTTTGTTGTCAGATACTTGCAGTCTCAGTTAATATTCAAGGTCTTTAATTAGTTAATCTCTCACCCAATTTCTTCTAGCTTTGAAAACCACTGGGTTTCTGGTGACACTAACCATAGGTTCCTTACAGTCAAGGACTGTGTGTTAATTTATCTTTTATTTAATTTATCTAATAGAGTGTGTTTACTCTTGTTACCATTATTATAAAAGTAGATTGTAATTAATATTTATAGCTACACTTTACTGAACACTATCTAGGTCCCAGATAGTGTTAAGAGATTTACTTGTATCATCTCCTTTAGTTGTTAAACTATCTTATGAGAAAAGTATTATTTTCCTTGGTTTTTAAGTAAGAAAATAAGTTTTAGAGGCAAGCAGAAAGGAATTTGTTCAAGGTAAAATAACTAGGAAACCGTGTAGCCAAAATTAGAAATGGTCTAACAGTAGAGCCTACACTTTTAACCAGCTGTATGGATCAAGAATACTAGGTGATAAATTCTCTTAACCTAAATGAATAAATGCTATTAATCAACAGTGAATGACTGCTTTTAATCAACTGATTGGGCACAAAACAATGAGTGTATTAATGGTCTTAATCAACGATGAATGAATGTTCTTTACTAACTGTATGTATGGACGTAGAACACTAAGTGAATGAGTGAATGAATGACGGAATATTGCTCTCTTCTACCAGAGATGTGATCATATAAAGGAATTCAATTTCACCCCTTCATCTAAATGACAAGATAAGAACACACAGGGTCAGGTCCAAGGCCTCCCACCAGTGGGAGCTGGCAGGCTTGATATAAAGAGTATGTTATGGCTAGACTGCTAGAGTGAGGCGGAGGTATTAGTCACCTCTCCCTTTCTGCTGCATTACCCCTACCCATGCCCGGATGCCATACAGAAACTGGGTACCCAGGAAATTTCCATAAAATGTGCACTCTAGCCAGCATTTCTGTTTAGAAGACTACAAGTAAGTAAAACTCTGTGGGTATATATGGGGAGGGATTTCTTGCACTTTACTGCAGCTCTCTTGTTTCTAAGAGAGGTATGCTTCAGGAACCTAAAAACTCATTCCCACATGCTGGTCCCTAATAGGCCTGTGTGTACTAACCGTAGAGACTGTGCGTTTTAACCACTTTACCAGAGCAGTTTGCACCATGTCTTAGACATGCTAGGATATTGAGACAAACTATTTAACTTCTCTATACTTCAGTTTCTCATCTATAAAATGAAAATAATAACATTCAGAATATATTTTAAATTATATACTTAAAATATTAATTACACAACTATGTAAAATAAGCATATCAATTTTCACATGTTGATAAACAAAAATAATTAAAAATAATATACCAATAATATTATGGAGTTCTTCTAACAAATAAGTGTTACGCTTATCAAATATTTAGACCTTTTCCAAGCTCTAAATAAGTTATGAATTATTAACCAAACTCTTACATTTTTGTAGTATGCTCATGCTAACCTGAAGCTCTCCCAATTTATATTTGGGTAGTCAGTTTAAAAAATCCAATTCTGTAAGAACATCTTGTAGATGAGGAGTATCACCATCTTTCTACTTCTGCCCTATATTTCCCGGCACCTCGGCAAGTGGCATTAGGTTGATGAGGGAGAAGGAAGCTGAAGAATTATCTTAAAGTCATCAAATGAGTTAGTAAAATGAGTTAGTAAAAAGACCTAGACTTATACTCATTGACTCTGGTGTTATTACTTTTCTAAAGGAACTCCTCAAGATTTTGTAAGTTGCTGAATGTAGCGAAAGATGATCATGAGTGGTGGAGAGTTTAAAGCAATGTCTAGTTAACTTGAGAATGAGACATGATGGAACATTTCTAGATAAGTAAAATGTTGTCTACTCTTCTCCTCTCTGAATTTAAAAATGTATATTTTCCTGTTTTTATAGAGGAGCTATAAGTAAAGATATGTTCCAGTTTGTTCTCTATGAAATGCAAGAAAATATGTTTCTTTTCCAAATCTTTTGAAAAGACCAAATGTGGAGAGTTCTTGGTGGGATACCTGGCACTCTGTAGGTGTTGATGTGCTATGAACTGTGTAATGGATTTCACTACATATCATAGTAGAAAGGATCATCAGCTGAGAACCACAACATGGGTTTGATCTCCATGTGTTCTTAGACAAATTAAGCTACCTCCTAGATCTTCCATTTCTTTACCTATAAAATAAGGATAAGAACACCTTCACAGAGTTATTATAAAGAGAGAATAAATGATTACTTAAAGGTGTTCTATAATCATTAAGGCCTAAACTAAATTTAAAAATTTAAAATATGTAGAGTAACTGTACAAAATGGATTGAAAGTGTGTGTTATATGGAAACCAACCTGACAATAAACTATAAAGTTATAAAAAAAATTAAATAGTATAAAGCTAAAAAAAAAAAGAAGTGTGTGTGACAAATGGCTTTGGCTGTGATAGAATCCCATTGAATCTTGACTTTAGGGTTATTTGGAAGGCTCGTTTTCTTATCTAAAAGTGGAGAGTTGTGAGGATTAAATAAAAAAGTATGTGAAAGTGGTGTGCATCCACTGTTGAGTATAGAGTAGGTGTCCCCCAAATAGTTCTTTTCTTCACTTTTTCTCCCTTCCTTCATCCTCTCTCCCTTTTCTCTACCTTTCCCTCCCTTTCCTTCTCCACCCCACTCTTCTTCCCTCTTTTTTCCTTCCTTCCTCCTATTCTTCCATTCCTTTCTTTTCACCATCTCTTCACAAATTCATGACCATGTATTATAGCCAATCTCTTACTAATATTAGTCTCTTATTTAATATTTGTCTACCATTTTTTACTCTACACCTCTAAAAAGAATTGGTTTATTTCTCAAACACCGTTTAACCATTCTCAGGCTGCATCTTGTTAGCCTCTGAAATACTCTAGCCATTTATCCTGACTTCTATTCACCCTACAAGCTTCAAACAGGCCCAGCTTCCCTGTATCACCTCTGCCAGTCCTTACCTTCCACACCCAAGGCTAGTCAGCATAGCCGGAGGGAGTCATAAAATTCTGATGTGTCTTTTATGTTTTTCATACTTTGTAATATTACTAAAACTTCATAGCTACTTTCATTTTGTACACTCCTTACTACAAGAGTCATATTGACTGTTTTAATTTTCTTACAATTTCTTATTTATTCCATTTGCATGGCATTTAGTATATTCTGCCTTCTGGTGTATGTGTGTGCGTGTGCACACACTTGTGCATGATTCTTCACTGTACATTTTAGGGGCCAATCAAATTTTAATAGATTTTTGTAGCTCATTTCATATCTAGTGAATTTATATCCATTTATTTAACAAATATATAGTGAATTAGTAATGTGTTAGACATGTTCTAAGCATAGGAAATTATTTCAACAGTATCCCAAATGAGGATGCTTCCTGCTTTTATGGTACTTATATTCTATCAAGGGACAGACAAAAAAAATGTAAACAGATAAATAACCAAGATAATAGTAACTAAGTTAGTTATCCCCCCTCAAGACTGTGGTTTTTCCTTTGAGAAATGGCGAAAATTACATCATTCTTGTCTTGCCATTTAGGGATGATATGGATATCTTTGATAATGCCTGTGTACCCTACAAGATTATTACCATTATTGACAATAACAGTGGAAAGAATTTTTGATTAGATGACAAAGGCCCTCAGTTCTAGCCAAGACTTAGTCATGAGTTCTCTCTCAGCCTCGGTGTCCTCACCTGTAAAATGAGGAAGTCAGCCTTGATAATTAAAAAGATCCTTCCCAGCATAGCACTGCATATCTCTAAGGCCTGTGATGTTGCTATTCCTATCAAGAGGCCCCAATTGATCTGTCAAAGTATGCAGAATATCTCTGAAAAGACACTATAAATGTCTTCTGGGAAGTTTCATTTTAATAACTAGTAGGACAACAGGAATAGTGTCTTTTATTAATTCTATCTGTTCCCTGGTGCTGATAGTATCTTCTGAATATAGATTGCACAATATAATATAATAAAGCATAGTTTAGAATTGTTTTCATAATAGTGCATGCCATAGTCCTTGGCTATAAAATAAGAACTGAAAGTACATCTTGTTCTGTAAACTCATAATTTTCGGCTGTCTAAAAACTGGGTGTAAAAAGGAAATTAATAAGGGAAAAAGATTTCACAGCATGCACACACAGTTATAAAAAAGATTATGTTCTTTATAGAAAAAAAACCCAGAACCTTCATTCTTCTGGTATTTGATAACCTGGAAAAATATTTGTTGTTTCTAATAATGATCACTAGCACATTTATTTATTCTTTAATTCTCTCAAAAAGCATTCGTTTATGAGTCACTGTGTTTTCAACTCTACTTTCATATCAGCTTATGTGTATTAAAAGAAAATGTTTTTATTTTAATATTAAAAATGTATTATTTATTGTGTTATTATTTAATGTATTAAATGTATTATTTGATGTATTAATACTATCATATTAAAAATGTATAAAATATGTATATTAAAAGAAAACTCAGAAGCTTGGACAACATGAGATTTTACGTTCAGGATAAGTGAACGTCTAGTTGAAGTTGAATATGTTTAATTTGAGTTTTGCCAACCTGTGGGTTTAGTTTAAAAATAATTTGCTCTTGGAGCACCGGTTTGTTGTCTTTGAGCTATCATTAGTTAACATGCTCATATGACAGATTAAGGGTCCAAATTAGATGCAAAGTGCTTGTGACAATGCAATTCTGTCAATCAACTCTCTTGTCATTGGGACAGGAATTATTGGTTTGATTTTTGTGGCTCTGGATGATATAATAATAAGATTAATAATATTGTCATAACATTTGCCATGGGCTTTGTTCTTTCATTTCATAGCCATCATTTTATCATATTCTTGGAACAAAATGGGAGAAATATAGCAAAATAATTGCCTTCAAAATGGTTATGTGGAAGACTCACAGTTGCAATGGGTGCGATGCAGGCTAAGAAGGGGTGGGATGGAGTAACACGCTCATGTAACCAGTCTTACCTTAGAAAGTTTTAGTGGACAAATTTACACATTGTGTGTTTTGACTGCCTAAAATCTTTTAAGTAGGTATGATGATCTGTGTTGTAAAGATAAAGAAATTAAGCCAGAAACTAAATCAAGGTCACACAGGTAGAAATGATGACAGCTGGAGTATTACCCCCTGGTTCCAAAGCGCTTATCTGCCACAACAGAGATTGCCATCCCTGTATCATTCCCAGGTGCTTGTTTGCTGATAGGGGAAATGATTAAGAGAATATGAGTCAATCAATAAAAAAGCAGAAACAATGACAACTGTATATGTGTATACACATAAACATACACACACGTCTGCATATACACACAAATACATATATAAACACACACACACACAGGTTCATACATACACATACACATTCTGCTGTTTTAGAGTCAGTGGTATAAACAGCATGGTATAAAGTAAAAGTGGGCTATTGGATCCAGATGGCAGGGTTTAGATTCCGTTTCCCAATGCATGCATAGCAAAACTGGTCCCCACATCCTTTAGAACGTCACTTTCTACATCTGTAAAATGACATTAATAATGATACTATTCCTGTATGTTGAATAGTGCACACTCAATAATGTGCTTGAAAGGTACTGTAAACATTAAAAGTTCTACCAGTATCAGCAGTTTATTTTAAAGATGGTGATTTATATGAAATTGTCAGATGCTGATATTAATCTACAAGCCTCTATGCTCAGTGTCCAATCTAGGTAAATTTGATTTTTTTCTTTCCAAGATTTTATTTAAATTCAAGTGAGTTAATACATAGTACAGTATTGGTTTCAGGGGTAGAATTTAGTGATTCATCACGTACATATAACACCCAGTGCTCATCACAAGTGCCCTTCTTAATGCCCATCATCCATTTAGCCCATTCCCCTACTCACATTCCCTCCAACAACCCCCCAATTTGTTCTCTATAGTTAAGAGTTTCTTACGGTTTGCCTCCCTCTGTGTTTTTATCTTATTTTTCTTCCCTTCCCCTATGTTTATCTGTTTTATTTCTTAAATTACACGCATGAGTGAAAGCATATGGTATTTGTTTTTTTCTGACTGACTTATTTCATTTAGCATAATTCACTTGAGTTTTATCCACAGCATTGTAAATGGAAAGATTTTGTTCTTTTTGATGTCTGAGTCATATTATATTGTATATATCTATCACATCTTTTTTATCCATTTATCAGTCAATGGACATTCGGGCACTTTTCATAATTTGACCATTGTTGATTAGTGCTGCTGTAAACATTGGGGTGCATCTGCCCCTTCAAACCAGTGTTTTTGTATCCTTTGGATAAATACTTAGTAGGGCAATTGCTGGGTCATAGGGTATTTCTATTTTTAACTTTTTGAGGACTGTCTATACTGTTTTCCACCATCGCTGCACCAGTTTGCATTCCTACCATCAGTGTAACAGTGTTCCCCTTTTTCTACATCCTCACCAGCATCTTTTGTTTCCTGAGTTGTTAATTTTAGCTATTCCGACAGGTGGGAGGTGATATCTCAGTGTAGTTTTGATTTGTATTTCCCTGATGATGAGTGATGTTGAGCAGTTTTTCATTCGTCTATTAGCCATTTGTATATCTTCTTTGGAGAAGTATCTCTTCATGTTTTCTGCCCATTTCTTCACTGGATTATTTGTTTTTTGAGTTTGATTAGTTCTTTATAGATTTTGGATACAAACCCTTTATCCAATATGTCATTTGTAAATATCTTCTCCCAATCTAGGTAAATTTGAAACAGCAATGGACATAATAAAGAATTAAGTGAATAATTATATTGTCTTGTCATAGTATTTTGGAGGTTCATTTTTGTCCTAATACATGGAATCATCTAGATAAATAATATATTTTATGCTAAAGGCAAGCTCTATGTTGCTACACTCAGTGGGCATTTCTCAGGCCTCATCTTACCCATCCAGAGTTTTGACACAGTGATCACTCTGTCTGAAAATATTTGCTGCATTTTCTTACCTTTATAGATTCTTCTCAAATCTCTTTCAGTGATTCCTCATCATCTCCCTGTCCTCTAAAGGCTGTGCCTCAGAGGTCAGGCCATGGACCTCTTCCTTCCCAATCTACATTTACCCCTTTGGTGGTCTCATCCACAGTGATGACTTCTAATGTCATTTAGACATTGAACATCTATTTCCTTAGCATGAACTTTCCTCCTCAGCTCCACACTCAATATAATCTAATAGCTTATTTGAACATCTCTGTCTTGATGCCAAATAAGCATCTCAAATTTAACATGACCAAACTAAACTAGTGATAGGACAGCTGCTTATTCCTACTTGTCCTTCAGTTTTCCCTCATTTAAATTAACGGAATATCATTTCTTATAGTTGCTCAGGCCAATAACTTTCATATAATCCTTGACTTATTTCTTTCCCTCAAATACCACATGTGGTCTAGTCATTTGACTCTACTTTCATAATATGACCAGTTCTCAGTTCCAAGGCCATCATCAAAACTATCATCTCTTGCATCTAGATTACACAAGAACCTACCTGCTGTTCTTGCTTCCACTCTTGTCCTATTCTGTGGTCTGTTCTCAGCACAGCTGTCAAAGCCTTCTTTCAAAATGTTGTCCAAGCATATCACTTCTTTGCTTGAAACTTTTCAGTTGATTTCCCATTCCCCTTAGAATAAAAGTCAAAGTCTTAGCTTTGTAGGTCAATGACCTACATGATTTTCATTATTTACAGCACCTCTGGCCCCATCTTTCTGACCTCCTGTTCTTTGATCTCAATTGGCTCCAGCCCCACTAAGCCCCTGGCTGCTCCTCAAAGTCCCAGGCACACTCCTTTGTGGCACCTGAAGTCTCTATTTTCTCTGCCAAGAGGGATTTCCCCCCATATATTTGAATATCTAGAACCCTTATGTTTTGTTCATGTGGTTCCCAAAATATGCCTTCTCTGTGAAACAATCTTTGATTATTCTTCCTGAAGTTACACTACACCTGTTTCATATTTCTCTTTCCTACTCTGTTTTCTCCTTGGCAGTTATTACCATTTAACAGCTTTATATTTTCCTCATGTATTATGTGTCCTATCTCCTTCCCCTCCTTCGTAGAAACTAAGTTCCAAGAATATTTTTGTTTGCTTTCCTTACCACAATATCCTTAGGATTTATAACACTACCTGGCATATTATAGGTGCTTAATAAATATTTATTGAATTGATGAATTTATGAATTTTGTTATACACACGTTAATAACGTGTAGTATGTATATATATGTATATATGTATGTATGTATATGAATGATGTGTTGATACATGAGAACAAATCATACAAATGTGCCCTAAACTTTAATTATCTATATAAATACCTCAAAAATCTATTTTATTTTATTTGTATAGGCACTGTCTGAGGATAATTTGAATAAAAAATTAGGGTACATTTTGGGCTAATGTAGTCATTCCTAAAATCAAGGACTATGGACATGTTAGAGAGAAATTAGGATAATCTGAAGGCAAAATTAGTTGGTATATTTGCAAGTATCATAGAAATATCACAGGCTTGGGGCATCTGGGTCACTCAGTCAGTTAAGTGTCCGACTCTTGATTTCCTCCCAGGTCATGATCTCACATTTCCTGGGATTAAAGCTCCACACAGGGCTCTGGACTTACATTGCAGAGACTGCTTGGGATTCTCTCTCTCTCACTCTCTCTAACTCTCTCTCTTTCTGCCCTTCCCTTGCTCTCGTGTGCTCTCTCTCTCTCTCATAAATAAATAAATAAACATTAAAAAGAAAAGAATATCACAGGCTTAATTAGTTTTAAAAATTCTTCCTAAGACTGCTCTACTTAATTGGTGGGGAAAACAGAACATTGCAAAATTTTATTGCTGCTACAATGTGAAGCAGAATTTCAACTTAGATTATTCATTTGTAGCTCCAAGAGCAATTTGCTCAGTAGACAAGAAATGAAGCTGTTATGGAAAAAGCATGGCACATTCTTTGTGTAGCAATTAAGGTATGTATTTTTAAGTTGAAGTTAATAAAACAAATAGACTAGTGTTTTCACCCAGAAGTCAGTACCATCACAACCAATACTGTTATGAAAAAATGAAAAGAGAAAATATTAAGTTGATTTAGAAGAATCTTCAAGACAAATGAATAATAAGAAACCCACCAAAGTGGAAAAACACTTAAGAACTCTTTTAACACATATATTGGTAGGACTTATTATTTGCTATCTAATTTTACAGTAACATCCTATTTCTACTGAATGTTTATTTTACCTTATTCTTCAATATATCATAAACTTATAGAGAATAAAAACCATAAGTGCAGGGAATTGGCTACTTTCTCATTGCCACTAGTGTCCACTCCAGTCCCCTGGCATATTAAAGTAGCAAGTAAGAAGCAAAGAACAAGTCAGAGCTAGGATAAAATTCCAGCATGATCTTCCCTACATTATGTATTAGACTGAGGCTTTTCTCAAAAATCTCTATTTAGTTGATATAAAGGCCACCTTGTAACCCTAGGATGACCAGATTTAGGGTGTGTTTTTGGACTAATGTATTTATTCAATAAATATTTTCTGAATTTCTAGTTTGTTTGTAACATTATGTTAGGTAGTGGGGATATACTAAGGTAAACAGACATGAAATATATATTATAGAGAGATGGGTAGTTGATTAACAATCATGTAGCATTGCATAATATAAGGTGAATATTATTATAGGGTTAAGAGAAAACAATAAAGTAAGAACAAAACAAAGAGGAGGGTGCTCTTTTTTCATTTTTTATGATATAGAAAGAAATGTTTTTTCCCAAGAGGAGACAGGGAGAATGCCATGGTGGAATTTTCCTTGAGATTATCTGGGAAAGTATCCTCTAAGTTTATGGAGAGAACACCAAGTTTCTGTGAGTGGTGGAAGAGGGAAATCATGTTTGGTTTGAAGAACATAAGGAAGCTGATGTGATGGTGCTAAGAAAGAGTTGTATTAGGGAGGGTTTTCTGGCCATGGTGAGGCCTTTGCACTAAGTTCCAAATGACACAGGGAGCCATGGGGTGAAGGACTATGGTCAGCAAAAGACTGTCTTTCTACGATTCATGATTTAAAAGATAATATGGCCATTATGTGGCAAATGCACTCTGAAGGATGCAAAATGGAATTGAGAAACCAAGTAGGAGGTGAGATTCCAGTGGTGCAGGGGAGACATGAGAGTGGTTTATACTATGCGTAGTGGAGAACTGGGAGTATTTTTAATACAACATGAAGACAGACTCTATGTGATTTGATGGCAGAATGTAGAATATGAAATGGGATGTGAGAAAAAGAGGACATCAAGAATGCCACCTGTTTGTGACATTTGCTGAGGTAGAAGACACATGGGAAGGGTGAAAGTTTGGGTGATGTTGAAATCCAGAGTTCATTTAGAACATGTTAATTTTGTTGTTAGCTATCCAAGGAGTAATGGTGAACTGGCAGATGTAGACATGAGGGTGAAGTTCAAAGGAGAAGTAGACTGTTGAGGAGGAAGATACAAGCGTATGGGGAAGAGAGGACTGCTAGACACACCTACCAAACACAGATCGATCAAGAAAGTATAGTGCAAGCAAGAGCAGATCTGTCAAGCATGGTGGATTTTAGATGGGACACAACTTAATCCCCTTGGAGGCTTATTGCACAGAAATGCACAAAGCAACAGGCTGTTTCTGGATCTTACTTTCGGTATCTCTCAAGGCCAGAGGCTCTTGACTCAGGAGCCTTGATTTTTGCTGACAGCACAACAGAGTTAGAGCAAGAGGGATTTTACACAGCACCATGCACCTGGGGGAATGCAGTTCTCACTGACTGAATCAGTGAAATAGTAAGGTCTTTTCCCTCTCAGAGCTGAGATTCAGCATTTCCAATGGGTTTACTGAGTATTTGAAACTTTTAAGTCAAATAAGAAGGCCTGCAACTTACAACATAAATGGTTTCTGGAGAGTGAAAGCAAGCTCAACTTTGATGAACGATGGCGTCACCTCTTTTGGTGCTAATAGTTTATGTCAACTCTTAGAGCATACCAACTAATTTCCTTTATTAAGAAAAAATATTGTCTTAAAAATAGCTTCCCTTGACACCTCATTGGTCCTTTTCTTCAATCTGTAAAATGTTTTAACGGATTTATATCAACATGGATTCCCTAGGTCTTATTCTGAATTTTTGCAATGAAAAATCTCCAGTGTATGAAATGTCCTTCCTTCCCTTCTCAGACCCCTGATTATTTTGACCAAGTGCCTCCTGGCTTAGTGCATTGTCAATGTCAACTGGACTTTGCTGTCATGACCAGATTATAACTATGGGTTTTGGTCATTATTGTAAAGGGTCTCACTTATGATAAGAAATGTTGGAAAAACAAGAAGTTGCAAGTGGAGATATGATAAACTGAAGTGCTACAGGTTGCCTTGACATTATATATAAATATTATTTATTGTTATTCACTCCACATTTTAAGCTTATGTGATATATTCTTTGAATAACTAGTGAGCAGGCTTTAATTAGGCTATGGATATGCAATGGTAACAGACACTAGGTCTACCAGTAAGCTTCCAGGCAGGTAATAAATAAGTAAACAAACCAAATTTTATATATAATTACAGCTTATGAGGTCAACAAGCAGAGTACAAGAAAGATGGGACTTACTTAAGTTGAGTGACCAGGAATAGTGCTTCATAGGAAGTGACAATTAAACTGAAATTTGAAGGATAAAAAAAAGGTCAACTGTGTAAACACTGGGGCATGTTGGGAGAGTGAGCTAAAATTGGAAAAGGGAACAGTGTGTAAACATCCTGGGATAGGTGTATTCAGGTAAGATTAAGACATTTGTGGTGGACAGCAGAGAGACAAGTTAAGGAAAAAAATGGAACCAGGTGAGATTGGAAGGCAAGCAAGATTGTTAGAATTTGGTAAGCTTATTAGCGTTTCATTTTGGAAGCAGAGCAAATCACAAACATTGGCCTTACATGTACCAGTGTGGGCCTCTTCAGATCAGATTATTTTCACCCTTTAAAGTTCAATACCAATTGATCTGCTATGTAAGGCATACTGCCTATGGCCTTTATGATTAATTTATCTTGGATATTATTAATCCTGATTTCTGAAGAACTACCATGTTATTAAAAAATAAAATCTTGAATTGTAGTAAGTACATAATGTAAGAATTAGAGTCAAAGTAGTCTGGGTTCATGTATTAGTAAGTAATTACTGTGCGATCTTTGGCAATTAATATCTCTGAGTCTCAGTTTCATTAGCAGTAAAATGGAGATAATATTTACTTAATCAGGTTGTTTTAAGAATTAATCGAGATGAAATATGTCGTGTTTATCGTAGAATAAGGTCTCCATAAATAGAAGACTTAATTATTATTATCACTACTCTTAAACTTACTGCTATCAGATAAAATCTCTTTCTTGTTTTAGAATCCTTTTTTTTGCTATAAGCTTACTATAAGGTTAAAAATAGTAAATTCTGACAAAGTTTATTTTATATGCTATCTGAGGAAACCAACTGAATAATTGAGTATCCTATCCAGAGGGATGGCCAAAGTGTATAGTTTTGAAGGTCGTCGTAGGATTCCTTCTAGGCTGGAAAGGTAATTTATTTATTTATTTGACTTTTTTTTTTAATATGTATTTATTTTTGAGAGACAGAGAGAGACAGATCATGAGCAGGGGAGGGGCAGAGAGAGAGAGGGACACACAGAATCAGAAGCAAGCTCCAGGCTCTGAGCTGTCAGCACAGAGCCCGATGCGGGGCTCAAACCCACGAACTGTGAGATCATGACTTGAGCCGAAGTCGGACGCTCAACTGACTGAGCCACCCAGGTGGCCCAGAAAGGGTAATTTAAAGATTTATAGAATCCAGCTTACCACACACTTATGTATGTGTGTGTGTGTGTGTGTATACATATATATACATATATATATATATATATATATATATATAATTTTTTCTTTGCATATTTCAACTGAATGTTAGAGGAGTTAAAGCAGCAGAAGGGAAGCAGAGGAATTACAAGATAATGTGAAGTATTTCTTCCAATTAAGTTTCAGAAGTAAATTGTGAAGCTGTCATTCTAGAGAAAGAGCAAGGACACAAAGACATTGTCTCCAAAGCTTTGTCCTTATACTGTAGTAAAGCTTTGGAATCAGAGCTGAAGCTATGAAGATATGGAGGCCTCTTTTGAGACTAAAGATAAAAGTTGGGGATGTGAATGTGAATGGAAGAATGACTGTATAATATTCTTTCATAGAAGTTCTCTTTTGGCTAGGGGTATTTTAAAGTGGAGGACAACTCTTAAAAATAAATATTCATTAAAGGGATTAAGAGTTTTAAACTTGTTATAAAATGAGTAAGCCACAGGGATGACAAGTACGACATAGAGAATATAGTTAATAAGATTGTCATAACATTTTACAGTGACAGAAGGTGACGACACTTATGATGAGCAATGAGTAATGTATAGAACTGTTGAATCACTATGTTGTACACCTGGAATTAATATAATGTTTTATGGCCACTGTAGTTCAATAATAAATTTTTGAAAGTAGATATTCAATTGTAAAGGGTTAATCCTAACATCTTAGTTTGAGAAAAGCAAATTAGTGAGTTGAGTATGTTGAAATTTCTTAGGAATTTTCTACATAGGAGTTGGTCACTCTAGTTGGACAGGGCAGATAGGTCACCTCATATGTGACTAGTGCAGAAAATATACAAGGGAAGTAATCCAAAGGAAGTCGCAAACAGAGGAAGTTCAATTTGAGAAGCACATCTCAATGACAGAGGTCTTCAAAAAATATAAGCAGAATGGAAAGTACAAGATTTGCTATTTTAAAGAAGTTTTAAATTTTACTTCAATATTATAAAATTTAGTGATTTTTTTTATGTACTCACTGCTTGTTAAGCCAGATATAGACATAGATGAAAAACTTGTACTTGTCTAGGAGGGGACACTATATATAAACACAAAATTGCAATAGAATAAGAAGCATGGAATGTACCTTTTGTATCTTCAGACTACCTTCCAGAAAATGTCAATGATTTAGTATTCTAAAACTTGGCATATACCTATATCTAATTCTTTGTTACATTACAGTATATCTGTACACACATGTACAGGAAATATATTCACTTATGTGTGTATTATGGTGTCATGATGCCTTGGTGATAATTGAGAAAGACCCTCCAGAAGTAGGATCTCTGGCTTTATAACCTTTTTCCAATGCTAAGCCATATGATTTTGGACAAACGACTTAACCTCCCTTAGCTTTAATTTCTTCAAATATAAAACAGGGATATTAGGATCTATCCCATAACCTTGTGAAGACAGCATAAGATAATGCTGGTTAAGAATTGGACCAGTGCCTGACACAGGGAGTATTCAAGAAATATTAGCTATTACTTCTATTGTTTTAAATCAGTTTTATTTTTATTCTTAGCAGTAGCAGAAGTTTTATAAAATTAAGGTATCTGAAAGAATAGCTTCCCAGTGGCTATTATCCTCCTATTTTAGAGGACACATATTGAGATCTTTCCCAAACTTTCACTGTATCAAGAATAGAAACATATCTGTGGCCCTTAATAAGTGCCCAGCAGTGATCTAACTGCTATACAAGTATTAAATCATTTATCAGACTAATAATGAGATAGCAACTATTATTAGTATACTGTGTCACATTATACTAAAAGGGAAGCTTCTGTACTAACTATTGAATGAGAGGAAAGGCAGTTTCCAGGAAACCATTGCTGACAGGATGATCCCATAAATTCCATCCCACCCTCCCTGACTCCTTCCTTCCCTCCCTCCCTCTTTTATATTGAAAAAATGCATTCAGGGGCGCCTGGGTAGCTCAGTAGGTTAAGTTTCAGACTGAGGCTCATGTCATGATCTCGCGGTTTGTGGGTTCGAGCCCTCATCAGGCTAGGTGCTGACAGCTCAGAGCCTGGATCATCTTTTGGATTCTGTGTCTCCCTTTCTCTCTGTCCCTTCCCTACTCATGCTCTGTCTCTCTTTCTTTAAAAAATAAATATTAAAATAATTTTTAAATAGGTTCATATACTACAACTTTCCTACTTTCTTTATAATACTCTATCATAGACTTTTTTAGATGTTATTACCTATAGATCCATCTCATTATACTTAAAGTTTATAGAGTTTTAATTTTGCAAGACGAAGAGAGTTCTGGACATGAATGGTAAGGTGGTTACACAGTAATATGAATGTACTTAATACCATGGAACTATACATTTAAAAATGGCTTAGTAGTGAATTTTGTTATGTGTATTTTACCATAGTAAAAAATGGGAGAAAAATAAAGGTTATAGAATTTCAAGGCTGTACTAGATTTTGTTTAAACTCTCTCTATTGAAGGATATTTAGATTATTTCTAAACCTTCACCTTTATAAGCAATGCTGTTATGAATATCACAATACTTTTCTTTGAACACTCATTTTCTGTAGTGTATGAAAATAAAATAATAAGTACAATTTACTGAGAACTTACTATGTGTCAAGTACCATGCTAAGCACTTTATATAGATAATTTCATTTGAACTCCATACTAATCCCGTAAGGTTGATACTCTTTGCCCTCTCTCCAGATTATGCAGGCTGTTCCTTGCCCAGGGGTACCTGCTTGAGGTGGGAGGTTGGGGCTGACATCCAGCTTGAACTTTTCACCAAACCTTGGCCCAAGACTGTTTTTAGCAGAAAGAATGGGGGGTTTATTCTAAAATGCCCACAGATACCTTCTGGTTGTCGAACCTTGTGTCCCTAGCTTGCCTTTATCCTGAGGGAGCAAGCTTTTCTAATCCTGGGGCATTTTATGGGCCAGCTACAGTCCTGTAGTTTTCTCTAACTTGTGTTGCAGACCCAGGGTTGAATTCAGGAAGTCTCCATGAGAACTCTACCCTGAATCACTACACAAATGCCTCCGGGAGGAATTAAGTCCCAGGAGTGCAACTGCTAAGTCAAAGGGTAGACACATTGAAGATGTTGACTTTCTCCCCAAAACACTTTTACCTATTTACCTTCCACAAATAGTTTCTAAGAAGTTTTGTTTCCTCACACCCTAGGAAATCTTGGATTTTATAATTCCTTTTTATATGTTAGGTTTATATTTTCATAGTTCAAAATGTTGCCAAACACAGCTACATTTTTCCCATTGTTGTTATTTTACTCAATCCATGATAACTGATACTTTTCCATTATTTGACATTTTGTCCCAAAAGCAAAAGTAGATGTTTAAAAATCTTGGAAAATTGATGTTGTGTTAGCATTAATTTTTCTCTGCCTGAGAAACTTGATTATGAAAATATAGCTCTTCTGAGCATACTTGATAAAGCGATTTGGTTATACAAAGACTTAGACTTGTTTAGATGATAGTTTGAGGTTTGTGAGAGCAGATATAGATACTAAAATGTCTTACTATATTTTAAAAGGCTGTTTTATCCGTCGTTAGGCCATTTCCCCTGGTATAAGCAAAATTGATTTTATTAGAATATTTGCCAACCATAAGCTATAGCTATGGACAGTGTATATGTTTTATATGAAGCTACTTCAAAGCCTGTGTTAATAGAATCATCAAGGTCCTCCAGTCCAGGCATC
Source organism: Cryptoprocta ferox (assembly GCA_028646485.1). Lineage (NCBI taxonomy): Eukaryota > Metazoa > Chordata > Mammalia > Carnivora > Eupleridae > Cryptoprocta > Cryptoprocta ferox. The sequence continues at coordinate 27,120,483 of CM053571.1, forward strand.
CTTGTAAATTGCTAGTGTGTCCTTTTGTCTTTTAAAATCTTCTGATGTGGAGAATGGATAAAAGTTTGGAATCATTTTTTAAAGTCTCATTTAGAATTTCATTCATGCAAATGCAGAATTTGTATTTTTTCCCTCAAATGCTTCCTTCATCATATTAGCCCAAACTTTCTCTCATTTAAATCTTTTCCATGTTTTCCATTTTAACTCTGTTTACTATCTTTTGATGCCCAACAAACATATAGCCTCAAATAAAAACCAAACAGATCTCACTCTCAGTCCCATGAAACAACTCCGGAGAGGTAGAAAAAGTAGAGGCCAGTTGTTCTTTCTTTCCCCTAGAGATCTACTATGAGTCCCTCAAAGGAAGAAGAATCACAGATCTCATCCTGACACAATCACAATTTAAACAGTAGCTAACACTGTTTTCCAGGTGCAATGCCAAATATTTTCCATATATTGATCTCCTTTATTTTATGCATATACTTTTCAGATGAGAAAATCGAAGCATAGATAAGTTAAAAAAAACTTATCTAAAATCGAATGGATTTGAACTAAATATCTTGGTCCACCTCTCTTAACCATTATGTTATACTTCAAAGAGAAGGAAGTTTGTTTTAGGTAAAACAGGGTCCACTTTTGACTATGTTTTTAGGAGACAAGTATAATTAAATGATATTAGTATTTGCTATGCCTTCTCCCTGTCACTCCAATGCTGCTCTTAAGACTCAGTTCTCTGTGTTGAGAGAGAGAGAGAGAGAGAGAAACGAAAGAAAGAGAGAGAAAAAGTTATCAATAGATTCTGCAACTGGGTCAGGTTATGGTTTGGTAGCAGAAATTAGCTTGCTAAAATAGGCTAGAATCAACAAATTTTAAATGAAAAGAGATGATTTTTAGCTTGATAAGACAGTGGAAAGAGAAAGAATACTGAAGAGTTCAATCAGAGTATATCACATCCTAGCACAAGAGTGAAACGAACACCTAGGACATACTGAAGGGAAGCTTTCCAACAATTTCTCCATCACTCTACGGAGCCTTTCTAGTTATGCCCTAATAGTAACACCAATAGTATTAGTATTAGTAATAGTGACAGTGCTAGCTGAGCAACCAGTAAAGCACTAGCAATTGTATAAGCATGGAATTTAGAGCCAGAAGATCCAAAAACTCCAAAAACTGTATACTTTGTTTTGTATACTACAAAAACTTCTACTCACAAGTTTTGTGACCTTAGAGAAGTGAATCTCTTCCAGCCTTAATTTCTTCATAATGATATCTACCTCACAGGATAGTTAGGAATAAGTGAAATAATTATTATAATCACTTAGAATATGTTGACACATAGTAAGTCCTTAATATGTTAGTTTCTTTCTCTTCTTTCTATTCCCATCCTTTTCTCCCTCCTCCCCTCTCCTCCCGTATCTTCTTTCTTTCCACTGTGGCCTTCAATTTCCTCAATTAGAATAGAAAAAAATGTTGTCTAACAGTTTCTAAAAACATCATTCACTCTCCTCACATGCTGCTACCCATTACTCCCAGCATCCAATAGAATTACTTAGTGCTTTTTATAGGCTTGGTATGATCTTTCTACTGCTCTCAGGTCAGTGTAGGCTTATTTAGGAATCCCCTTGTAATACATGTATCCATTTTGTCATTTCTTCAAAATGTATGTCACCATGGAAATCAAAAATTATAAATCCAGTGACAAAAGCAAAATGTAATAAATCCCTTTAGGTTAAGACTTTTACTCTTATAAGCCTTCTTTAGAGGGTCCTCTTAAAACATTGTCTTTATCTTGAGCATTAAGCACAAGGGCAGTTGCCTCTTTTCATTTGCATACTGAATTAAGGTGAGGATTATGATTACATATGTCCAGTACTCATAGATTGTGCTAATAAGTGAAAGTTTTATGTCAATTCTGTGTTTGTGGTTTTTTACAAAAGATCAAGCAGATGACAGGGAGCCTGGGTGGCTCAATCATTTAACCATTGCCTCTTGTTTTTTGGCTCAGGTCATGATCTCAGGGTCATGAGGTCGAGCCTGCATTGGGTTCTGTGCTGAGCATGGAGTTGTGTAGGATTCTCTCTCTCCCTCTCTCTCTGCCCTTTCCCCACTCGAGCTCTCCCCCCCCCACCAAAAAATAAATACATAAACATAAAAAAATCAAGCAAATGAAACAGCAGGACAAATTAAGTGTGTCAACTCAATTCTTATTGGAATGACAGCATTCCTGGCCAAAAACATAATCTGGTTAAGGTTTTATCCTGCCTCAGGCACAGAGCTAGCGATTGTTCCAGTTAGACCCAGTGATGGCAAGCGACAGAAACTGATTCTAGCTAATTCATGCAGAAGACACAGAATATCAGTTACCTGGATTACAAAAGAAATGGAAACAGTGATGAAAACACTGGAAAATCAAAGTCCTGTAAATATGAGACTCAGAAGATTTTTGAGTCTAGACAGCTGGAACTAGTCAGATGAACTTCTTCAGCTAATGATTTTTCCTGCCCTTACATCATGCTTCTTGAGATTTAAAGTCTTGGGAGGGAGAATCTGATTTAACTTGCTTGATTTAGGGGATAGAGAGTGGGCACATTGAACAAGAGCCCCACTGTGTGAGTTCTTCCTGACAATGACTCAATTACTTGGAAATATTTTTATAAAAAGAAGTTTATACAGATTTTATAACAATTTTTAAAGATAAAGAACCATTTACACTTTGATTTACTGTAGAACAATGTATAATAAAACCAAATATTCAATGTTTTTAAGCAATGTTTAGTCATGGTAAGAATACAAATTTATTTCATAATTCTGGCCCTGACACCAACCAGCTTTATGAATTTAGGTCAATAACATAATTTTTTGGATATCTAATTTCTTACCTACTTAAAATAAGGAAATTGGGTAAAGATCCCTTTAAAGCATAAACTATATAGCACAGGAATGATCCCTGGACTCCTACTTGCTTTTTCAACCCTAACCCAAACTGACAAGGTATGTTAGTTTATGGCCATGCTTTCAAACCTCAACCATAGTAAGCTGGATTAGTGTCTCCTGATTAACTCATCTTGTTCCAGTAAAAAAAGAAGTTCCATAATTATTCTCGGCATGCATCCAAAAATATGCCTCACTATCCAGTTCCAATTAATAATGTGTGACTTGTTAAAAACACATTTTGTTCATTTGAAGGTTTTAATAGCACCCAGTTTCAACTTAGTTCTCTTGGGAAAATATTTAGCATGCATTTAACTAGCTTGACACATACAACTAATTAATTTGTCTAAAGCAAACTATTATATGAATCATAAACAAGGAACTGAAAATTGAAATGGTGCCAGAATTAAAGCTTGAGGTACCTTATGCTTAATTAGCCTCAGGTTGGTTTTTTTTTTTTCATCCTTATTTCTATATATAAGGTACATAGATTAATGTTATGTAATTTTCAGATAGAAAACTGAAAACTCACATATGAAAGTGGGTGTTCTTTATGTAGTTTCAGAAATGGAAAGATCTTCCAGAAATTTTATTTTTAAGGAATATGTCTAAATGACATAGATTAAGTGATGGTGGACAGGGTGACAAACTAACATGAGCTGCTGTGCCTTTCTCCCCAGCACAAATCCAGAGAGGCACAAAAGCAGGAGGGAAATGATAGATTTTAAGTAGAATATTTGCATTACAAACTTATTAAATATTCAATGGTTTCCATTTCTTCACAGAAGTATACATTTACTCTGAAAAAACCTTGAGAAATAGAAGTTGATTATATTAGTATAAAGAAGAAACCGTTCCCTAAAGTGGAAGGGGACCAGATGCATTGGTCCTCAGTAATTACTGCAAGACAGGAAAAGAGCAGTGTGATGGTGGGATGGTGTGATAGTATCTTCTAGCTGTGGTGAAGCACAGGTAACAGGAAGTATAGGAAGACTGACTGGCTATTGCCATTTATTACTTCTTCTCACATCTTTCTCTAAATTTAGAGGTGAAAAAATTATATCCGAGTTAGATAATATTGGTGGAAGTGGAAGGAGTTTTCTTGTAGGAAGATTTACCCTATACAGAGGAGTTTGTAAAAAAGAGGCTCTCTACCTTGAGGCACTTCCTTTCCCAAGTCCTAAACTTACGGGAAGCTACTAAATAAGACTGGAGCTGCTTTAGCCACCTCTCCCCACTCTCATCATTAACCCAATGACTGATACATCTAGAGAAAAATTGCCTACAGCCAAGTCTAACAACTTACCTGAGAAAGGCAGTCACTACAGAAGAAAGGCAACATATTCAACAGTTTGTATGAGAAGAAGCAGATCCCTTGGCCAGATATAGAATGAATTTAAAGAAGAACAGAAATTTTCTTCAAAGAGGTAAAGATATTGGTATAGCGGGGGTAAGCAGTTGTAAAGAACTAATTCAAAATACTGTGTGTGAATATTTAATCATTCTAACAAACAACTCAATGAATGGGTTTAATAGCACAATGAAAATAACCAAAAATGAATTAGTGAATTGAAAAGTCAGATTTAGAAACCCTTTTAATAAATCTTAGGGATTAATAAAGGAAAGAGAGATGGAAAATGAAAATGCCAAGTAAAGACATATGGAATCTAAAAGTATGAGCAGATATATAATAAATTTTCATGAGAGAGAAAAAAAAAAGAATGAAATAATGGGAGGAAATAGTTGAAAAATAATTTACCCTCATTTTTTACATTAAAATAAGGAAAAAAAATCATTTCAACGTAGGACATAGAATGCCAAACAAAAAAGAACACACAGAACAAAGTTAAACAAAACCTTTTAAAAAATTATATTGAATTTTAAGAATCCCCATAAAGGAAGGGATAAAGGGGAGGCTCTAAGAGCTTATAAAAATAGATTTGGATTGGTATGAGACTTATCAAAAACTTAAAAAAATTAAAATATAATGAAATAATATTTTCAAAGAAAAGAAACTTTAGTATAGAATGTTATATTTGTCTAACTCTTCACATAAATGTGAGAATAAAATGAAATTATTCTCAGGTATCTAAGACCTCAGAAGGTTTACAACAGAAAGATTAATTTTAAAAGGATTCTCAGAGGAAGTATTTCACTAAAAGGAACAGCAAGGATTCCAGGAAGATGTTAAAGGATATATGAGAAATAAGGATGAGTAAATAATTTAGTAGAATTTAATATATTCTTTAAAAAATGTACCCTAAAAAGGTGTATAAATGACATCCAGAAAATTGTATGCTACAAACATGAGGTAGTAATAGGCACATTCCTATGTACTTATCTTTTCCATGAAGAAGCTATAAATAATGATACATTTAGAAAATTGCTGTAAAAAGTGAACATAAATGAGTCTTAAAGTCCAAAAATTTTTTTTAAAACATAAAAGTATAATGTGTAACTTTCAAATGAACGAAAAGCAGGAAAGGAGAAAAGAGAGATAGAGAATGTGATAAATATGTCACATGAAACAAAAATGGCTGGACAGTCATGGTATAGCCTTAATTGCAATAAATGTAAATAAGTTAAATTTATTGATCAAAAGAGTTTCTCATATTAGATGAAAATTATCTATTTAATCTCATAATTTCAGTCCCCCAAGAAAAATAGAAATTCAAGCAGAGATTTGTATCCAGGAGTTTTACTGGGGTGGGCTTTCAAAAAGAGTAGTTGTAGAGGCTGAATTGTATGAATGAGTTACAGAGAATGAAGGAAAATTGAAGAGAGGAAGAAGTTGAACTGTGATACATTTTTACCAAAACCTTCAGCTGAATTCACAACAGAGCTCTGAAGCTGGGATGGCCTTTCAGGTATGTCTAAAATTGAGGCAGTGGTGTTGGGACTTAACACCAACACACTGACCAGATGATATTGGATGTGGGCTGACACCAAGATGACATAATCTGAATGAAGCAGCTCCCTTTGGCCAAGGTAATTCCTAGACAGGGTACTCAACTGTTAGTGACAGACAAGTAACACTGACAGTGACTAAAACAATGAGTTTCTTAGTCCTGAAGAGGGGAAGGAGTGGTGCATCACTGTTTCCTGTATTCCATACCTTTAGTCACTCAACTTAACTTGCTTCATGAAATACCTTCACCCACCTAGAAACAGCTTCTCCACAATTCTAACTGGTCTCTTTTTCTGGGAAAACTCTAAGAGAAAGGCTAGTGGGACAAACTATAGCCCTTGCTGCTGTAGTTGTTTTTGGGAACACAAACGATACTCATCATTTTCCTATACTACAATCCATTCTAGCCAATCCTCAAGTTCATCTAGCATTTCTGCTGGTCTTGGTGACACTAACATCTGTATGAGATCTGAGTCTCTAGTTCAGGGTATGTATTCTACACTTTTTCATTTACTGTCAAGAATGATGAAAGCAGTACCAAAAACTGTCATTATAGATCACTGGGTGTCAGACATATTCTCTCTGCCTCCAGGTTTAACAGCAGCTCCTCATCCTCCTGATGATCACAGTCAAACACTTCCATCAGCATAGTGTCTCCTTTCCTGATCTGTTGGTGTTTTGTTATGTAACATCTGAAGTGACTATGTGGCAGCCATGGCTTAACCTTTCATAGAAATATTGTGGCATTCGTCATGGTGAAGATGTTTCCCTCAGGGAAACATAACCTCTAGATTCACATAATTTGGAGTGCAGGGATGGAAATCATATATTCTCCAGATGTATCAATGAACATGATAATAATCTATTTCTATTCCTTCATTTTTAAATGTATGTATTCTGTTTGTTGAGGTTACAGCACCAAACAATTGCTGTTAATTTAGAGCATATACTGTGACCTGAAAGATGAGATTCTATCCTTTCTTGGTATCACCCCCCAAGCTGGTGCCTCAGTTTATAAGTGGTGCAGTATGTGGTAGGACCAGTGGATCTTATGGTAATGTATCATTGCTACACCTCCATTGCTATAAAAGTAGTCCTTTGGACTGAAGTGATATTATGTGGGATTCTTCACTGACAGAACAAACTTTGTAAACTTAAGATAGTGATTTGAACTGAGGCCCTGTGGGGAGCAGTGTCATATTTAGGCCAAAAATATGTGTCAATAATTTACGTGATTTTCTGACTTTTATAGGATAGAAGAGAGATAATGAAATCAATCTACTTTGCCACCAAGTGCCAGTTGAGGCATGGTACTCAGGAGCTCAGTTGTTGGCAAAGCAGACATTCTGCAGTGGCCGTGCCTAGATCAGATTTGGTGAGGAGGAGTCTATACTTTGGTCATAGATATTTTCCATTCTTATTACCATGTATACCACTGTGCCAACACTGGGGAAGTTGATGCAGGAACTGATTGACCTTGACTGGCTAAGTTGTTTAGTTAATTAGTGCCTCTTCCATGATAGATAGTCTGTGGTAGGTATTAATATATCAGATGAAAAACCTCATGCTTTGTGACAACTCCTATGTGTTCATCCATGTGCCTCTTCTCAAGGCTTCCCTACTTAGGGAGTATTAGCTATGCTAATATTTTTTTCACTTCATTCCCAAGATTAAGCTCCAAGGACATTCACCCGCTGTCCATAAAAAATAAATAAATAAATAAAACATTTAGCTTTATATATATTTATAATTTATTTATATATTATACATAATATACTATATATATTTATATCTTTATATATATCTTTATATTATATATATTAACCTCAGGACAATTTTCATTCCACACAAAGTGGATAGTTAGTCACATTGTCCAAACCTCTGCTCAATGGCAGGATTTTTCTTCATTTCTGTTTCTCAGAGCCATCAGGAGTGGGGCTATAAAGTAGCTGTGGTACATTTTTTGGCTTTAATCAACATTTGAGCCAAGCCATCTAAGAGCCAAATTCAACCCTTTTTAATCTATCAACTGGTGAAAGGGTTTCCTTACCTATGGGAAATGAGTGTAAGGAGAGAGAGAGCTATGTGGATGGCACTGGTGTATGACACCACACGTGTCTGGGCCATTTGCTCCTACAGCTTACTTGTGCTCTCTGTCACAGCCAGTGCTCCCTCTCAGATGTAGATACCACTTCCATTGACAATGGATTGCTGTCAGGTGCACATGGCCTTATAACTTGTTTCTGACAGAGCCCAGATTTTGATGGGCAGTTTGGCTGGCTGTTTCCTGATATCCCAAGGCTAGGTGTTCCTGCTCTATGGGAACAAAACAGCATTCCAGGAGCTCTTTTTCAAATGGTATGTAATTTTCTGCTATAGTTTTCCAAAGTGTTGTTTCAGAACCCTAAGGATCCACTTTGTGATACTCCTACTGATGCTTGACATAAACTCTACAAGGCATCTTTTATATCACAGATATCTCTAATACCATAGACTCTACCATTTTGTATGCCCCAATAGGCAGAGACGTTTGCACTGTGGCTTGCACTTTCTGAAAAGCCCATTCCTACTCTGGGCCCAATTTAAACTTGACACCCTTCCATATCACTTGATAGACTTTTTGCTTCTTTTTTTTATTTATTCACATTGAGTCATTTGATGGGAAATGGGAGATGCAGTAAATGATCCTTTGCTTTGGAAGCGATGCCCAAACAGTCCCCAAACTAGTCTCTAAAATCTTCACTGATGTGGTGGCCCTGTATATCCTCTATAGCACATCTATCTTACCAAGACCTTAATGTACCTGCCATTTCTAGCTTATTCAGTATGATTAAGATGGTGTCATTGATAGGATGCACTATTATGGCCACACGGTCCAAGTTCCTTCAGCCTCTCTGATAATAGAGAGTAAAAGAGTTAACATGAAGTTTTCCTTCCCATGTGAAAGCAATGTGCTTCTGACCCTGCTTTTCTGGTCCTGGTTCCCAGTGAAGAGGGAGAATAATGCATATATCAAATAGACGGCTGCAGACCATATGCTGAAGCTATATTAATCTGTTCCAGTAACTTTCACTGCATCTTTAACAGCAGCTACTAATGTCTGGTGGTATTTGATAAAGTTTGATGTAGTCTACTATAATCTACACACAAAAAAATCTGTTTTTTTAGAGACCAGACTAGTTTTGGAGATATGATCAGAACCATCACCTCTCCATCGTTTAGTTCCTTAAGGGTGGCACCAATCTCGGCCAGTCCTCAAGACACGATATCATTTTGAATTCACTATTTCTTCCAGGTTGGGGGGGGGGTGGATTTTTAGTCTTCCTTTTGGCTTTCCACAGTCTGATGACTCTTATTCCACAGACCAAATAACTAACATGATAGCTCAGCCAACCAGCAAATACATCTATTCTAATTATTCATTTGATGACTCCGGAAATGACCACTGGGTGGATCCATGAGTTCAGTGGACATACTGTGAGCTGAGCATAGACAGATCTCTTTTGGTTGGTCCTCATATATCCTTATTCTTAAAGTGACTTCATGATTATGCTTCAAGTCTTTAAGTATTGGTATAAACTCAGATCCTGTGTCAGACATTTTCACGTGTCTAAGTAGTCTGAATTCCCCCCTTTCCCAGTGTAGTTACCTGCATCAATGATCATAATTTCCTTTGGGGAAGTCCTGAAGGAATAATTCAGAATGTACACTTATAGTGGTGTTAGAGTCCTTCCTCCTGAGGACCTGGCCTCTCCTTCATGCATTGGGTCCTGGGTCTGAAATCTGGCTTGGATCTGTAAAGTGGCAAGGGTTCATGATTTTTATTGGAGTGAATTCCCTCAGCTTCCTGATAATCCATCTTTGAATTATTTTGATTTTATAGATTGAGAAATAATGCTCAAAGGTTGCCAATACATCTTACCTCTAGGGCACTGTTTTCTATATAACCATGACCATAGTTCTCTGTAGGTCAGCACCACCCCCATTTTCTGGCTGCCATTCAGACTTTGTTGCTTATTTCTATAATTGCAGCCACCTGCTTTCTCATAGTTAAATACCACCAGCTGGTCTCTATTATTTTGAGATCTTATCATGTCCTGTTGATATCAGTTTTGTAACAGCTTCTTTCACCACCAGATGGCAAGCTTCTTAGTGATGTCAGTGTCCCTCTCAATAGTGCATTCCTTAGAGATTTAAAAAAGCATGGGCTTTCCCATGGTACATTGTTGAATGATAGGTCTCCTAGCTGTTCTGGTTATCGTTGGGAGAAGCTGTAAGCTTAAGAGGACTTGTCATGGACATAGGTTCAGAAGAAGCAAGGAACTCCTAGTGAATGCAAGAACAAAGGTGAAAAAATTTTATATAGGTAGAGGGGCGCCTAGGTGGCTCCATTGGTTGAGTGTCCAACTTCAGGTCAGGTCATAATCTCACAGTTCATGAATTCAACTCTGCGTCGGGCTCTGTGATGACAGCTCAGAGCCTGGAGCCTGCTTCCAATTCTGTGTCTCCCTCTCTCTCTGTCCCTCCCCCCACTCATGCTGTCTCTCTCTCTCTCTCTCTCTCAATCTCTCTCTCTCAAAAGTATATAAACATTTAAATAATTTAAAAAAACAATTAAAAAAATTATATAGGTAGAATTATTTGGAAAACAATAGACTTTATTATGCTTGATAAATTAGTTGTGTCTTTCTTTACTTCCATTAACATATGCCCAACTGACTTTAGCCAATGATGCTAATAAAGAATTAAAAAAAAAAAAGAAATCACATCAAATTTAGAGCAGAATCTTTGTTAATGTTACACCCAGATATTTCCAATGATTTATTTCCGTCAGCTTTTAAAATTTGTAAATATTTTCTATTAGGAAAGAACTTATTGACTCCATTTTAAACTCCTTAGTAAAAAGTAAAAACCATATTTGTTGGTATGTTTTCCCTCTGTTCACTTAACCCAAAGTCACAAGAACTTTTTTCCTATAGTTTCTTTTAGAGATTTTATAGATTTTGTTTTCCTATTTAGGTCTATGATCCATTTTGAATTAACTTTTGTGTGTCGTTTGATGTATGGATTGAATTTTATTATGATTTTGCATATGGAAATCCAATTGTTTTAGTATCGTTTGTTGAAAGGACAATCCTTTTCTACTGAATATTCTTCTCTTCTTTGTTGAAAATTAATTGATTATATATGTGTTGGTCAATTTCTGGTCTCTATTTGTTACATCGAGTAATTTGTTTATCCTCATGTCAATAGCATACTGTTTGCAAACTTTATTTTGGGGGTGTTTTTATTTATTTTTCTTGCTTTATTGCTCTGGCTATAACCTGTAGTACAATGTTGAATAGAAGTGGTAAAGTGGATATTCCTGCCTTGTTTTTTTTTTTTCTTAGAATGTAAGTTCAGTCTTTCACAATGAAAAGTGACGATAGATGTAAATTTATTTTAGATACCTTTTGTTAAAGTAAAAAAAGTTCCTATTCCTAGCTTTCTGACAGTTTGTTTTTTAAATAAAGAATGGATGTTGGATTTTGTCCAATGATTTTTCTGTTTCTTGTTCAATGTGGGTGGTTTTTGTCTGTTGATATAGTGAATTACATTTATTTGTTTTCTAGTGTTAAAATTACCTTACTCTTGAGATAAACTCCACTTCATCATATATTATTGGATCAGTTTGTTAATATGTTATTAGTATCTTTGTTCAGAAGAGATATTGGTCTGTAGTTTTCTTTTCTTATAATTCCTTTGCCTGATTTTGATAGTAGAATAATACTTGTCACATAAATGAGTTGGAAAGTTTTTCCTCATCTGCAATTTTCTGACAGAATTTGCATAGAATTTGTAATATTTCCCTTTTTTGCATGTCTGGCAGATGTAATCAGTGAAAGTATTTGGGCGTAGAGTATTCTTTTTAGGAAGATTTTAAATTAAAATTATATTTATTCAGTAATTATAGGACTATTCAGATTATATGAGAAGATTCAAATTATAATACTGCCCAAAGATAGTCACTTTTTCCTGAAAAAAATGGGTAACAGGTGAATTCTGTAACATTAGAGACTTAAAAAAGATAGAGGAAAGAGAAAGTGAAAATAGAATAAAGCTAATTGCAATAAGAAGATTTTTTAAAAATTTACTTAAGAATTATGGCAATGGGAAAAAAAGTATGTCACAGCAGTTTTCTTAATCTAAATATATTTAAGTTTATAAGGTTGGTTCTTCTCAGATTTTGTTAATTTATATATGTCATATAAGGTTTATAAAGATGGATAGCTCATGATTAGTAATACATAATATTTTATATTAGTACTTTTATGATCAGGATAATATAAATGTCAGGAATAAAATTCCTTTATTCATGCATTTATTCACAAACTCATTTATATATTCATTGATCCAGTTTCTTAATGAATTCATGAGCCTATTCATTCCCAAACATCATTTACTGAAGGTCTTTTATGTGCCAGGCACTATTTGAAGCCCTGAAATTTTAGCTGTGAACAATGAAGACTAACGTAAGTAAACAAGACAGTCTCCAATGACCATTAATACTATGATAAAAATAAAATCAAATGATGAGAAAGAGAATGACCTAAGGGCTGCTTTAGATTGAGAGGTGAGACAGATATTTAATAGGGAGATGGAATTTAAGCTGACCCCTTGGTCACAAAAAGGAACTTGTCACGAGCACATTTGGAGGACAAATAATTCATGAAAATGAAACAATTCATTAATAAAACAACATGATAGAATGTGCTGGGCCTCTCTGAGGATCTCTGAAGCCAGTGGAGCTGGAACAGACTTAGGGGAATATAGTCAGTGTTAAATGAAGTAAGAGAAGTAGAAAAAGTCTACATGTAAGGCACCTTAGGCCAAGATACTAGTGTAGGAGTCATGGGAATCTCATGGAAGGTGTCAAGCAGAATAGTGGTGTGTGATATATATTTTTAAAAGATCACCCCAAATGTTCTGTGGAAAACAGACAGGGCAAGAGTGTGCACAAGGACATCAGGCAAATAAATGCTGAAGGATTGGGCTAAAGTTATGGTAACAGAAATGGAGACAAGTAAATGGATAACGTGCTACATTTTGGAGGTGGACAGGGCATGCTACTAGATTAGATTAAGGAGTTAGATAACATTTCCCTCTGGCTGATTTGCACATTTTTGGCCTCGACAACTGTGTGTGGTGCTCTCATTTCCTGATAGGAAGTGCTGAGAAAGAAGACATTTTGAGAGAGTGAAAATTAAGATGTATTTTTGGATATCTTAAGTTTGAAGTATCTAATAAATATTCCAGTGGAAATGTCAAATAGGCATTCATATATATAAATTCAGAGTTGAGAGGGATGACATTCATTAACTCATTCACTCACTCCACGAAAAAACTTAAGAGACTGTTACATATGTTAGGTAAGTGTGCTAGTGATAGGGACATTAATATAAGGAAGAAGTAAGATCATTCCTCACCTTAAAAAGTTTATCTTCTAAATGGGGAGACAGATGTATAAATGCATAATTACAATACTGTGTGACAAGTACTATAATAAAGAAAGAAGCAAAGCACTTTAAATATCAAATGATGGCACAATCATTTCTGCTTGAGGGAATTGGTAAAGGAGTTGCTAACATTTTGAAGTTGATAGTACTTTATTTTTAGTACAAAAATGATGCCGAATTACTAGAGTAAAATTTCTGTAAGTAATCTTGTAAATGTGTATGAGATCTTTTAAAGCTAAGCTTATTGTCTTCAGAAAGACACAATGGCCTATGAATACCAAATACACATAGAGATAAATGAAAGAAGTAACACACCACATACACTGAAAGTAAAAACATTTTGCACGTGTCACATTTTGTTTGATTAGTTCTATCACTTTTTTTGGATAATATATTATCCAATGATGATAATTCAGTGGACATCAATTTTTTTCTACCTTCTTTAATATTTTCTAGGCAAGTGGTAATTTTTCCAGATATATTTTTAAAACATAGCTCTAAGTGCCCACATCCTCCAGGCAGTTTCTTGGCAACATGTATATATAGACCTTATTTTCAAGTGCTTGCTACTGTTATCATATACCCTACTTAATTAAGGACTTTGTTGACTTCTTGTCCAACTTCTGTCTGTTCCTGCTTCACATATAACCATGAACAGAGCAGGCAAACTACTAGAGACCAAAAGTTTAATTGCTTCTTGCACTCTCCTGGAAACTGAGTGTACAAGGAGAGACAGACGATTAGGTAGATAATTTTCCTTAGTCAGACAGGTCATATATTCCTAGCACGGGGTTAAGAAACAAGGAAGCTCTAAATCTAGGAAGTGAGAGTGGTACATTTGCCAGTTTTCTGGTCTCCCTTCAGGTTTATGATGTAAAGTCTAAAATTAAGGCCCAATCGTATTTGCTGCCTTGACATCTGGTGAAACCAGGAGGACCTCAGATGGCCTGCCCACAAGTTTCCCTCCCAATTCTGCTCCTATGGCTAAGATCCCCTCACCAAACAACTTTCCTTATCAAGGGGACCGAGTGAAGTACCTGCTTATGCCTGAGTACCTGGTTTCAGTTTACTGCCAGTCCATGGGATTATTCAAACAAGCCAATCACATCCTCCCATAGAACCACGGGTCATCCCACCCTCTTGATAAAACAAAGCCTGCTTCGCATAGGCCCTAGTTGTTCACTTTGTTCCTGAGCACAGCCCCCAGGTAGCCCTGCTTTGCATGTGATGTTTTCCTTCCCTGGGCCTTGAGTATATGTGACTAATAAACTGCCATCTAGCACATCTATCCAGTGTCAGGTGTTCTGCAAATGGCCTTCCCTATGACCCTAGGGTAAGAATCTCTCACTTGTGGATGGGGCAAATAAGAGGGAATTAAAACAAATAGGTACTAGGATACACAGCTCTTTGACCTGGACAGGAACAGAGTACTCTAGAAGGGCATGTTAATCACATAAGTATAGGTTGATGGCAGCTAATTTTCAACATAGCCACAAGAAATAAATTGCTTTCCTTGCCATCCTAACCTTTCCTAAGTGTTTTCAGAACTTGATGTTACATGTCCACGGCTCATGCTTTATTTCTGACTCCTGTCTTCATCCTCTGTCACACAGTTTGGTTTGATCCTCTACCTGTATCAGTGTCTTAATCCCCAGTTCTGCATGGGTTGGTTCCTTTTCTAATTATACTTTCTTTTCTGTCTGCTTACACCACGCTATGATGGGGGTGCAGACACAGGACTTCTGTGAAAGCAAACCCTTTTTATCCTCTCTTGGCCTTTGGCTTCTACAACTGTGATCCTTCAAGTTTTGATTAGAGTCTATTCTTTGGTCATCAACTCCTGCCAAATTCAGTAGTTAGGATGCTTGCATGTGGTCTCATTATTTTATTTGGAGTATTATCCATTTTTAGATCACCAGGCAACTTTCCTTCTGACAACATAAAAACTCCACCATAAATCAAGCATAAGTAATAGGCATTAGGTTTTGTATTTTTGTTGTCAGTTTTGTGTTGTCTCCTCCTCGGATTAACACAGTGAATTAAAAGTTAACTAACATCCATTATCCACATGGGTATGACTGTGAACATTTAAACAATCGTCTGTGGCACAGTAGCCATTGCCGTCAATCTCCAAGTTTATGGAGTTTTTCAGGAATAACTATTGATGGGATTAACTTTGTAGCCATATTTGTATATATGGGTAGCCCCTCTGTAGTCACACATGTGCATGTACACATGCACACTGGTGCATACCACATTTTCATGCATATAATAGATTACTTGTTTGTTTCACCTTGTCTCTTCCCCACTGCAGAAATATTCCATTTTACTGGACTCTGATGGAAAATGTTCCCAAGTGAAAGGGAGCACTTGGTCATCCAATGAACCAAAGCTGCAGTGATAACACATTCAGAGTTGTCAAGGAGAAGGAGATTGATTTCTGAAAATGGAATCAAATGGCAACTGAAAGTGTTAGCTTCAAAACTATCTCCCCCTTCTGTTTGACATTGATCTTTCCTGCGTGTGCCAGCTCATTATCTGGTGGGCAGAGGGGAATTGCAACTTGACGTCATCTGTGGCAGTTTTACAAGGGAGAGCGGAAGGGCAAACTGTCTGGTACAATGCTCTGATTGACAGAGGTTTGCAGCCCACAAATGATGGCGTGATCTACTCATATGGGAAGAAAAGTATTTATTGATGGACTAAAGCTACATTTAAATAGCTGGAGATCATGTTATAAGTGGTAAGAAAACCCACAATGGGCAATTCTAGTCTAGGCTAGTATTTAAAAGAATAGGTTTGTATTAACATGGCATTTCCCAGCTCATATTTTGGTCTGCTCTGCAGCTTGAAGACAATTTAATTTCAGTTTGATTCTTTGTAGTGCTCTGGCCCATTTCCAAGGGCAGATTAGAGACAACTCTTGGGCTTTGGAACATTATCACAGTTACCCAAGTTAGGACCTCGTAACTGGTACCAGTGAATGAATACATTTACTCTGAGAGGATTCTGAGATCAAATATGTCTAATGAAATTGCTTTAAATGGATTCTTCACCTCATTTAAAAAAGAGGTTGGTGGCCCCATCAATTTAGTTTGAAAGGTTCTTTTGGTCTTCTGGAGAGATTGGTGTATACATTTATTTTTGATAATATCCAGTGGATGCTACTCTGTATTACACATATGTCTGTCTGTCAAAGTGTGCTCTCAGTGTCTGGGAATTGTGCACCTAGACTTTCTGCATTAATGTTGGAAAAAATATAGCTTTACTGAAACAGGAACCCTGTGGCACATGGAACAAAGAACTCCCTGCTTCTGGGCAGAGTGTGCTAAATAGTACATCAAAATGCACTGCAGCCTAGGCACTCTGAGAGTACAGACATGGTTTTAAGGAACAATCACAGAATAATTCTCTTGTCATCTTGATGTCAACCTTACTTACTTTTTAAAGCGCACCTCACATCTTCTGTTCAGTTCTCAACCATTCTCTGACTTCTGTGCCCACCAACATGATCCTTACTCTCAACAGATGAACCTGTCTGGTACTTAAACTTGCCTCGTGCTTTTCACACCTTATGGTCTGCAAAAGGTAAAGGCCACAGCAAGCAGAAATCTTCACAAATTCCTCTCTCACTTCCTTAGCAAAAACCACTTAAAGAGGGGCTCATGCTACTTTGCACTTCCTTGTCGTCTGCTTGCTTTCCGCCTACTACAACACAGCTTCTGGCCACTCGCTTCTACTAAAAAAGCCTCCCATTAAAATCAGCAATGACTTTCTAGCTGGTGAATTAAAGCACCACTTCCCTGCTTTGTTCCACACCATTTGACATTACCATTTACCCTTCCTTTCTCTTCTTTTTCTTCTCCCTTCAAATCCAAAAGATCATCCCCTCTTGTTTTAACTTGTTTCAAATTGCTTCCCCCTGATCTCTCAGATTGTTCATTTTTGTTTGCTCCAGGGACTATTTTGCCTCCACTTGCTTGGGGTAGAGGGAAGGGGATGCAAATATTCTTGGAGTCCCATAGCACAGGGGGCTGGAGAGTTCACCTTCACCCCTTAATGTTGGCTCTCCATTCTGCCTCCTGTCATGCTTGGTGTGTCCCCTCTGTTACCACTTTGTCTCCAATTTTCTAGCCAGTCTTCAGGATAGAAAGTGGTCAACTCATTACTGGGTACATAGTAAATGCTTAATTAAAATCAGCTAATTATGAATGGATTTAAGTTATCTAATACAAATATTTTAAAAGTTTTCTATCATTTGCATTTGCCATTAATTCTCAATAATGCTTCCTCCTTTTTATTTATTTTTTAATGTTTATTTATTTATTTTGAGAGAGAGAGAGAGCACACACAAAAGTGGAGGAGAGGTAGAGAGAGAGAGAGAGAGAGAGAGAGAAAGAATCCTAAGAAGGCTCTTTACCATCAGCACGCAGCCGGATATGGGGATCAATCCCATGAACCATAAGATCATGGCCTAAGCAGAATCCAAGAGTTGGTCGCTCAACTTACTGAGCCACCCAGGTATCTCATTGCTTCCTCCTCTTTAAAACAATTTAATTTATACCCCAATTAATACCACCTATAAATTATCCTATGTTACTTTCTTCTTACTTCTATATTAAATCATTTCCATTTTTGGACTCGGGTCAATATATTTCATCAGAATTCCAGTAAAGCATTTTGATAATTTTCTATTTAATTAAAAAATAATAATATGATACACAGCAGGAGTCAGAACAATTTTATGGCAAACTTAAAGGTATTTCTGAAATGAGATGGAATTCAGTCACTTATTAGCGTTGGGCATTTAGTGGACTTAACATTTCAATCAACAATAGAAGTCACCATGAGAAGCATTGGTGGCTTTAATTTTCATCTCTATGAGAGGATTTACTGCCAAAGTCTTTGAGAAGGATGCCAATGAGACCAAACAATGTGCCATATCCTCTGACTGGTATAAGTAGGCAATGGATATGAAAAAGGGGGAAAAAAACCTCATTGAGAAATGAAGCAATGAGAAAATATGTAAGACATGGATTCAAATTATACCTCCAGCATTCATTGCTCTCTGATAACTCACTTAGCTCTTTAATTAATGTTTTTTGTATTTATTTTTGAGAGAGAGAGTGAGAGCACATGCGAGCAGGGGACGGGCAGAGAGAGAGAGAGAGAGAATCCTAAGCAGGCTTTGCACTATCAGCATGGAGTCCTATGCGGGGCTTGAACTCACGAACCATGAGATCATGACCTGAGTGGAAGAGTTGGTCGCTTAACCAACTGAGCAACCCATGTGCCCCTCACTTAGCTCCTTTAAATGGGACCCTAAAAGTTGGGAACTGGTGCTGGAAATTTCTTTGGGGGTAGTACCATTATACATATGTAAAGGATTATTTAGACCACCCTGTATCCAATAAATATGTATTATCTGTTGGCTAAATTGAATTATCTTTTTTCTAAAAGACAATAATCCACGGACCAGGCAGTTCAGTGCCATGCTGCCTGGGGCAGACATTCGTATTATGTTAACTGTTACTTTATCTCTCCAAGTTTTACATTGCACATCTGAAAAATGAGGACATTAATGGTACTTCCCTCAAGGGAGAATTGTAAAGATTACTTGAGCAAATACAAGTACCTAGCTGGCACTCAACATCTCTGCCTACCTTTCTGGTTTTATTTCCCATAACTCTTTCTTATGCACCTTAGAAACTTTCCATCCTGCACTGTGTTCATGTTCTAGAATACCATCCTCACTCAGGCCTCCCATGCTTTTGCATATATTCTTTCCTTTTCCAGAAATATTGTTCCTCGCATACCCCTTCCTGCCCACACTCTTCTTGCAAAAAGCCCATGTACATCTGTAAAGACAATTCATTCCTCCTTCAGGTGTTTTTCTCTTCCAGCTGGCAGCCAAGTAGGCAAGAAGTAGATTTCTTTTTTGAATCTATCTCTAGAGTTATAACTTTCATTCGAAAGCAGCACTTGGCTGTGTGATCAATATTTTCACTACAGTTTTAAAAATCATAGGCAAGGTAGGACATCACACAGTGTCTGCCACTATTTTTGCCTTATCTTCTAGGACATCTCTTTTATAGTGCTAATGTTTGAAAAATACATGGGAAAGCACTGTTAAAAAATAAAGTGATATATAAAAATCATAGTTAGACATATACTACTAAAAACAAAATAGGAACAAGTGTAAAGCTCTAGAATGATGGAAAATTGTTGAAGTATGAAGCATTCAACTTTAAATTATCTTTTTTCTTTTTTTAACCATCTTAAACACTTTGAAGTGTACAGTTCAGTAGTATTAAGTACATTCATACTGTTGTGGAACAACACCTTGAACAATAACTCCCCATTTCTGTCTCCCCTTAGCCCCTAGCAAAAACTTTCTATTTTCTGTCTCAATAAATTTGACTTTTCTAGATACCTCATATAAATAGAATAATAGTATTTGTCTTTTTGTGACTAGCTTATTTCACTTAGCATAATGTCTTCAAGATTCACACATGTTGTAGTGTGTATCAGAATTTCCTCCCTTTCTTAAGCTGAATAATATTCTATTATATGTATATATCTTGTTTTGTTTAGCCATTCATCTGCTGATGGACACAAGGTGCTTCCATCTTTTGGCTATTTTGAATATATGCCTATATGAACATGGGTGAGCAAATATCTCTTTGAGACCCTGTTTTCAATTCTTTTGGGTATATAACCAGAAGTGGAATGGCTATATTGTTTATTACTGCATTTTTAATTTTGGGGGGAATATCCACACTCTTTTCCATAGCAGCTACACTGTTTTACATTCCTATCAACAGTGAATAAAGGTGCCAATTTCTCCACATCCTCATCAGCACTTACTGTTTTCTGTTTTTCTTTTTTGTTTCTTTATTTGTTTGTTTTTAATAGTAACCATCCTAATGGGTATATTCCACATTTTTATTTATTTATTTTAATTTACATCCCAGTTAGTTAGCATATAGTGCAATAATGATTTCAGGAGTAGAATCCAGTGATTTATCCTCTACATATAACACTCAGTGCTTATCCCAAAAAGTGTCCTCCTTAATGTCCCTTGCCCATTTAGCTCATCCCCCCACCCTAAACCCCTCTAGCAACCCTGTTTGTTCTCTGTATTTAAGAGTCTCTTATCTTTTGTCCCCCTCCCTGTTTTTATATTATTTTTGCTTCTCTTCCCTTATGTTTATCTGCTTTGTATCTTCAGTCCAAACATACGAGTGAAGTCATATGAAATGCGTCTTTCTCTGACTGACTAGTTTTCCTTAGCATGATCACTCTAGCTCTAGCCACATTGTTGCAAATGGCAAGATTTCATTGTTTTTGACCACTGAGTAATATTCCATTGTATATATATGCCACATTTTCTTTATCCGTTCATCTGTTGATGGATATTTGGGCTCTTTCCAAATTGGCTATTGTCAATCATGCTGCTCTAAACATTGGGGTGCCTATGCCCCTTCGTAACAGGTTACTGGGGTCTGCCACTGATTTTCTTAGTAGATCTTTCTTCTAGGAAGTGCTGACTCCCTAGCCACAAAGAGCAGGTCCAAAAACACAGAGGGAGTTTCCTCATGCTAATGTAAGCTTCTGGGCCTCAAAACAACAACAACAACAACAACAACAAACAAAAAAAAACAAATTTGCAGTTGTCTTTGACTTTTTGGCTACCAAACTCAAATTTCTAGCTATACACTTCACTATCTCAGGGTTTTAGTCCTTCTTAATTTGGGCTAACACTAAGTTAATTTTTTTGACTCAAGACTCTGTTCAATTTTCCTGCCCTTTATAAAATATTAATTAACTCCTCAGACAAAATTAATGTATGTCTTCATTTTTTTTTCCAAGACATTCTGTAAATTGCTTAGGTTCGTGTACCTTACATTATGATTGTTTGCTTCTATATTTGCCTCTGGAGCAGACCCAACAGACTTAATCACCATTCCCTTTTTTTTTTCTTACTAAAAAACAACTATGATTTTATTTTGAATAGCCTATATCCAACTAAAAACTTATATTCCCCATACTCTCTGGGAGCTACTGTTACTCATCACATGACACAGTTCTGATCAATGAGAACAACTGGAATATTGGTGATTTCTAAATATGCTTTGGTTTCCTAATATGGGTATAGTTCCCTTCTTCACAGCTGAAGTATAAGGAGAGGTGAGACATGGGGTAGCCGTTTTGGAGTCAGGTGGCAACCATGAAAATAGAAGCCGTATATGAAGGATTTTGAAATAAAGTAGGTAAAAGGAAGCTGTAGTGACATTATGGAACTTCTCTACCATGTCTGGCTGTGTATTATGGATTTTTTGAATAATATGAAAAAATGTCAACCTGTTTGGTAAAGCCAGTGTTCCTGAATTTTTTAACATCACAAAATATATAGAAAATGATAATATTTGAAACTTCCAAGGAAAAAGGAAACTCACAGACAAAGTCAAATATTTAAAATGATCTCTTTGCTCTCAAGTGGAGGAATGAAGGGCTCATTGTCTTTTCACACCTATATATAACCTATTGACAAAACAAGAACATCCTATATAGAATCCTACTGGGAATCCCTTTCTAAGCCACACTACTCATATTGCTTTTTCAGGGAGCCAAACACAGTTTCTAACAGTTTCTCTAGCTAGACAATGAGGTTACTGAGAGCAGACCTATGCATTATTCATCATGTTTCTCTCTTACCTAGTATGCTGTTAGAAACTTAATAGTTGCTCAATAAGTATTTATTGAATAAATGAAAAGAAAAAACAACTCATTGTTCCAGACTGGTTTTCTCACAGTTCTGGATAATGCTCATTTCTGACTCAAAACGTTTACTCAGATTCCCTCAACCTGGAAAAACTTCTTATCCTTCTCCAGGTAGCCAACTCCTACCCATTCTTCAAAGTCCTTTTCAAGTCTCTCTTTTCCATGAAAGCCTTCATATCATTTTGGCTCAGATCACACCACTGTACTTTCCTGTACTCCAATACCTCTTGCTGAAAGAAAGGTTCACTGTGGCCTTAATCAATTTGTATCTTCCAACTAATGACCCAGCTTTTCCATTTTGTCATATGCTAACTACATTTTCCCCTGACAAACTTGTACTTAGGATATTGTTTTCGTAAAAACAGTTTTCATACCATGAAAATACAACGGATAAAAATACTTAAGACAATCAAATAAAAACATAAACTATAAATATTATAGTTTTAATGTTCTCTTTGGGGAAACATTCTGCCTGAAGTGGATCAGCTGCAGTTTTAGGGTTTGTTTTGTTTCATTTTTTAATATGGATCTAGTAAAGTTGGGCTAACTGCACCAAATTAGGCAAAATCTCCTTAGGATAAGCCCTAAGATTTTCAGGATCCCAAGCTCTTAGTACTGCATTTAAAGATATGATCATCTGTCCCAATTTTTTTTGACTGAAAATTTGACATGAAGATGGGCTTATAAAGGTTTTTAGATGGTAAACTAGATGGGATACTTTTTACAGGACTTTTATTTTCTTGAAGAATTCTCCCCTGCCTAGCTCATCAACCTTAAATATTATGGAGAAAAGCTCACATTTCTGGAAGCAATTTAAAGCCTTTGGATCAGTGCTTAGTGCTTCCCCTTCAGCTCTAGGAATCCACTAGTATTCCTCTTGATACAATCAAAGTATTCTTTGCTCACTCTGAAACTTTTTTTTTGAGTTTTTACTTTTCCTGCTCTTCAGTGTTTTGGAGAGAGGGAATATTTGCCAAACTTTGTACTCAGGTGTGTTTTATTATACAACCATATCATTAAAAATTATTGCATTTTGTACATATATTTAGTGAGTTGGACACTGATTAAACACTCTGGTGTGTCACCTTTCTACCGCTTTCTTTAAAGTAGATTTGGAGGATGATTCAGGCGTAATTTGATTCTATCAGAAGGAATATCACCCTCCAGTATGCCTACCCACTTTTCTAAAGTGATATAAAGCTGAAATAATGGCCTTATAATAAGGAAACTTGCACCTTTACTTTCAAGATTGTGCATTCCTTACTGAACTGAATGGGTTGATAAGTGTTCTAGATTTGTTGAGTAAACACTCATGGCTTATAAATATACTTAATTTTGGGTTGTACTATTTGTTTATCCTTTAGGTGTTCATATGTGATAGTTTTCAATCTTAAAGAGCAGTTATACTAAAATATCTTCAAAACTGAAGAGTCACATCCCTGGCTAGAGATAGATTGTCTATTGTTCAGTAAAATTTGCACCTGGCTGATTCAGGGTAGTTTATTTTGAAAGGTTGGTTTATAGTATCATAGAAATCCACTAAAAGGAAGCTCAGAGGGCTTACCTACCAGGTAATACTGTCACCTGCATTCAACTTGCAACTGCTTTTGAATTCAGAACCATAAGGTCTCTGCAGGTATGGCTTTCAGTAGGTTGTAAAGTGCTTAAACAGATGAGACATTGTTATTAGTATGGTTAATATATTTTCATTGTATTGGTGTTGAAAGTGATTTTCCAGATAATGGCTTAGACAAATATTTGTGGAATCTGTCCAGTTAATCCACAAAAAAATGCACACTGGCTTTCAAGAACAATTCCACTTTTATTGAATGTTTTTGATCAAGTATTTAACTCCTGCATATTTCTTACTACTTTGTTGAAGATTCTGTTTATTTTCTTTTTGAAGTCATTGTTATTAAATTTTTTCACTTGATAGTGACTTCTGACTAATCCAAAAATTCATTTTGAGCTAAGAACTACATGTTTTATTATATTTTAGGTGACTCATTTAAAAAAATAATATCAAAAAAGGTTTTTTTATATTCCTACAGATATCATGGAGTGTAGGTCAAAGGGTCATTTGATCCTTATTAGATGAGAATCTATAGCCGGGGGCCCAAAACCAAATTAATTGTTCACTCCTTATCCTAAGAATTAGCCACAGAAAAGCAATGTCACCTATTTATTTCACCAGGAAATTAAGTGTCTCTTATGTAGCAGTCACTATGCTAGATGTTGGGGGTACAAAAAAATAAAAAAAAAAGAGGATTCATGAAGACAAAGAAATGACTGACATTGGAAAGTACAATTTCAACTTCCTATAATTAGGGGGATGGTGTGGATATAATACTTATGAACTGTGTGACCTAGATAAGTCACTTACTCTGCTTCAGCTCCAATTCCTCTATTGAAATGGGGGATATTAGCCATAGATACTTTCAGAGTTGATGGAAAAGTGAAATGGGATAGAGCTGCCTGGTACAAATACAGTAAATAAAAACAAAAACAAAGATCTAAACTTTTGAATTATTTGGAGTTCACCATATTTAGATGCCATTTATATCCTTCTCCACATATCTCAGCTGATAAATATCTTAGCAACTGTTTAAATATTGATTTTATTATTTCTCAGTTTCTTTGAGACTTTAAAATTGCCAAATTCCTGTTTGTTGTTATTAACTTCGATGAGGAATAAGGAAGCTATTACAGCTGTTTTGGGTTTGGTAGACTGTTCCTACTCTGACATTTTCTTTGTCTTTGTTTTCCTGACTCAATTATAAAATGTATACCACCAATACCAACATCCCTCCACCAACAAATTAAAGAAAAACAACCCTTAGAAATAGGTGTATTAGTTTCCTCTTGCTGCTGTAACAAATTACCACAAACTCATTGGCTTAGAGACACCAGTTTCTTTACTTACAGTTCTGGAGATCAGAAGTTTAAAATAAGTCAACCGAGATGTGTTCCTTTTAGAAGCTCTCAGGGAGAGTTCATTTCCTTGTCTTTTCTAGCTTTCAGGGGCCACACACATTCCTTGGCTCATAACCCCACATTGCTCCACTGTTTCACTTGTCACTCGGCCTTCTCTGATTCTCCTCCTCCTTATTATAAGGCTCCTTGTGGTGACCATGGGCCCACATGGATAACTCAAGATAATCTCGCATCTCAAGATCCTTAACTTATTCATGTCTACAAACCTCTTTTTGCCATGTAAAATAACATATTCACAAGTTCTAGGGATTAGCCTTGGATATCTTTGGGAGACAATTATTTTACCTACCACAATAGCTTAGGAAGATGAAAATAAATCTGAAACATGTTTAAATTCTCAGGAATTAGCTGGAATGGCAGGAAATAGATGAAGTTCAGGCAATGAAGAAACATGACATTATCTTTCTTTTATTTTCTTTTATGAAAAAATCATTTTATGTTTATTTATTTTTGAGAGAGAGAGAGAGAGAGAGAGAGAGAGAGAAAGCATGAGTGGGGGAGGGGCAGAGAGAGAGGGAGACACAGAATCCAAAGCAGGCTCCAGGCTCTAAGCTGTCAGCACAGAGCCCGATGCAGGGCTCAGACTCACAAAACTTGAGACCATGATCTGAGCTGAAGTCGGACTCTTAACTGACTGAGCCACCCAGGTGCCCAGAAAATGACATTATCTTTCAATGGACATAATAAATTCTGTTAAGATTCATTGAGGCAAAAGCCAAACAGTAGTGTGAATTATAGAATTTTATTTGTAAAAACAGTATTTTCGCATTGAGCACCAAGGAATAAATTGGAACTAAGCTGACTGAAAATGGCCTGGTAGACATTGTTGAAAAAACTTGTTTTAGGGAACAGATAGAATAGATAGAAATTAGCGTATGGATCCATCATGAAATAATACAATTTATTATTTTTTAGAGTAATAGAGACATCACAGAGAAGTTTCTTAAATATTATTTTCCACTTAATACTCTGAGCAGCCTTGTAAGGTAGATAGGGAATGTATTTTGAACCATGTATTACTGTCAAAGCACTGAGGCTCAGAGATATTAAATAAGTAGCTCTTGTTTATAGGCTGGAATGCTAACTATGGATCTGACAGGCAAAGTTCAGGTCTGTGAATTCTCATGCCTGAGGGTACTTGAAATCCATTTGATCCCCAAAGTAGCTGAATGATCCCTTTCAAGTCTTGTTTACACTATGAATGCCTCTTGCCATTCTGGATGATTATACCCTAAGGCTTCAGAAAAGTCTCTAAATTAACAACATCCTATTTCCTTATTTCTCATATCACTCTTCATGTAATTCATCACATCACAGGGGTGAGCTACTATTGCAATTGAGTACTATGCTTTTTATTATTTTACCTTCTGTCATGACCACCAGCAAACTAACTGTTGTCTTTCATTTTCTGGCCCATTTCTAATAAAGGGTCGAACATTTTTATCACTCTTGAAGATAACCTACCTGCATTTTATCTGAGGATTTATTAATCCTGTTAAATAACGAACCACTTGTAGCTGTCCAACATTAGAGCACATGTCCTAGATGCTGTTCATATGAGATGCACCAACCCTGAAAAGTACACCTGCAAATAGGAGCATCTGTCCCTGTGACTCTCAACATGAGGTTCACAGTAGATAAGCCAGGTCTCCCCATCAGGTCCCCTGGAGAGCTTCTGCTCTCGTGCTTGCCTCTGGAGGACACGTACTTGTGTCTTGGTGATCTCACTCCATCGTATGCATTTTATGTTTGTCATAGAGCCAGTGTTTTACGTCAGGCCAACAGAAGCATACTCTTAAAATTTGTTGCTGTCTATCCTCAGTTTCAACTGGTCTGGGGGATAGCAACTTATCTTTTTGAACTACCCCCAAAGTATCTCAACGTGAAATTCCATCATTCCAAATTTAGTCTCTAAATGTAAGCAATTACCACCCAGCTGTTTTCCTGTGGTAAAACAAAATCTCGATTTTCTGTTAAGGTAAGAGGTACCGTTTATTTAAAGATATGTAGTGAACAACAAAAATGTACCAAATGACTCCCTGTGCTCTGCAGCTTTACAGAGCCCCATGATTCAAATGTGTGCCTTAACAACATAAATCACAGTGTCGTAGGTCCCTGGCTTCATTCTTTCATGGCCCACCTGTGCATTTCCCAAACACCTTCTGACCTTATTTTCTTAGGTAACTTCATGTGCTTCCATTAGTAGGACCACTCCTAATCATTTATAAGTGAACTGAATACTGAAGAAAAAACCCTCAGTCTAGCCTCTGTGTGAATTACCACAGGATCCTGCTATTGCAGTTAATTAAGTGCCAAGCAGGGAGGCTCCTTACACACCCAACTTCGGCGCACAACTCACCTTTTATTCCTTCCAAAGACTTTGTGATTTCATCTTCTCATATATAGCGTAAGTGGCTGTTACCTTCACTTTGAAATATTATTTTTTCTTTAATAAATATCTTGGTGTATGTCATTGTCCAGTGAGGCTTACGGATTAAGGAAAAAAAAGTCAACAAAACAAAACAGAGAGTACTCTGTCATTTTGAAAGGTTCCAGTTGCATGAGCCTTTATGACAAAGACTTTTGCAATATTTTGTATCAACAGCTTGCCAAGTGGGTCCCAGCTCATTGTATGTGTCATTGTTTCCCAACCTGAATTTGCTAATCTGCTCTTCTCTTTGTAGGTAACAGTACCTAGGAAACTACGCTAACCCTGTTTCACATGAATTCTGCTTCCCTCCTTTTCTGAGCATTCTCCACTGAAATGAATAATATAATGCATATATATATCTGGTAAATGGCTCATTTTAATCAGGCTCTTCTGTCTCTGTGGTACCTCAGATCTAAGAGAACAACTTTGACTTTTGATCATTGCCTTTTATTTTACTTTACAAGCTCTCATTTTACTGCCTGAAGCCAAAAATCATTTCTTTAAGAAAGCACTGCTATTTAGTTTCTTCATCATTTAAAAACCTATGGTCTGAGATCCTCCTCCCCACTCAGCCCCCACATCAAGAGCAAGTGACCTTATTGCTAGCTGAATATTGTTCTTTGCTCTAATACTCAGATCCCCACCATCTTGCACACTCCTGTTACTGTTGTCTGTTCTTACTGTTGTTGACAGAGCCAACCCCATGATAAAGTCAATGAAAGCAATTGCTCTGCACCTTAAGCATAGGTACCTTCACATCTCTATGACCAGGACACAGGTCAGAGAGTTAGAGTCGGGGTTGACAGGAAGGTAGGGAGATGGTGATGGGAAGGTCTTTGATAGAACCAGAGCTTACATTTTTAATAAGTTACCAATATCTCTTTCTGCTCCATATCCCTCTTTCTCCTATCCCACTTCTTCCCCCTCAAAAAAAAAAAAAAACTATAAGTGATAATACTTCATTCATCTATTAATACATCTCTGTATCAAGCAATCAACATCAACTCTGGCTGTGTACAGCTCAAGCAAAATTTACAGGGGCTCACAATAGTAATGAGAGGTAAGTGTAGAAAAATAACCCAGGCCCAGGACCACCTAAGGACTGACAGTAGGAACCCCATCAGTGGTGATACCCTAGAATCAGTCTGATCCACATGCTGCTAGAATGCATACCAGGGCACCTTTAGGGGGGAGTGAGTCTGAATGACTACAGCTATTATTAGTCCAAACTAAGTTTTTGTGTAGATTAGGACATAGCACCTTATCTGGGGAGAGGCAGATAAGCAGATCCCCGCTGACTCTGAGTGCCCATTGGCCTTCTTAACATGTTGTCCTCATGAATAAGACACAACTTGCACAACTGTTCCCATGACTCTGCCCTTGAGCTGTGCCTGACTGAAGCAGGCATGGGAGAGGAAGAGGACTTAATTCATCCCATATTCTTAGTAGGAAGTGGGTGCTCTTTACCGTGGGGAATTCCCCAAAAGGAAAAACAGAGGAGGGCAATTGAAAAGAGTTTAAATATTGGGAATATATGAGCAAGATTCACTGAACATGCCCTTTGTTACATTTTTGCACTTGAATTTTCCCTTGAATGAAAATACCTACAGACTTTTGATACAGACCAGGATGTGAAGGATTTCACTCTTTATGATTTGTATAGGCTCTAATATCCCTAAGTGCAGCTTTCATAGACTTTCATAAGACCTCATATAACTGATATTACAGGAAAATGTTAAATCTTCAGTGTTAGACAACTAGGAAATCATTTTGTCTTATTTATGATACCATTTTTACGGAGAGATAATTATACAAACTATATAGCTCAGGAGTTGTGATGTTTAATACATAAGTGCTTGGATCAAATTTTGGTTTCACTTAAATTAATTGCATGCATGTCTAGATTAGTAATCATATGTTCTTGGTGTATCTGGAATAAAGTAGTACAACATCCTTTTAAGGTTTTTTTTTGCATATATTTGTAATGATCCAGTAACTTTCTGATTAAACATAGATGAAACACATACTTTTCATTTCTTCCCACTGCTAAAACCTCACTAAAGTGAAAGTAAAGGAATTTAATGTGGTAAAAACACACTGAAGAAAAATAATGCACAAGGAGACAATAATAGGTGGAAATGGCAAGTGCTTGTAGTAAGTGGAAAGTAAATGGAGGGGTTAGTAGAGCTGAGAAAGCTGGATGAAAGTGCTGGCCGGAAAGAAAGGCAATGAAAACTGAGCTTAGTTTTCTCCCCAGAACACTGGACAGAATCACATTAAGCAGGAGAAGGTGTGGGGCCTCAATCAGGATGCTGGTGGGGAGCTTCTATAGAGACAATTAGGTAAGATCTTCTCCACTGGTGTGTACAGTCAACAGACTCACCCATCCCCAGTCTGACAGGTGACTGCAGGTTTATTCTGAGTCAGAACAAAAGGCCCTGGGCTCAGGGCCAGGAGTTAGAACAGAAGCAGAAGAAAGGAGCCAACCTGAAAACAAGATTGAGTAAAAGTCTACGCATTGAATGGTGTAGCCACTAGCCCCTGCTATTGCTTCACATACATGGCTAAGATTGGGAGATGTTGGTTTGTTTGTTTGCTTTTTCTGGTTGAGGGGGAGCAGGGGATGGAAAGCCTTGGGGTGGGTGGTAGGGTGAGGTTTCCAATATGAAACAAAAGGATTCCCAATAAATCACTCTCAAGGACAAGCCTCTCAGCTGGAAGGTTCCTTCCCCTCAAACAGAGTTTCTGTTCAGTCTTCTAATGCCTCTTTCTTAAAAATGAACAAAATCTCTGGCTATTGAGGAAAGCTCTACTCAAAAATAAAAGCACCAAAGAGGGAAAAAAAGAACTCAGAGAAAACAAGGAATGCAGAGAACGGACAAAAGCTGTGATTAAAACTATTATTTATGTTCTCAGATAAATGAGGAGTCAATGCACTCAATAGGGTACTATAAAAATGGAACTGTCAGTTAGATAGATGGAGGTCTTGAAAAACTAGAAGTATGAAAACGGGATGAAAGATTCACCTGAAGACCTATACAAAACCAAGTTATCCTCATAGAAAGCATAACAAAATTAAGTGGGAATTATGATAGGCATAAAAAGATAAGAATATTAGTAGACCAGTCCAAGAAGTCCAAAGGCTGACTGAAAAGAATTCCAGAAAAAGATAACAGAAGGGAAGAAATTAGTAAACAACAAATATAAAAAAAGGGTCCAAAACGGAAACACCTAAGTTTCCAAATTTAAAAAAAAAGCCTAAAAAATGTCCAGCACAATTATTTTTTTAAAAGAAAATGATCACAATAAGGCCACTTAGCAGATCACTTACATATCACTGTAAGACTTCAAAATACTGGCAATAAGGACCACATGCAAAAGTTTTCAAATAAGAAATTGAAAGTTTACATATGGAAAAAAAATAGGGTCAAATTGGACTTCTTAAGAGAAATAACTCAAAGCAAGAAATCAAAGAAGAAATGAGGATAGAATTCTGAATTTTCCCAAACCAGAAAATGACATCACAAGAAAGGAAAACTAGAGATCAATATCTCTCATGAACATAGATGCAAAATTCCTCAATCAAATCCAGTAATATATTAAACATTATACAATAAAACCAAGTGGGATTTTCCCCAAATATGCCAGTCTGGCTTAACATATGAAAGCCAATTAAGGTAATTCATTACATCAACAAGCTAAAGCAGAAAAATCATATTATCATATCAACAGATGCACAGAAAGTATTTGACAATATCCAAGAACCATTCATGATTAAAAATAATACAACAATATAGGAATAGAGGGGACGTCTTCCACATTGATATAGAACACTTAAAAAAACGCTACAGCTAACATTATATTTAATGTTGATAAGTTAGGTACTTCCCCCCTCAGATCAGGAACAAGCAACGGTGCCCCTCTCCCTACTACTATTCAGCATCATAGTAGAAGGCCTAACTTGCATGATAAGGCAAGACAAGTAAACAAAGATATACAGACTGGGAAAGACAAAAAAATTGTCTTTGTTCATAGATGACATGATTGCCTAAGTAAAACATACCAAGAAATTAACAACAAAAATGCTTGTAAGGATGTAGAGCAAAGCTCTTATTCATTGCTGGGGGGTGCAGAATGGTACAGCCACATTGGTAGACAGTTTGGAAGTTTCTTAGATAGTTAAATTTGGGGGGAACCTGGGTAGTTCAGTTGGTTAAGTAACCAACTCTTGGTTTCAGCTCAGGTCATGATCTCACAGTTCATGAGATCGAGCCCCATGTAGGCTCTGTGCTGACAGTGCAGAGCCTACCTGCGATTCTCTCCCTCTCTCTGTCTCGTCCTCCTCTCAAAATAAAGTAAACTTAAAAAAAAAAAGAAAGTTAAATTTGATCTTAACATATAATCCAGCTATTGTGCTGCTAGGTATTTACCTAAACGAGTTAAAAATTTTGGTTTTACCCAAACTGGCACATGGATGTTTATAGGAAACTTATTCACAATTTTCAAAATACTGGAAGCAACCAAGGAGTCCTTCAGAAGATGAATGGATAAATATTCAACAGAATGTTATTCAGCAATAAAAAGAAATAAGTTATCAAGTCATGAAAAGAGATGGTGGAAAATTACGTGCATATTGCTTTGTGAAAGGGTCTCTGGAAAAGCTAAATACTGTATGATTTCAACTATATGACATTCTAGAAAAGGCAAGACTATAAAGACAATACAAAGAGTGGTGGTTGCCAAGAGTTTTGGGGAAGGGAGGAGGGCTGAATTAAAAAAAAATCTGGACCTCAATGAACTGACAATTCTCCTACATGCGAAATGAACTTATCTTATCCCAAGATCCCAAAAAGTCTTATCCCAATATGGAGTCAAGTTCAGGTCCAGGTCCAGAATATTTTATCATCTAACTTAGTGTGAAGTGGAAAGGTATAAGAGGAGGCTTCTTAGGGGAAATTGTCAGTCACAACTTTTCAAGCATGATTTCTCTTGATTTGAAGGCCTATGAACTAAAAGACAAGGTATTTGACCCACTTCCCCATTATGCCCCTTCTATACACAGACCTCGTGATTGAATATTTATAATTTAAAAACCAGGCAGAAGAGAAGCTTCTAGTGGTCACTGTCAGTAACAGCTATGAAATCCAGTCGGACACCTGTTTCCAATCCTTGATTAGGGCTCCGTTCTCCTTCCTGCAAGTGGCTCTCCATTCTCTTGAGTCCTCTTCCTTTCCTTTAGAAATGGCCTTTTTGTGGCTGAGAGGCTTTCTCAGTCTGCTTCCTGTTCATGAAAGTTTAGGGACTCAGGGACCTCTTTTCAATGTAAATGATGTCTGTCCAATTCAGTCAAAGTTGGAGGTGCTACCAGCAATTATAGTTCTCTTAATAGCATTTTGGGTTTCTTATGCATCTTATTGTAGTTGACTCCATTAGACAAAGCCACACCCACAGATCTCTCTGAGACAGGCTTCACTCTACTTTGGGCTGAACTTAAAGGTCTTTTAGACAAGGCCTTTAAGATTCTTACCTCCTTTTGTCGAGGTAAGAGAGTCTTTGCAATGCAGCCTTGAAGTTTTTCTGAGGTGACAACCAGGACTTTAAATAGTTTACTCTAACTTAATCTGACCACCTAATTAAAAATGTTCTTCTTTCCCTTACAACATAGGCAATCATAGAACTTAACATTTTTTGATATTTTTTAGTTTATTTTTAAAAATTTATTTGATTTTTACAACCTCTGCTCATTAAAATGTAAGAGCCATGGGGTGGGGACATTGTTCTCTTTTCCTTTTGTGTGCTCAGGGACTAATCCAGTGAATGCTGCATAGTGGGCCCTAACTGTCTGTGCATGAGCCAATAAGCGAGCATTACTACTAATAGTGATATTTATTCTACTTTTGCGAGGCTATTGATTTAATAATTATTACAATTACGATAGAAAATCATTTAGAAACAGAGCCACATGTTTCCATTAGAGATGAGTCCTGGGTTAATTATAGGCTCCTTGTGGCCGTACCATAGTGGAGAGGGTGGGGGTACATTCCAAAAGGTACCATTATTCTTTCCTTTGACCTAAGTCCATATGAGATTTTCACATCAGTGGAATTAACTATTCTTATTCCCAGTTTCTTACTTACCTCACAGAACTGTTAGAAATGTGAAAAATAAATTTCTGTATAGCATTTGACCAAAGAAGAACTCAATGTTGTGTAGCTTTTATTGTTAAGAAGAGAGGAAGAGAACCTCTATCCTTGAATGTACCCTTACATTTCATTCATCATTCTTACTTCAGTAATGAGATATTTGACCTTGAAATATATCTTCAGAATATATTTTTTTCATCGTCTGACATATTTGATGTGCTTCTATTAATTTAAATAGATTCTCATCATAAAATATTCAATTACAAGAACAACAAGTAATAGAGAAGTATTGCTTATGGAAAAATTTACCTCTTATTAAAATAGATGTTGAATTAGCTAATGGGAATTTATAGTCTAGTTGCAGTTAGGTTAAACCACATCGACAAAATTGGGACATTTCTATTTTTCTGTAAACACCCTCTAATATCATCACTCATTCTAAATTGAAGAGAAATGATAGTATGTTGGAATTATTTCTCAGCATTGTCTTTGTTTTCTGTCTTTGTGAAGTCCACACACACAGCTATGTATTCATTTTCAAAGTCAGTATTAGCCCAGAGCTTCTTAACTCTGATTCCCTGTGTTTATTTTAACACTTTATATAACATTCAACCCTCACGACAATGCTATAAGATAGATATTACATACAGTAGGATTAGACAAACATTTTCTGTAAAGGGCCACAGATAAAATACCTCAGTTTCTGTAGACTATGTGGCCTGGATCATAACCTTCTGCCTAGTAGCTAAACAATAGCATAGAAAGCAGACCATATCCAAACAAATAAGCATGGCTATGTTACAATTAAACTTTATTTATGGATCATGAAATGTAAATTTCATGTAGAGTTCACGTGTCATGAAACATTATTCTTCCTTTAATTTTAACACTTAAAAATATTTTTAAAAATTAACTTGTAAGCTGTACCAAAATAGGTGGTGAGCCAGATTTGGCTCACAGGCCGTGGTTCGCTGATCCCTGTAACATACGGACTAGGAAACGGGTTCAGAGAGGTCATAAACCTTTCCGAAAGTAATACTATCAGTGAGTGTGGAATCTCTGATTCTTAACCCATGTGGTATATTGCCTCTGGATAGTATCCTAACTCTTAAATCTTAAAACTCTAGTTTAACAAAACTGAGATTTCAGATCACTTTTGCTTAGCCTGGAAACCTAGCCACTACTCAGCAGCATTATTTATATGGCAAAAGACAGTCCCAATTCTAAGTGACATCACTACTTTGGGATGATTTCCTGTTCTGGGGACTACTTATAAATACATATATACTTACATATGAAAGTAATTGTCCTTCTAAGCATTTAAACAATAGTGTTATAATTTAATATATGATGATTCATTTTCACCAGTGTGCAAACAGATGCATTTTCAGCTGACAAGCATTTTCCCTTGTGATCTATCCACAGTGCCAACAGTTGAAGCACCCCTGCCCTCTGCCTCCTCCCTCCCAGTTGGGGATAGATAGAGGTTAGCTCACCAGCCAAACAGGAGACCATAGATTTCCCCCCAGGTGATTCAGAATGATCATAATATTTGCACAAAGCTCTGCTTTGCCTCATGTTAGTGCAACTACAACTATATAGTTGACTGAACATCTGGGGCAGTGCAGGATATAAAATCATTTTCCCAACCCTGAAAAAAAATGTGTCTGTACACATGCTTATATTTATGCCTCCTCTCCCCCATGTCTTCATGTCCCCATCTTTCCTCCTCTGGGGAGATTTGGGCCCAGGCTGCTTGTTGGGCCTACTCATTATCTTGAACTCTGAAACTCTAACCTTTTATATTTTAATTCTAAAGGGAGCATTGTTCCAAATCATCTATTATTTTCAACAAGGGCAAAATAATACAGGCTGTCAAGGGCCCCTAAACACAGGTAATTTATTGCTCAGAAATGCTGGATTGAATGTGTTCCCCAAGAAAGCATTCTTCAAAACTAAATATTAGGCACCACCGTGTAGGAATCTGGCTGTAAATGATTAAAAACACAATGGATCACTGGTCAGTTGTTTGGTCTGTCTAGAATCATTATGCTTGGAAAAGACGTTAAGCTAGGAAAGGCAACCCTTTGAGGTCTGTTCTCTATAAAGAAAGAGGATTAGAAAAAAAAAAAAAAAAGCCCAGTGCTCCTCCCCCATCATCATAGACAATGTGTGTGTACACACACAGACACAGACAAACACACCCAGAGCCATAGATTGCTCAGATAGCCCAGGGCTAAATGTGAAGAATTATAAAGGAAAGATTTAAAAATGCAAGTTTGAGCAGTGATTTAAAACAGAAGGAGGAAGTCAAAGCAAATGAGTATTATTTAATCCTATAAATTTGTGATCCTATGGTGTATGTAAAGATGTAGGTAAGAGGCCTTTGTTTGCTCACTGTTGTGGCTAGAAGCCTAGGAAAATAAATTTATTCAGGCATGCCAGTCTGTCTGCAAAGACTTCCATTTCGCCTTTTATGGAAATCCTAAACAAAGAAGAGTATCTTTGCTTCTGTCAGGAAAGCAGTTTCAATCAGACTGATGAATAAAAAGCACAGCTGCCAAACACGATCCAGGGCAGGGTAAAGTTTAGGTGCCCAACTGTCCATTATTCTATTAAAATGTGTCATGAACGTTGGCCTGGGCTAATAGAGAGCAAGGCTAGGCAGCACACTAAATTGCTTCTCAGTTTCAAGAAGAATTATATAGGATAAAATGTGGAACCTCAGCATCACAAGACAGCCTGTTCAGTGAGACAAAGGTTTCATTTTGCAGCCACCAAAGATAGAGTCATGCCATTTACATATTTAAGTCTGGGCGTTTGCTTGTCTCCTGGGAACTGTGATTGGTAAATGGTTGTTCTGTGATATTTACACCTTTCATCTGAATTAAGTGAGGCTAAATTATTTCATTCAAAAGCAAACTACAGGACTCTTCCATTTTTTCCAAAGTAGTCTTGAGACCTTAGGAAGCTTTAGGAAGCTCAGATAGCATTTGTTTTACCCCCTCATTTTACAAGTGGACACTTGTAATACTTAGGATAGAGGGATTGTAACCTCTCCCAACCGTGTCCAGAAGTGACACAGCAGCAGCCGGAATCTCCAGTCCCAAACCCATACTCTTCTGCTCAGATTTTGAGTGGAGAAACATCATGTCTGTAGTCCCTGAATAATATTTGCAGAAGGGGACACCTGCTATTTTGATGATCACAAACAACAAACAAACAAAACGAGCAGCAAGAAGATCTGAGGCAGAAAGAAGCATACTCTTTGGTGGCAACTGTTATAACAGAGGAGTAGCAGAGTCCTTCTTTCTAGATAAACACAAATCTGACTATTGTAACAAATAAGGCAGAGGATCAGAGAAAGAAAGAGAGAAAGAAAGAAAGAAAGAAAAAGAAAGAAAGAAAGAAAAAGAGGGAGGGAGGAAGGAAGAAAGAGAAAGGAGGAGGAAGAAAGAAAGAAAAGAAAGAATGAAAGAGAAAGAATGAATGAAAGAAAGGAAAGAGAGAGAGAGAGGGAGGAAGAAAGGAAGAAAGAGAGAGGGAGGCAGGGAGAGAAGGAGGAAGGAAGGAAGGAAGGAAGGAAGGAAGGAAGGAAGGAAGGAAAGAACTACGTTTCTCACCAAATTACTACCAGAATATGACCTATTTTTGTTTACTTTCAGACCATTGACTTTATGTCATGATATCTTGAGACAAATGCTTATTGCTTATTTTTTAAAGGCTGTTGTATCAGTTAGTATCTATGAATTACTCTATAGCTTAATGTTGTAAGACGATAAGCATTCATTGTTTCTTTGGGTCAAGACTTCAGATGTGGCTTAGCTGGATAATTTTGGTTCAGGGTCTCTTACAAGGTTGTAGACCAGGCATTTGCAGGGGCTGCATCATCTTAAGACTTGGCTGGGCCTGGAGGATCTGCTTCCAAGAAGGCTTACTCACACGGTGCTGAGAGTTGGCAAGAGGCTTCAGTTTCTCCCCACATGGGCCTCTCCATAGACTCCTTGTATATCCTCAAAATATGGTGGCTGATTTCCTCTGGAATGATCAGTCTGGGATAGCGAGGTAAAAGTCATAATGTCTTTAATGACCTAGTCTTGGAAATCACGCACTGTCATTTCCTCACTGTTCTATGGGTTACACAGTTGGCCCTATTTAGTGTAGGAGGGAACTCCAAAAGGGTGTGGAGGCCAAGAGGTGAGGTTCATAGAGGGCCTTCTGGAAGCTGGATTCACTACTGTCTTCACTTAAATTTTTGAGCTACACTGAAGCTATTTGATTGATTTTGCTAAATGGGCTGGTCAGTTCAAACACCCAATTGTTAAGCATACTATCATCTTCTAAAGCACTGTTTTTCATTATCATTATGTACATAATCATAAATGCCTAACATAGTGGCAGCTCTATACAATTTATAAATATTTTTATAGGTATTATCTCATATATTCACAATTTTCATTAGTTTTTTTTTTTTTATTTTAAATGACTTAAGATGTAGAGTTATAAAGAGAGTAAAGGGAATTCCCTCAATCCCTTTAGCCAGCTTTCTCTAATGTCAACACCTTATGTAACTGTAGTGCAGTTGCCAAAACTTAGAAATTCACATTGGGGGCGGGGGTCGCCTGGATGGCTCAGTCTGTTAAGCAGCCAGCTCTTGTTTTTGGCTCAGGTCGTGATCTCAGAGTTTCGTGGGTTCGAGCCCCATGTTGGGCTCTATGCATTGACTGCGTGGAGCCTGCTTGGGATTCTCCTTCTGTTCCTCTCTCTCTGCCCCTCCCCTGATCACACTCTCTCTGTCTCACAAAATAAATAAATAAAACTTAAAAAAAAATTCACATTGGTACAATACAGTTAACTAAACTATAGACTTTATTCAGATTTCCCTAAGGTTTCCAGTAATGTCCTATTTCTATTCTAGAATCCAATCCAGGATACCATATTGCATTTAGTCACTGTCTCCTTAGTTTTCTCTGATCTGTGACTATTGCTCAGTCTTCTCTTGTTGTTTATGGTCTTGACACTTTTAAAGAATATTGGTGTAAGAGAAAGAAAGGGGAAAATCAAGACTCTCAATATTTTA
This sequence comes from Cryptoprocta ferox, assembly GCA_028646485.1. Taxonomy (NCBI): domain Eukaryota; kingdom Metazoa; phylum Chordata; class Mammalia; order Carnivora; family Eupleridae; genus Cryptoprocta; species Cryptoprocta ferox. The sequence continues at coordinate 27,159,250 of CM053571.1, forward strand.
GTATGAGCATCTGAAAAGAGGAAGTTTGCCATAATGGCAGGAAGAAGTTTAGAGTGAAAGATCAGGAGTTCAATTTTGGATATGTTAGGTTGCCTCTGTTTGGAATATCTGTATATAATTTGTGTGATATAGATTAAATGAATCTGGAGAAAATCTGAGGCTCTGGTAATCTGAGACATCTTCTAAGACGAAGCTTAGCACATAGTGTTAGAGCCCTGCCCCAGTCTCAGGGAGGTGAAAGTTATGGCATGGGAAGGCTGGACTTCCTGGAGAAACAGCACTCACAAGATAAGGAGATGTTTTCAAAATACCCAATCCACACTGGATCCTCCAACTCTAAGTTTATTTATACCTTAAAGATGTAATTTTTATCTCCCTCCCCCATGACTGCAATTTTAAAGACTATATCTTTTATTTACTTAACAACAGGATTTGATGATAATTTCACATCCATTTTAAACCTACTTTATGTTTTGATAAGCATTTGTTTCTCAGGCTATAGAGGTCTAAATTTTACAGTCTGTTTTTTTTTTTTCTTAAATATGATCAGCCCTCACTGCAAAGAATTTCCAAAAGAAATCTCTTTTTTCAGAAGGTCAGGCAAGTAGCTATTTAAAGGCACAATTACAAAGCAAGATTGAACCTCATGTACACACTGACAATCATTGGAAAGTCTTAATGGGGAGAAGGAATGAGTTTGTCAGAGATGGCTTCTTGAAGGTGAAGAACATTCAACTTAGCCTTAAAAGAAGTGATGGCTAACATAAGAAAAGGTCCAAGAACAGACTAGGGCCCATTTATAAGATTGGTTTACCTGAGAGCATGAGAAAAGTTCAAATATATATTTTTTGAAGGCAATTATAGGCTTTCTCTTTCATTTTCTTTTGCTTTCTATTTTCAAAAAGCACAATATTTCAAAGAAGCTCATCGTACTTAACTCTCATGTGGTTTAAAAATCTAACTAGACATATGTTGTTAATACTTTTATATGTCAGGAGCCTGGAGGGTAGAAACAATTTGAAACTTAACTTTTAAATTTTGGTTTCCCGACAACACCTTTTTTCTCAGCCTGAAGAATTTTGCAATGCCAAAAGTTATGAATCTTTCCATATCTAAACCAATAACTTGGGTGACATGAAGCAAATGATTGATTGATTATAAATAAAATGATGGGAAACAGGAAGATGTCCCCATTTATTGACACAAATTTTTATCTTTATCATGATATTGAAAAGGTAGGTTACATATATGATAATGACCAAAATAAATAAAAAGAAATAACTTGAAAATATTATAACACGAAAGTGTAATAAGTTTATTATAGTAAGAATGTCTTTCCTCCAAAAAACAGAACTTAAGCTTTAGAGGACACGCAGCATGTCTTCCCCAACAAAGAGGTAGATTCATAGTGATAGTAGCTTAATGAATACATTTAAATTGAATCGGTATGACTCATTTTTTAAAATGTTAATTCTGTAGTCTGAAAAAAGATCAACCTTATTTTTCTCATTTGGAGAGTATTTTCGGATGGCTGTTAAAAGGTGGTTTTCTTCCCCCCCCCCCCCCCGCCTTTCTCTTTCATTCAACTTCTGGAGAGTAACTAGAAACAAATCTGTTGCTTGGAATAAATGTTCAGTCCATATGTTATCTTTCATGGTAGCTGATGGAAGTGTGAAATCCTCCTTAGTAAATGTTGCTTGCGGTCTGTCCCTGCCCCCACCACCATATGTAACACATTTAGGAGCGAGGAGAATGGTTTCTTCATCATTTGACTCTGTTGCTTGCATTTTTCCTTGAATAACATAGAAAATTTAAAGAGAGTCAGTGGTACTAGTACAAAGAGTGGACAGATCAATCAGGCTGTCCTGAAAGGCACTCATGAGCCATGATGAGCAATGGAAAGAAAAAGGAAAAAGACAAAAACATTACGCATATTCTCCAAATCTCTGCACTGATGAAAGAAGCATCATGGACTCTGGAAACAGACCTAGGCTCATTTTGAGCACCACCATCGATCTACCTGGTAGATCTGGGCAAGTTTCTTCATCTGAATCGAAATTTTCCCATCTAGAGAATGGTGACATGTAATACTTACCTTGCTGTGTTGATGCAAGAATTTAAAGAGATAATCCAGGAAAAGGGACTGGAACATTGTAGCTATTTAATAAATACTAGTTTTTGTCTTCCTGTCCCTCCATCTAGCCATTCTTGTTATTGATAACGAAAAATTCTTGTTTGTGTTTCAATGGTTTATGAGGATTCAAGGAAGACCGTGAATGTGATCAAGTACATGTTTTTTGACAGAAGATTTACCAGAATCTTCCTTTCATACTAGAGAGCCAGTCTAAGTTGACCTTTTTTGGCAAAAACCATGAGGTAACTGGAAGACTTGGAAGGGTGTTACTACTGAAGGATATATTTTGGGAAAATTTAACCCCAGGCCAAATGCTTTCTGCTGGGCAAATAGTCCTTGACAACTGAATGCCTCTGAGTTTTGCTGAGAGTCAAATGTGTGGGGTAAGACCCCTTGTGAATTGAAACCTCACAAAAGATTTATATTAATTCCCAGAAAACTAAATATATAGAGTTTCATGCAGCCCTAATTAAAATGTAAAAGCTATTTACAGATTGACTGCACCATCACCACAGAGTAATTGCTTTTCCACACCAAGTGAGTAAAAGATGAAGTAAATGTGCTCAGAAGAGGTTGGAACTTCAATAAAATGTTTCTAAGAATATGTTATGGATGGTGTCTTTCCTGTCTCAAAGCTCAGTCAGAGCTCAACCTCTACAGATTCAAGTTACTGCTGGCCTTGGGTGTCAGAAGAGACCTTTTATTACTCCAGCTTGAGTTTGTTAAAACATGAAATTGCATTCTCTCAAAAAGCTACATTTAATAAATTATTTATTGTTGGTTTTTCATATGTTCTTCTTAGCACTGGGCTCAAAAATCAGAGACATTTTGGCTTTTTATGTACACTAAGTATATTGGCATCCCTTCAGAGGGCAGAAAGAAAGAGTGCAAAGAAAGGTGGCAAACTCAAAAATTCCTCATGAATCCCATTCCAATTCACTCCTTGGGAAAGTGTTCAAGAATCATTTATGATGGAATAATGACCGATCTTGCTCAAAGCAATGGAAAATATAGTTCAAAATAAACCCTCAAAAACTAAAGTGAAAACAAAACAGTTTTTGGGAAAAGATTCACTCAACACAATAAGAGAAAAAGTGGCTTTTCTACACCCCCAATTCCAGAGGCTTTAGAATATATAAGTGGCAAAATAATCAGGAAAAAGGGGAGAATTCTGTCTCTTGAGAATGTTTGAAAAGTAAAACTCCATTAAAGAAGGAATCTAGTTTTTTTGAGAACATATATAATAATCTCATGAGATCAGTATTATTCTCCCCATTTTAAAGATAGGGAACCAAAGGCCATGGGGAGTTAATTATTTTCCACATGGAGAGAAAGTTGCAAAATACAAACTCAAATCCAGTTCATGCTTTTGTCCAGTTCTGTGCTCTTTTCAAAACAAGTGGTCAATTTCAAAATTAAATATAAAATCATATATTTATATATAGTTTCCAAGAAACACCATTTTGATATTAAGATATGACTTGAAATTCAATTGTTTTCATACATTATATGCTACTACTCAGAAAGCTAATAAATGGAAGGGTAGTTGAGATATAGTTGTTTGACCTCAGGTTCCTACTCTAAATGGTAGAAAAAATAATATAGGTGCCTCTGGGTGGCTCAGTTGGTTGAGAGTCTGACTCTAAATTTCAGCCCAAGTCATGATACTAGGGTCGTGGGATGGAGCCCTGCAAAGAGCTCTGCTCCGAAAGTGGAGCCTGCTTATGATTCTTTCCAACCTCTCTCCCATCTCTACCTCGTGTGCTCTCTCGCTCTCTCTCTGTCTCTCAAATTCATGGGTTCATGGGTTTGTGCCCTTTGTCGGGCTCAGTGCTGACAGTGCAGAGCCTGCTTGAGTTTCTCTCTCTCTCTCTGTCTCTCTCTCTGACCCTCCCTACATGTTCTCTTTCTTAAAACAAATAAACAAACTTAAGAAAAAAAAGAAAATATAAATTCTTCAAGGGGTAGGGTGAAGGACAAATTAACAACAATAGTAACCAGAGCAGTTCAGAAATATCTGTGCCTTTTCTGATGAAAATCCCATGGTAACTGAAACCACCTAGTCCTATCATACAATTGTGAGCAGATCTGAGATGGAATGCCAATTCCATTTGTGTAGTAATAGGGAAGGACACTAACTTTTCTACATCCTCAGTTTTTCCATCTGTACAATGGAATCCCAACAGTGCATAACTCACAGAATGAGAAAACATATAAAGGCTGTAGTATGGCAATTAGCACATAGTGAGAATCTATTAATTAATGGTATATATTATTAACACACTGACAATATTTTACCTCACAGCTCAGAGAAGAATTGTACTTTTCCCAAATAAAAAAGAATCTACTCCTAAATTGTTTTAGTTCTTTGTTGACATATGTTATACCAATATTTTAAGACTTCTTTTCTGCAAGGTGTAAATATTGACAAAGCACTTTTATAATGGCTTTACAAGATTGTAGTGATCCAGTATACTCTGTGTGAGATGGTACCTTTTCTAGAACAAACATTTTCACTACAAATAAAAAGAAGCTTTATTTAAGAATTTACACATTAAGGGCACCTAGGTGGCTCAGTTGGTTAAGCATTCGACTCTTGATCTCAGCCCAGGTCACCATCTCATGGTCCGTGCGTTTGAGCCCCAGTTGGGGCTCTGTGCTGACAGCATGGAACCTGCTTGGGATTCCCTCTTTCTCCCTCTGTCTCTGCCCCTTCCCTGCTCTCTCTCTCTCTCTCTCTCTCTCAAAAATAAATAAACTTTAAGAAAAAAGAATTTACACATTAATTTTCATGATCATCATATTTTAGGTTTTCATATTGTCTCCTTTAACATAAACTATACATAGTTAAATTTATCTTCAAATTCTACCTGCCAACATACATAATAAATAGAAATACTAGGGCAGCTGTGTGGTGATCGGCAAAGTAACACTCCTTGCCAAGATATCCGTAGCCTAATTCCCCAAATCTGTCAGTATATTACCTTATGTGGCAGTTTGCCTATGTGATTAAGTTAAGGATCTTGAGATGGGAAGATCTTGGATTACCTGGGTAGGTCCAGTGTAAACACAAGGGTTGTTATAAGAGCAAGTAAGAAGGGCCAGAGTCAGAAAAGATGTGATGAGGCAAGCAGAGTCAGTAGGGTACATTGCTGGAAGGGGGCCATGAGCCAAAAAATGGAGGTAGTTTCTAAAAGCTGGAAATGTCAAGGGACAGATTCTCCCCTAGAGTTTCTGAAGTGAACACAGCTCTCCTGACACCTTGCTTTTGGTCTTACAGGACCCATTTTTGGACTTCTGACCTCCAGAAATGTAAGATAATAAACTTCTCCTGAGTAATGTGAAATAAGTGGAGTCTTTTCTTTTACATTATTATTATTGTTCTTGCTGATTTATGTATTTATTTGCATATGGGAATTAGACAATTCCTTCTCAGTAATTACCAGAGAAACTATGAAATAAAGGGAATTTAGTCAGTGTCTATTATTTTAATAAACAAATTGCTTTTTATGGATAATATGTTTACTAAACGCATCTTCAATTCAGAACAAAGCAGAGCTAACTTTCTTAAGAATCACACAAAGATTGGTCAAAATCTTAAGTATTAAAACAAAAGTAATATTCAATGATCAATTGAACATTAACATTCCCAAGGTTCAGGGGACCCCATATTTATGTCTGTAATCAAAAGCAAACATGTCTACTAGTTGGTAGATGAAGGATATTAATCTGTTCATATAAAACGGAACTTCTTTGAAGTTACCAATATCATTGATGTCCTAATTACATGGTTATATGATATTTTTTCTGATTTTTGAATTCAATTTGTGTATATGGCTGCTCTGGCTGCTACAACAAAATCCCACAGACTGAGTGGCTTAAACAACAGAACTTTATATTGTCATAGTTCTGGAGAACAGAAGTCCAGGATCAAAGAATCATCAGGGTTGGTTTCTGATAAGAATGCTTTTCCTGACTGCTCTGTGTCCTTACACAGCTTTTTTTCTGAGAGATCTCTGTTGTCTCTTTTTATAGAGACACAAATATTATTTATTAGGGTCCCACCCTTACGACCTCATTTAACCTTGTCACCTCCTTAGGAACTCTCTCTCCAACTGCAGTCACTTTGAGCTTCAACATGAATTTTGAGGGGACACAATTCTGTCTATAATAGCTTGCTTAAGGGATGAAATAGAAAGACAGATGAAAGCAAGGACGGAGAGAAGAAAATTGTATTCTACTCCATTGTAACCTCTCTCTTTGGGACTAATTAGAGTTGGGAATTTTATTTGAAAACATGGTTTAAATTTTACATGTTGTTGTAAATTAATTCTGAAGAAAATCCTTGGGTTTACTTTTCTGTACATTGTGTTATTCTTTCTTATTAGTCTGAGAGTTAGATATGCAGAAGAAAATGCTCACATTTAAAAATATACATAAATATATGCCACATTCACATTTTTATTCATTGAAGAACACTGGCATGCTATTATGAAGAATGTGTGAAGAAGTTTCTAATTTTTTGAAAGTCTAACACTTATTCTGATCAGAAGAAGTTAATCTTGAACAAAGCAGAATTCACTATATAGTTTCAACATTTATATTGTTGGCCAAAAAAAAAATGTTAGCTGAATTCTATGCTTTGTTACTAGGTGGGAAATGATCATCAGGCTTTGAATGTAACTTGGGAAAATGTTAAAAAACATTTTAAATATGTAAAAGTTTAAAGTTCAGTTGTGTTTTGTTTTTTTTTTTTTTTTTTGTTTTGGCCACTAATTTGTTGGAAATCTCAGATCATTTTTTGGCTTTTGGAGTAGGTTACCAGTTCTCCACCTCCATCTTGCCCTGCCATCTTGCTTTCCTCCCACTTGTCTTGTGATAGAGGTCTTTGTATAATGGATTTGGAAATACCCTAGAGAAAAATGTCTTTGCTGAAAATTATGAATGAAAATGTCTATAATATATGACCCATGACATTATGCAAAATTCCCCTTTCTAGCCTGCGGATTATCTTCCCAGCCTTATCCTTCATATCTGTCCTGGGTTATGGTGAAATCTCTGCAATGGGCAAGGTGCCTCTCGGACAATGATTCCATCATTGTCTCTCTGCACTCTCCCCCCACCTTCCATTCAGTTCATTTCTCACTGAAACATCTTCTCAAAGAGTAATTCAGATAAACATCCCTGCCCCATGTGTACAACTCTTCAAAGTTTTTAGAATAAATCCAAACTGCAGTTTTTATGTGGTGCCTTCTTTTCATAATTTTGGCCTTGACACCATTCCTATCTATTCTGATAGTTATTCCCTGACTGTATTGGGTTAAGTTTCACCTCCATTCCTATCAGTCAGTTTCTCGTTGTTGCCCTATTTTACTTTCTTTCTTATTTTATTTTATTTTATTTATTTTATTTTTTATTTAAATCCTAGTTAACATAAGTGTAATAATGGTTTCAGGAGTAGACTGATTCATCATTTCCATACAACATGAACCGAGTGTTCATACAAGCAAGTGCCCTCCTATGCCCATCACTCATTTAGCCCATCCTCCCACTCCACTCCCCTCCCCTCCAGCAACTCTGTTTGTTCTCTGTATTTAAGAGTCTCTTGTGGTTTGTCTCCCTTCCTGTTTGTATCTTCTTTTTCCTTCTCTTCGACTATGTTCCTCTATTTTGTTTCTTAAGTTCCACATGAGTGAAACCATATGATACTTGTCTTTCTCTAACTGACCTATTTTGCTTAGCATAATATACTCTAATTCCATCCACAGTATTGCAGATGGCAAGATTTCATTCTTTTGATTGCTGAGTAATATTCCATTGTATATATATACCACATTGTCTTTATATATTCATCAATTAATGGACATTTGGGCTCTTTCCATAATTTGGTGATTGTCGATAGTGCTGCTATAAATATTGGCGTGCATGTGCCCCTGCAAGTCAGCATATTGTATCCTCTGGATAAATACCTCGTAGTTCAATTGCTGGTTTGTAGAGTAGTTCTTAGTTCTATCTTTAATTTTTTGAGGAACCTCCATACTGTTTTCCAGAGTGGCTGCACCAGTTTGCATTCCCACCAACATTGCAAAACTGTTCCCCTTACTACACATCCTCACCAACATCTGTTGTTTCCTGAATTGTTCATTTTAGCCATCCTGACAGGTGTGAGGTGGTATCTCATTGTAATTTTGATTTGTATTTCTCTGATTTTAAGTGATGTTGAGTATCTTTTCATGTGTCTGTTAGCCATCTGGATATCTTTGGAAAAATGTCTCTTCATGTCTTCTGCCCATTTCTTCACTGGATTATTTGTTTTTTGTATGTTGAGTTTGATAAGTTCTTTATACATTACATTTATAACCTTTTATTCAATATGTCATTTGCAAATATTTTCTCCCATTCCATTGGTTGCCTTTTAGTTTTGTTGTCTCCTTCACTGTGTTGAAGTTTTTATCTTGATGAGGCCTCAATAATTCATTTTTGCTTTTGTTTCCCTTGACTTCAGAGACATGTCTAATAAGAAGTTGCTGTGGCCAAGGTTCAAGAAGTTGCTGCCTGTTTTCTTCTCTAGGATTTTGGTAGTTTCTTCTCTCACATTTAAGTCTTTTATCCATTTTTAATTTATTTTTGTGTGCAGTGGAATAAAGTGGTCCAGTTTCATTCTTCTGCATGTTGCTGTCCAGCTTTCCCAGCACCATTTGTTAAAGAATTTTTTTTCCATTGGATAATCTTTCCTGCTTTGTTGAAGATTAGTTGACCATGTAGTTGTAGGTTCATTTCTGGGTTCTCTATTCTGTTCCATGGGTCTATGTGTCTGTGTTTGTGCCAGTATCATATTGTCTTGATGATTACAGCTTTGTAATATAGCTTGAAGTCTGAAATTTCGATGCCCCCAGCTTTGGTTTTCTTTTTCAGCATTACTTTGGCTATTCAGGGTCTTTTCTGGTTCCATAAAAATTTTAGAGTTGTTTGTTATAGCTCTGTGAAGAATGATGGTGTTATTTTGATAGCGATTGCACTAAATATGTAGATTGCTTTGGGTCATATAGACATTTTTATAATATTTGTTCTTCCAATATATGAGCATGGGATGTTTCTTCATTTTTTTGTGTTCTTCAGTTTCTGTCATAAGCTTTCTATAGTGTTCAGTGTATAGATCTCTTACCTCTTTGGTAAGTGTATTCCTAAGTATATCATGGTTTTTGGTGCAATTGTAAATGGGATCAATTCCTTGATTTCTCTTTATGCTGCTTTATTATTTGGTGTACAGAAATGCAACTGATTTCTATGCACTGATTTTATATCCTGTGATTTTGCTGAATTCATGGGTCAGTTCTAGCAGTTTTTTAGTGGAATCTTTCTGGTTTTTCACATAGAGTATCATGTCATCTGCGAAGAGTAAAAGTTTTACTTCTTCCTTGCCAATTTGTATGCTTTTAATTTCTTTTTATAGTCTGATTGCTGAGATTAAGACTTTCAGTACTATGCTGCACAACAGTGGTCAGAGTGGACATCCCTGTCATGTTCCTGACCTTAGGGGGAAAGCTGTCAGTTTTTGCCATTGAGGATGATATTGGCTGTGGGTCTTCATTTATGACCTTTATGATATTGAGGTATATTCCTTCTATCCCTCCTTTCGTGAGGGTTTTATCAAGAAAGGATGCTGCATTTTGTCAAATGATTTGTTGGCATCTATTGAGAAGATCATATTTACTTTCTTCATAGAACTTGCCACTCTTGAATATCTATGTGTACATTTATTCTATTTTACATGTGTATTGTTAGTTTTACCCTATTACTGTTTTAGGTTAGGGCAGAGAATGTTGTCCATCATGTTCATGGCTGTACCCCTGTGCTAGTTAAGTACTGGCATATAAGAGGTACTTGTATTATTTTCTTCTTTCTTTTTTTTATTCTTGTGTAATAAGTTACTGCAGACATGGAGGCCTAAGGCAAGTCAAATATACTATTTCATGGGTTCATAAATCAGAAGTCCATGCCTACCTAAGATAGGTTCTCTCAGCCTCTCACAAAGCTGAATCAAGCTAAAGGCTGAGGTGCATTATTTTCTGGAGCTTGGAGTTCTTTTTTTCCAAGTTTATATAACTTTGGCAGAATTAAGTTCTATAGAGTTGTAACACTGAGGCCCCTGTTCTCTTGCTGGGTGTAGACAAGTGCTACTTGCAGGTCCTGAAGACCTTCTGTAGTTCCCTGCATGTAACCTCTTCCATTGGCCCTCCCCTGCTTTGAATTTGTCTGACTTCTCTTTCTGGTAGCCATTGCCTGATTAAGTCAGGCCCACCCACACTCAAGAGGATGGTATTATGCAGAGTGTGCACCCTGAGGGTAAGGGGTATCTTGGGAGGCATCTTAGAATTCTGCCAATCAACTACTCAATAAATTCTGAATCAACTACTCAATAAATTCTTCAATAAGTTTAAAAATGCAAAAATGAAGTTAAATTTAAAAATTGCAAAAATGAAGACAATAGGGGTGCCTGGGTGGCTCAGTCAGTTAAGCTGCCAACTTCGGCTCAGGTCATAATCTCACGGTTCATGGGTTCGAGCCCCACATCGGGCTCTGTGCTGACAGCTCAGAGCCTGGAGCCTGCTTCTGATTCTGTGTCTCTCTCTCTGCTCCTCCCCCACTCCTGCTCTGTCACTCTCTCTCAAAATTAAATAAACATTAAAAAAAATTTAAATGAAGACAATAAAATGTAAATTTTTATATTGAAAAGCATTTTTTTAAAAAAAGTTTTTAATATTTATTTATTTTTAGAGAGAGAGAGAGACAGAGCATCAGCAGGGGAGGGATTGAGGGAGAGAGAGGGCGGCACAGAATCTGAAACAGGCTCCAGGCTCTGAGCTGTCAGTACAGAGCCCCACGCACAGGTTGAACTCGGGAATGGTGAGATCATGACTTAGGCTAAAGTCGCCGCTTAACCGACTGAGCCACCCAGGCGCCCCTTGAAAAGCATTTTTTGTTGTTTCTTTGTTTTATTCTAATGCCAACCTTTCTATAACTGCATTCTGAGTGCCTGACATTGTTAAACTGACAGATGTGATTAACTAGAATTGGATCACCAATTTCCAGGCATGCTTATTCATAACTAACTAACCTTCAATTAGAAAATGTAATTTTGTTTCTCATTTTAAACTACTCTCTCAATCCAATGCCTATTTTATTGTTTCCTTTCAATGGGCTATGATTTCATGATGAGAATTTAGAAAACATCATTAAAAATATTGTCATTCTATTGACATTTTATTTTATCCTTTTCTAATGCCCCCTTTGTCCCCCAAAAACTCTACCATTATTCCTAGTATTGATTATGAATGTATCTCTATCATGATAGTCAGTAAGCAGGGAAGACCAGGGTGTTTGGAATCATCGGTTTCTCTTTGAATTTTGACTCCACTGTTTATATGTTATATGATCATGAGAAATGTCTTCTTCCACTTCAGTTCACCTGTCAATAAAATGTGGATAACAATATTTAACTCAAAAGATTGGTGTAAAGAGTAAGAAATAAATCATTTGTAAACGTGGCACACAGTAGGCATTCAGTGAAAGGGAGATTTATTTTCACAGGTGGAAAATATAGATAGCCTCCATAAATACTTGTTAAAAAAGCAGATTCCCAGGTTCTTCGCTAGACATACTAGGTCAGATACTCTAGAACAGGGACCCAGTAACCTACATTTTAAACAAACACCTCAAGTCCTCATTAGCACGCCAATGTCTGAAAACGAAAGATAAGGAAATACACAGATAATACATTAGATGGAAGTAAAGTGCATTTTGAATGTATTTATTATTGACAAATATTTTTATGTCTTTAAAGATATAATCATTATGTCAAATGTCAAGTTTGTTTCTTGTTTTGTTAAATTCTGTGTATATGTCAGTTTGCAACATCATAAAGTAAGCATTGGTTAATTTAAGAATCATAATTTTGCTTCTTCTCCCAATGTGTTACAAACGGAGTTTCTTCATCTCTCTCATCCTCCAAAATCTTAGAGTTTTGTCTCTGTTTTCAAAGGACAATAGTCAAGAAGGGAAATAATTTTCACAGTCTGATTCTTCACTTTCAATTACAGTAGTCTCTTATCTTTTGGGTACACATTCCAAGAATTCCAGTGAATGCCTGAAATGGCAGATAGGAGCAAACCCTATATATGAAATGTTTTTTTTTTTTTTCCTATACATACACACCTCTGGTAAAGTTCAATTTAGAAGTTAGTTACAGTAAGAGATTAGCAATAATTAATAATAAAATAGAACAGTTGTCATAATATAATATAATAAAAGTTATGTGAACGTAGTTTCTCTCTATATATCAAAATATCTTACGGTAGTGTACTCTCCCTTCTTGCGATGATGTGAGATGATGAAATGCCTAGAGGACAAGATGAAGTGAAGGAATGACACACTATGCTGCAGTGTTAGGCTGCAGCCTTTTGATGCTACTTCAAAAGGAGAATCATATACTTCTGGGCTGTGGCTGGTCATGGGTAACTGAACACACAGAAAGCAAAATCCCAGATAAAGGGGGGACTACTGTACACAGATAAGCTTATTTCTATATATTTATGTTGGGTCATTCAATTAGATATGGAATGGTGATGTTCTCAAACGAAGTACAAGTATCCTTCACTTTTCAAAAGTTTATGTTAATGCCACTTCACTTTTATGAGAGATGTACATTAGTAACTGTTTTCACTAACTGAAACAAATCCAAAGAGAATTTTTGCTTTTACAAAGAAAGGAAATAGCGAAAATAACATTCAGCATTAGTTTTGTGGTGAGCCTTACAGAGGCAGCATCCGTGCGAGCAGTGAGAGTGGCCCCACCCCGCTCCTTCCCTGAGAACTCAGTATCTCACCTTCCAGCTTCCATGGCTTTGAACAGTATCTGTAAGCATCTGTGCTTTATCTAGATTTATTTTGTGCATCCATTAGTATGATATGTGTTCTAAGGTATTGAAAGTCTAAGAGAGGTTATTTTTCGAGTCTGGGGATGCTAAAATATTTTTCTGTATAAATTAATAGTAATTGCTTCTTTGCTTTGTGCCATTTTGGCTTACAAAAGCTCTCAAAGGCTTTTATTTTTGAATAGTGGGGGGAACCTGTACATCTAAATTTATAGAAATAGGTTTACTAGTTATGTGACCGTATCTTTGGAAGAAAATAAATCAAGATGTGGTTAAAAAAATGTAGAGAACTGGAGAGAATATTCAACTATTTGAAACTAGTGTATCAAAATCAATCACAATCCTAACAGTCCATTAAGTGTCCATATACCTAATTATACCAGTGGATAAAGAGTAAGATAAAGTTCTTAGACTTTTTAAAGGTTTTACATTTCAACTGTTATCAGTTAAATTCAGAAAAGTGTCTCTCTTCTCTTCTATAAGCTCCACCCCTACTCTGACCTTGAACTATCTCTAGCTCTTAATTTTGATCAAAACCATATGCACTGCAGATCTTCCCTGGGATGGAAGCAAATCATTGCCATGCAGCATAACCAAAGCTCTTAAAAAGCTCACTGCCACTGTCCTTTGAAACTGGGGAGACTGTGGCCCGTCTTCCCACTGTGTTACATCAGCCCAGCAAATTATATCTTTCCCCCTCATGAGAAGCCATATCACCCCAGGTGTGTTTCTCTGGAGCAATTTGAAAATAATGAAACAAATACTGGACACAGCCTGCTTCTGACAGAGACCACTGAACATAAGCTTGTGGGAGAGAATTAACTTGGCCAGAGTCTGCAGCTAGGTTAGCCTTCCACACTTTTGTTTCTCAGATCACTGGGCCTCTTGGATTTAGTAGATGCCAATGCACAGATCAAAAATTATATTCTAAAATCCAAACAACCATTTTAGAATTTCAAGTGGCATGTGGCCTTGCTCATGGATGGCAGAAGAACTGAGGGAGGCTAGCTACTTATGTAAGTTAAATTGTTCACATGAGTGTGGAAGGTTTAGATTTAAACCTCCTAAGCACCCCCGCCCCCCCCAAAAAAATGTTACTTCTCTTTAGTTTTGAATAACCAAAGGACTTGGAACATTTCTTAGATGCTTCAATTTTATACTTAACCCGTCCTTGTGATGTTAAAAAGATCTTGCCTCATAACAGATGTGACAGAAGCTATGTGTAGAGCTCATACAAATAATAAAAAATATCAAAATTAAAAATAGAAGATATAGGGGCACCTGGGTGGCTCAGTCCATTAAGTGTCTAACTTCAGCTCAGGTCATGATCTTGCAGTCAGTAAGTTCAAACCCCGTGTCGGGCTCTGTGCTGACAGCTTGGAGCCTGGAGCCTACTTCAGATTCTGTGTCTCCCTCTCTCTCTGCCCCTCCTCTGCTTGCACTTTGTCTCACTCTCTCAAAAATAAATAAACATTACAAGATTTTTCAAAAAATAGAGGCTATAATGGCGTTTGAAACTATTTTAATATTTATTATATGTCAGGCTCTCTACTAAGAGATGGAACTGCTGGGTTCAAATTCCAACTCTGGTAAATTATTAGGAGAACTTTAGAGAAGTTACTTAATCTCTCTGGGACTCACTTTCCTCATTTATATAATCGCATAAAATCAGCCACTTAGAGTTGTTGTGAAGAGTTAATGCATATATTGTGTGTAGAATACTATTTAGCACATCCCAAGGGCTCAAAAAATAACTCTTATAATTAGTATTACCTATGATAACTATTAACAGCTCTTCACACTAGTAATAACTCTTACCATTAATGATAGCTATTTTTAAACTATTATTAGTGGTAACTTATTCGCAATAACATGATTAGTCATAACTATGATAACCACTGATGACACATAAATTTTAATACTTTTTTTTAAAGTTTCATTGCTTCTTAAGCATTATCTCTTCTAATTTAAAAATCTGGAGTGCCTGGGTGGCTCAGTCGGTTAAGACTTCAACTCTTGATTTTGGCTCAGGTCATGATCACAAGGTCATGATCACAAGGTCATGACACTGAGTCCCGTGTCAGGCTCTGCACTGAGCATGGAGCCTGCTTAAGATACCGTATTTCTCTTACTCTGTCCATCCCCTGCTTGCTCTCTCTCTCTCTCTCTCTCTAAATAAAATAAAATAAAATAAAATATTAAAATTTTCCTAGCTCTGATTCTAGTTTCCTCTTAATACAGCACCTTATTCATAAAAAGTGCAAGAAGAAAAAAAAAATACATCGCCAGAGATCATATGACCAATAATTGACATTAAGCTCTAGGCAGAAGTTGTATGTCCCAACTCCAAAGTGTGAGGCATTACATACTTCTACTTTGGAATATAAGCAAATATTTCAAAACCATTAAATAAGGCAACTAGCATTTACTGAGGTCTTCTCATATTCTCCTTCCACATTTCTCTTTCAGTAGCAACACGTGTGTGTGTGTGTGTGTTTATGTGTGTATAGGATGATGGGTTTTCAGAGTGATGGTGGGATCCAGAGCTTATGGCCAAGAAAGAATTCTTGAGAAGTCTTTGGTGCAAAAAGGTGATTTTATGAAAGCATGGGAATAGGACCCATGGGTAGAAAGACCTGCACTGGGGTTGTGAAGAGTGACTGGTTATATACTATGGAGTTGGGGAAGATAAAGTTAAGAAGTTTCTTAAAGGGATTTCCATATGCTGAAGAAGACTCACAGATTACTGGAAGCCAAGCTATTGTCAAGCTAAAGTTGTTTTACCCTCTAGCAAAAAGACAGTAGAGAGTTCCTGGAGATTAGGCTATTGATAAAATTGCCTTTTTCTTGTAATTTACTATATTTGTAAACTGAAGGAGACTCATGTCTTGCTTGACTGTGATCTCTTATCAGTTAACCATTTGCTTTCCCTTTCCTTTGTTCTTGGGCAGTCAGGAGTGCATGAGAAGTTATCACACATATCCCACCTAGTGAGGGGGTGGGGGGTGGGATATGCTAGCTTGTGGTTTGCTCTCAGCTTGCCTTATGCCCCCTCATCATAGGAAGGCAGTGGGTAGGGAGGGAAGGTTCCTTCCAAACCTCTACCACCCCTCCAGCAACATTCTTTGCAAGTACTTGTGAGTACCCCACAACACTGAAAATGGTAAGCCTGATAGGATCCAAGCAGTGTCCAAAGGCAAAGTCCTGTACATTCATCCATCCATACTTATCTATCCATTCATTTATTATCAAATTGAATGTCTACCATCTACTGGACATTGTTCAAAACTTGAGGGGCCAGCACTGAAACAAAACAAAACAAAACAAAAAAGTTATCTGTTCTCATGAGCTTACAACTGGATGGAGAACACAGACAACAATCAAGCAAACATGTAAGCCATAAGCATTTATTAGTGTGAAGAGCTACACTATGTGTGATGGAGAATAATTTTAAATCTGAACATTTAGATTAAGATCTGAGTGACAAAAACAGAAGCATCTATAAAGATGATGGCAAAATGCACTGGGGAAGAGGTAAAAAGAGAAAATGAGGTCATATGGAAGAGCTTGGAAGGTTTGTGGAACTGAGGAAAGGCCAATATGGGAGGGATGTAGTAGATAAAGAGTAGAGAGATAGGAGATAAGTTCAGAGAAGGAGGTTGGGGCTAAATTAAAGAGAGCTTGATAAGCCAGGATGAGTATATGAAAGGCCACAGGAAAGAATAAAATTATCTGATTTACTCTGTAATCTTTTTCAGTAATCCTGACTGTTACATAAAACAAGGATTTGGGCAGGACAAAAGAAAAAAATAGATCCCTGAGAAATTAAGAGGCTATTAGAGGATTCCAGGTGAGATATGAGGATGGATTGGATAAAAATAATTGTACTATAAGATGGAGGGAAATGGACATAAGCGAGAATGAGCTTGAGAGGTAGAACTGACACTTTTACTGAATGATTGTATGCAGACATTTAAAGAAAGAATAGAATCAAGGGTCATAACTCATTTTTTAATTAATATATATATTTTTTATTTTTTAAAGCTTATTTACTTTTTTTGAGGAGAGAGAATGAGCAGGGGAGGGGCAGAGAGAGGTAGACACAAGATCTGAAGTAGGTTACAGGCTCTGAGCTGTCAGCACAGAGCCTGACATGGGGTTCAAACTCACTGACGGCGAGATCATGACCTGAGCTAAGTCAGATGGTTAATCCCCCGAGCCACCCAGATACCCTAAGGGTCAAATTCCTAATGGTCAATGGTCAAAGTCTACAGCTGAATCTAGATGCCAGTGAGAAGGGTAGCCGAAGTAGGTCCTAAGCTACTTCATTACCCACTGGGAGTGTGGGGGCATTTCCTCCATGGGGCCACTGGGGGCGTGTGGGGCAGATGGTGGTGCTCTCTCCATCTCTGGGTGCTGAAGCCACTCCTGTTCATGTGGCCCCATAGCTCTTGTTCCCCCAACCTGGGCCCCATTTGCTTCTCTATCCTCAGGCCAATTCTCTTGTCTCTCAATCTTCCTGTGCAGCCAAAGATATCTTTCTAGTTTTAGGAGAGGTGACTTGTTCTCTTACTCATTGCACATTCTCCTAAGTTTCTTGCCTAAACACCCAGGTCCCTCATTTCCTTGGCCTAATCTTTAGGCTTCTAAAACACAAACTTATAAATTTATTTATAAATTCATTCCTTTTTTGAAGGTGTTGAATGTGTTTTCTTTCCTGTTGAATGGATTGCTGACTAAATGGATGAAAGAATCCAACTATAGTAGAAAATTCCAAGAAAGAAAACACACACACACACACACACACACACACACACACACACAGATAGGTATTTCAAAATCACTAGCCTTCCATGCTTACTTTGTCTTATTTATTCTCAAATATTATCACTCCCATTACTCAGTAACTCACTTTAAGCTTATCTCTTGGCCTCTTTTGGTTTAGTTTTCTCAAACATTATATTAGAATAAATAATCAAATTCCTTCTATATCCAAACTAACTATAATTCTATTCTGGATTCTGGACAGAAACTCACATTCATTTGCTGCCTGCTATCTCCCAGGAGTTTTGGGAAAATACAGTGGAAGGTAGTCAACCTAAACTGTATCTCTCATTTAGAATCATGGTTTGACAGGATGAATCAAGCAAGCTTGCTAGGATCGTATTTAAACTGGTACATTAGATGCTTTCTAGAAAAGACATCATCCTAGGAGCCCAGACACAAAATCTTAGTTATTCTGACCTATCCAGAAACTAGCAGGCGCCTGGTGAGAGACAGAAATGCTTATGGGAGCAGATCATCTACCGGTACTAAAGACAATAACTGAGATTAGAGGGAGGGAGGAAGAAAAGGAAGAAGAGAGAGACAGAGGGGAAGAAGGAGAAAGAGGGAGAAAGGGGAAAGAGGAAGAGGAAGAAAGAGGAAGAGAAGGAGGAGAAAGGAAGCAAGGCAAGGGAAAGAAAATATAAGATACATGTAATAGACTTATTCATACTACATGTATGATATATCATGAGAAGCCCACAATAAGTGTGAAGGGCCAAATGAGAAGATGCTAATATGATTAGATATCATGCAACAGAAGCTAGGGAACACAATTTACACTTCTAATCTGTTATTCTAGACACTGGAAATTTAAAAGGTGAAATAACTGCAATATTTTTTATAACTAAAAAGTAGAAAGGGTTCATTTACCCACTTAAAAATATTTTTTGAACACTGATTATGGGTTAGGCAGCATTTTGGACACCAATAGATGACATTGCTGATCTCAAAGAACATAAATGGAATAACAATTAACAAATAAACAAGTAAATATATGGTATATTAGATAATGAAGAGAAAAATGGAACAGGCTTAGAAAAACAGAAAATGGAAGAGAGTAGAATGGGACAAACCATGTTATTTTGATAACATCAAAGAAGTTATCAGTGTTAACGGGCTAATAAGGTTATTGAACCAAAGTCTGAATAAATGTGATTGGTGGACATCTGATCTTCAGTGCCTGAGCATAACACGTGTTTATTACATATTTAGGGTTCCTATGGCAATGTAACCTTTTGATTACATTACCTCAGTCATGGTATAATGGACATAGCTTGTAAAATAATTTAAGTTGTGGATAAGATCAGGAAAAAATTATCTTCTAAATATTAAAATTTTTAAATCATGCAATTCTTCTACCTCCTTCAATTGGATTATAATGCCAAACATAATATTGCAAATAGGGACCATACAATGAAAAAAATTAAGGACACATAATATCAGAGGTAATCTAGAAATCTGGAATATGTGATTGAATGTCAGATAGGAAACAACTTCCATTTGCTCTTTAATTAGAGATTCTGGGCCCAAAGCACTGTTACTGATTTTCATTTTCCTTAGCACTAATGGAATCTTTTCAACTGTTTTCTTTAAAATAGTTAATTCTGGCTCTGGTTCTTCTTGAATTGATTAAAGAGAATCTTGTTTGAAGTTGCGTTAAGCTTGCAAGTCAAAATACCAATTGTGTTTCATACCCTTCCTTCCCACCTACGACCCCCATCCCCACCCCCAAAAAAGAGAGAAAAACTATATTGCTAGATTTAGGGAACTGCTCATATAATTGTCTCTTTGAAAATTCCTTAAGTTAGAGATGCACAAAATTTGAGATTCCCACATGTAAACAATGACTTCATGCTAGAATAGTAGCAGGGAAATTGGCGTTGGCAACCTCAAAGGTTTTGATGAGATATTTTTTGTATCAATGCCTCCCCACATGAGAACCACCCACTATCACCTTCCATCCTGGTTACACAAAACTTGAGATCCAAAGTATAAAATACCTAAGAATCCTAGTGAACCATGTTAGGCTTGAGACTCTTATTTCCTGTAATGAACCTTCTGGTTCCTCTTATGCCACTCTCTAGCTGCAAAATTTTGAATTTATTTTATGCAGATCATTGTTTCTTCAGCTTTAAAAAATGTTGTTAGTTACACATTTTAAAAATCTCTTTATGCTCTAATAGTCTTGTTTATACAGACTATAAGATTTTTTGTAGATTGGGAGATATTTAAATATTTTCAGTCAGAAAAACATGTATTTGGATCTTGATTCATCAACTTACTAATTGGGTTATTTTTGTTTCATTTTTTGTCCTTTTTAAATCATTTTTTAGGAGAGCCTGGGTGCCTCATACGGTTAAACATCTGACTCTTGGTTTCGACTCAGGTCATGATCTCACAGTTTGTGGGACTGAGCCCTGCATCAGGCTCTGCACTGAGCATGGAGCCTGCTTGGGATTTCTCTCTCCCTCTCTCTCTCCCTCTCTCACTCTCTATCTCTCAAAATAAGTAGATAAACCTAAAAAAAATTTTTTTTAACATTTATTTTAGAGAGAGAGAGGAAGGGGGAGAGGGACAGAGGGAGAGAGAGAATCTCAAGCAGGCTCCACCCTGAGCATGAAGCACTATGCAGGGCTCCATCCCACAACCCTAGGATCATGACCTGAGCTGAAATCAAGAGTCAGACACTCAACCGACCCAGCCACCCAGGCACCCCACATTTTTTCCTTTAAAATGGAGATTAAAGACACAGAATTCCTTGAAGGATAAATGGGGTGACACATGGGAAATACTTGGCTCAATGCTTAACAAAAATTCAATGTTCCCTACTCTATCCATGTGTCATGCTTCCCATTTTCCCAAAGATTTATGATAGAATTTGACCGTCATTGCACTCATCTGATTGCCAAACAGGAGATGGTTTCTGCAGTTTTATTAGAAAAAAAAGACCATCATTAGGGGTGGTGTTGGAAGGAAAACCTGTACCTATATGACAGTATTTTTAGATTTGAAACCGACTTCTTCTTTGTGGAATTACTAGCTTTACTAGTATTGTCTATATTTGGAAATTTTCTGAAAATACTGTATTTGCTAGTTTTTATTGCATAACAAACTACTTCTAAAACTTGGTGGCCTAAAACAGCAATCACTTTATTGAGCCCCCTGTGCTTGGGGTTGGTGAGGCACGTTTTCTGGTCTGAGCAGGCTGGACTGATCTCTGTTAGGCCCTCTGATGTGTTTGTGTCTAGCTGGAACATCAGATGATGGCTGGTACATTTGGCCACTGGCAGGCTGTTGATCAGGGCAGCCAAAGAATTTGGGGTGATGGGGCCTAGCTCTCTTATAACCCAACAGGCTTGCCTGGCCTTACTGACAGAGTGGTGCTAGCATTCTCACCAGAGCAGTGAGAGAAGGCAATCCCTATTGCACATACAGAACATTTAATTCTTAGGTCACATTTGCAATCATTCCATTGACCAAAGCTAGTTAGATGGTCAAGGCTAGAGTCAATGTGGGAAGGTGCTGCCTATCTTGACCCATGAATGAAGGAAAGGGAATGATTGCATTGGTTTAGCAAAAAATGAACCACAAATGCACATGCTATGCTTATTAGAATTAGTCAATATCTTAACATTTCTTTGCAAAATCAAATAAAATAATTTGCTTAAAAGAATGAGTAATTACGGCCATCTTAATATGTATTTTTAAAAATTTCTACAGCACCAACTCTCCGCCAATAACCCTGCCTTTTTTCCTCTCTTCTTTCTTTTCTTTTCATACTTCATAATACACAAATTGAATTAAAGTAGGGTGTTCTGGGTGAGAAGAAAAAAGAATAGCATCCAAATATACTTTTCAATATTTTCTTGGCAAATCCCAAAGAATTTTTTAGTGCACTTCTTTTTCTTGATTTATGCCTTAAAAATATGAGAAATGTAAAATTTTCAAACTGCTCAAAATAACAATTTTGCTTTTGTCTTGTAAAAGGTATACCCAGTGAAAACTACTGCATTACCAATCTGACAGTAAATATTTATGTCTTTCTAATTTATTGTCAACAGTTAAAATGAGAATACAGGTAAGAACAAATAATTTGTGAGTCTCCACTGTTCCAATGTTAGTAAAGACAATTTTAATAATAGACTATAAGTCTGGCAATAATCATTTGGTGATGATTTTTCACCTCCTTTATATCCTCTCTTTCCTCCCCATCTTTCCTTCCCACATCATAAATCAAGTGGGAAAACAATGATGGAGGGGATTTATATGCATTCAATGTGCACCATGTTTCAGACATTCTGCTAATTGCCTAAAAATATTATCCCGTATCTTTTTATTTTGAAACATATTATCTGGGATGCCAAAAACTTCTGTGCAAACTACAACAAGGTAAGAAGTGGCTCATACTTGATGTCATAGGTCCATCATATTCTCAAACTATTAGAATGAAAATGTGTGGCTCAGTGGCTTTTAGTGGTAGTAGAAAACAATTACATAAAGAACCAGAATCTGATTATTATTCCTGAAGGTCTTTCTCAAAAGTCTACAAAAACACAAAATAAAGGTAGATTTACAGACACTTCTTAATAACCTAATACTTTTTCAGTAACTCCCATTCGTCAAACATTTCTTTAGCTTATACGATATAATAGGGATTGTCTAGACACTGGGACTAAGAGCAGGTACTGGTGCACAGAGGGCAGGGTGCTGGGCCTTGTCTGCCAATGGTGCATGCAATTAGGGAGTGCATTGCCCAGAAAGAATTCGAAAACAGTTATAAAGGCAACTAAAGCTGGTTCTTCTTTCTGTTATTATCATATTTTGGCAATTGCTAGCAAAGTCTTTAATAAACTAGTCTACCCTCCAAAATTATTGTGTTAGTATAAATACTTTAAACAGTTGCTGCAACTATGTTTATATAATATAATTGTAAGACAATGGTGACTCAAGTTGTTTCTTCATCTACAATGAAGTTATTTAAAACAGCCTTTGGTTATTTAAAAATAACTGCTTCAATGAAGGAATACATACTAACACAAGGGTTGGGGACACAAATGGGTGGCTAACTATCCAACTTGGAGTTTTCCAAATTAACTTTTATGTAGATTAAAGTGGCAAAGAATGAGCAATAAAAATGTGCTGACTTGAAGCATATAGTGTTTGTGTTTGTGTGTGTGTATATAGTTTTAATATATAATAATATATAATATATAATTTTATTAATTTTAATTTAAACATACATAAAATTTTATATGTATGTATTCATATGCTAAGAAATATAGCATAACTTGTACATTGTGCTAGTTTGAAGCATATGTGTATTTCACAGTTTCATATACATACATATGCTTCAAACTGGAATCTAAAGTGGAAGTAGTTGCAGTCTTGCAAGATTGAGCCCTTAACTTATGGAATCGGATGCTATCTCTAGGTAGACACTATCAGAACTTACTTATATTGTAGGACACTGATGTTGCAGAGAATTGCTTGATATGGGGATGAAACCCACGTGTGGTGTGAGAAGTGTCATGAGTGTGGTAGTGGTGTGAAAGTAAGAGGGAGACGCAAGAGGAGTACTTCTCATATAGAGGTCATCTTGGAAATAGTTTCACTCTTCTTGCTATTATTTTCTAGGATACTGGAAAGACAAAGAGGCAAGTTTTTCAGACTAGAATTATATAAGTGAACTGTGTGATTGCATTTCTAATTCTGTGTTATTTTTAATACTCTCTCTATTTCTATATAATAAAACACATGGATGCAGATTAAAAAAACACTGGGAATGTTTGTTAATTTGGAAATATCTACTTCATAGAAATCTGTGTATGTGTATATATGTGTTCTTTTTCAAATAAACTTTTAAGGCTGCATACTAATCATTAACATGACCACAGCACCAGAAAAGATACTGTAATAGGGAAAATATAAACACTTTTATTTAAATAAATGCTTAACTATAACCTGTGAACTCTAAAGTTTGCAAGTTTTAAATAATTATATGCCTAACCTTTCATGGAATATGTGTCAAACAAATGCTAGACTTTTATTGCTTTGTTCTAAATAGCATTTTTACCAATATCAAGGGTTTTTGAAAGAAAACACTCTGTTATGCATATTACATAGAAAAGGGAAGAAGTCTTTGTGATATTGTAAATATAACTGAATTAGATCCTTAAGTCTGAGGCACTCTCAAAGATTAGAACATAATGGGATGCAGAAATAAGTAACATCTCGGATTGTTTTCTTGATTTTCTTTAAGTTTATTTTTTTATTTTGAGAGAGAGAGCGAGCATGAGTGGGGAAGGGGAAGAGAGAGAGGGATAGAGAGAATCACAAGCAGGCTCCATGCAGAGGCTGACTCGGGGCTCAGTCTCATGAACTGTGAGATACTGACCTGAACCGAAACCAAGAGTCGGTCATTTAACCAACTGAGCCACCTATGTGATTCTATTTTCTTGATTTTTCTTCTACCTCTTAAAAATATTATTTTAATACAATAACCAAATCCAAATGATAGATGTAAAATCAGAGCCACATGATATATATATATATATATATATATATATATATATATATATATATAGGGTGTGTGTGTGTAGTTGATCAATTTAAGAATCAAATCCCATAAAATAGAATCTACTCTATCTATAGCTTATAGCATAAAGGAGAATAAAGCAATGATAAATAGGCAGTATCACAATATTTTAATATATCCCCTCTTTAGACAAGTTGTGTTATTTTGGAACTCAAAATTTTCAAGGAGCAAAGCTTAAAAATTATAGGACATAAACAAAATATTGGAGTATTCAAGATTCTAGATAGTAGGGATGGACCTGTGCTTTTTAATATACTAATGAAAATCTAAATATGATACTCATGAAATCTATTTTCTGTAATAAAGAACTAGACTTAGAATAATATTAGAATTATATATACAAATTCAATTTAACATCAGTGCAAAAATACAGAGAGATCAAGTAACTTGTGTCACTTTGCACAATAATTTTAATGTCTAGGTTTTAAATTGGTTCATTTTGCCAATAATTTTCTTTCTTTGTATATAAGCATTTTTTTAAGACACTAGAAATATCCGGGTTCTGCTTTATAAATACACCAAGTAAGGACATGATCTCTTTAAATTTCTAGTAGCAAAGTTGTATTTTATGGGGGCACAAGCTACTAAGCTTAATATAGCAGTTGTAAAGGATTCCGTGAGAAGTAAAAACACGTTTTTTAGTAGATGTGAATGTATGAATAATGATCTCTTCCTTCTCTTCTTAAATATTGAGGGATCTATCTAAATACTTCTATGGCAAATCTATCACAAAAAAGCATAAGATGTAAATTTTCTCTTCGTTAATTTTCAGTGAGAAGTGAGCACTTAAGATAAACCATTTTTCCTGAGGAAAGATGCTAACACAAATCTTGGTAAAAGCAGAATTTGCCAACCGTACCTTGTTTCGTACCATGTACGCTTTAAAGACGTCTTTAACGGATTATTCAGAGTTCATGTTAAAACTTGATAATTTTGTAGGAGTGTATTCTAATATTATGGTATGAATTTTATCTTATTAACATAGGTTCTTATCTATTTGTTGCTGTTTATTGTTGTTGTTGTTGTTGTTATATACAATATTTATCCTTCCTCAGGCTTCCTGGTTCTTTTAATTGGCAAAGCGTATTCTGTTTGTTTATTTTTAATTTTAAGGAATAGTGAAGTCAACAACAATCCAAGAATTTAGTATTGTTCAGACTTAAATCTATTCTTATATAACCTACACATGATGGGAGAGTCCAATCAAAGAAGATGGGTCATTCTTCAATATCAGCTCTTTCCTGATGGTCAAAACTATCTGTGGCCACCCTGGTGAAGCTCCATGGACTGGAAATGCTTTTCACAATTTTTCACTGAAGTCTTAGGTGTGCCATTCTCTCAGGCAGAATATTGAAACTCTCTCTCTCTCAGTTAATGAGATTAAGCATTAAATGGAAATGTCCCATAATGTGAGTATTTAACAAAGAGAAATTGGGAGTTCTGGTTTACTGGCTTTTGACTTTGACTAATGAACTTTGATTACTTTATTTGTGAATGTACATTATGTGAAAGGCTGCAGTTGTTTTATCTTAAATAATGTATGGGGTGTGGAGCAAGCTCCTCTTCCTGCCACTTCTGCCCCAAATCCAAAAGTAGCTAAAAAATAGACAAGTGAGTCTTTGTCTGACAGTAGAAATTGGATCTCCTCTCAGGGCACCTCTAGCTCCAATTTGTTGCTTTATCATGTTGCTGAGATGGGCATCCCCTGAACAACAAAAGCTACTGTGGTTTGAATTATTATTGTGTGGCTCTATGCTAAGCACCTTACTTTTATGGTTTCATTGAGTTCTCACAGCAAATTATTCACGTTTTTTTTTCAGAAAAGGAGATTTAAGTATCTAACAGTTAAAAGGTGATGTTTAAAAATGGATGTGTCTAATACCAAAGGTCATGACAACTGAATTAAAATGCTTCTGTGCCCTTTCTGTTCCAGTATAATCTATTGGGATGGTTACAATTCATCTTCACCACTATTGTTAGCTTTTTTTTTTTTTTTTCAGATTTGGTCTCTGTATCTAGAGTATATGCTGATTATTAATTGTATTAATTAGTATGGGCTATATTATACTCCAGTAACAAGCAGCCCACGATCTCAATGACTTAAAACAACAGGGATTTATTTCTTGTTTGTGCTGCATGTCCTTCACTGACCAGCTGGGGATTCTGCTCACAGCATCCATACTCCATGACCAAGATTACTTTTCTGATTAATCAATATAACATGATTATTTTTCATATGACAAAATAACATTTTATGTCCTCTGTTATGTAGACATACCTTAAATTTCTTAACAAACCCCCAATTATTGCATCTAGGATGATTTTGCCATTTTAGTTAGCTGGTATTTCTATCCTCATGACAAGCAATATTCTCTAATGGCTAAGATCGCAGTACCCAGGGACCAGACCCTTCGGGTTCACAGCCTTGTGAGCCAATAGCTATGTGAGCCACTTAGGTAAGCTGCTTGAACTTCCTGTGCCTCACTTCATCTATGAAATGTAATTGTACCTATCTCATAGGATTGCTGTGTGAATTTATTGAGGTTTCAGGTATACATAAAATATGTCGACCATGGTTGACCCATGGTAGTTTCCATATATGTATTAGCTAATAATCCATGATTTAAAAAATACTTCTTAGGAGTAGAATTTTTGCGTGAAAGATTATAAGACTTTAAATATACAAAACAAAATTGGAATGATTTTTTAAAATTTAGGACCTTAACATATAATAAAGAATTTCCTGAGAAGACCTAAAGCTACTCTATGGGGCAGATTATGCACAGTTTACTAATAAAGCATAGGAAAATGTTGGAACCTGAAGCTGCATGTGGCTAGGTCAGACTATTTCCAATACTATTTTTTTTTTCCTACATAGCCCTGGATTTGCAATCTCTTTTTATCAACTTCCCCTTACACTTTGGCCTATGCCCCATACTGAACTACAGGAATATCTGTTCTTTATTAAAAAGCTTATTTCTGGATCTCAGGCTTATCTTGATCGGGCAGGTCCACTTGTCAGTCCCACCTTCAGACCTTCATAATTTCACTGTATAAAGCTGAGCAAGATACAATTCAATTGAACAATCATCCTTGATACATGCAGGTCTCAGTTCCCTGCTCCTGTGTAGTAGCTTTGTGTCAGTCTCCTGTTCTTTCTACTCCAAGGTTTTCTTTCATTTTTTTTTTAAGTAAGCTCTACCCAACATGGGGCTTGAACTCAATACCCTGAGATCAAGAGTCACCCACTCTACCCACAGAGCCAGCCAGGCACCCCAACTGTTCCAAGGCTTTCAGAAGCATATTCTTCCCAGACATTTGATATCTTCCATTAACGTTTATATTTTCATATCATATACCATTTATCTGTTTTTTTTTTACAGGAGGTAATGTAGCTTCCAAAATGAAACGTGTCATCATTGTTCATTCTATATGTTGCGAAGATTATCACTGTACTTACTATTTGACTTGTTTTGTTTTTCTTAAAGAGTTTAAAAGCCTTGTGTTATTTCCTGTAACTCCAGGTACTTAACGTATTTTATTTTTCATTGAAAGAATATGCACATTACAGAGAAGTAAATAGTAAAATTTGCATCTAAATTTCCTAAACAAGGGAATAAGTTGACTACTATATTCTTTAAAAATGTGAGGCCACACATGAGTGTAATTCAAGAAACTGGCAATCCTCATATTGATGGATGGAAAAACTCAGATACCATGGACTTAAAAGCTCAAAGTCCATTGAAAAGACAGAGCCTAGATGTAGCTTTTTGTTCCCTGACACATCTGACTAGCATTTGGTTAATGTCAGTGTCTTGCTAATACGTTTAGTACAATCTCTTCCTCAGCATGATTAACTGTAATAGGGATGCTGCTGAAAAGGTGTGCTTAATGTATTGTAAAGGGTCACAGATGGGGAGCATTAAGTCCAAGATGCCCAGCTAGCCAGGCTATGAAAGATATAATCCATATTTAATATCCTTTCTCATTAACAGTAACAATCATATATAAGCAATTTCAGTTAAGTACTAATCTAGAGCAGTAACAAAGTTAGATGGCAGCCCTAATGACAAAAGGTAGGGCTCCATTAGTGCCGCCCACTACTGGCTGTTCACCAATGTTGGTAGAAATTAATGAATCATATGACAACAGGCTAACTAATGCTGATATTTGGAATAAGATTACTCCAGAAAAAAAAATAATAAGAGGGCTAAGTTTATTCCACACCTTTAACCCATTTCTTTTTAAAAACATGATTAAGAAATCATCTAACTTAATAGGCCCTCATATGGTCTTCTCTTTTTCTTCTGTTTCCAACATTAATGTACTTTTATAGGGCAATTTATTTCTTCAGTATAAATTCACCCTCTTTCAAAATATGGCTTTTTCTGGATCATCTGATTTTGTTTAGTGGGACTAATTACATTTACTTTATTTCCACCCGACAGACTCTGTTCTTTTGGAGTACACTATAAAAATGACATGATGCATTTACTAATTTGCAACCAGGACAATTAACATGAACCCACAGTCTGCAGCCCTTAAAGATATGATTACATCTTAAAGAAAACATAACATGGGTAAGTTACATTGAAACCATCAAGGTGCCCACAACGGTAAGGTGCCTATGCTTGACTGTATATCCTATCACTTCAGATTGAGCAGGAATTTTCCGTCTATTTTGGAGACTTTGTGGTCACAGCCTCTGACAATTCTGTCTCTCCTCCATGTAGTATTATTAGCCTAGTCTACTTTCATAACTGGTATTTATTCATTCAGTCAGTATTTATTAATCACTGTATCAGTCAATGTGCTAAGAGAGACAATTGTAAACAAAATGAGACATCAACTCTAATCTTATAACTCAACCTTAGTAGGCTGGTTAGGGAGACAAGTTATTCAACAAACACAAATACAAAAAAAATGTACATAAATTATTATGAGTTTTATAAGAAGAATTCATATAAATTAGGACCTTACATTATAAAGTCAGCAATTCATTGGTTTAAATTGGGTGGGATGGAGAAAGTCTTTTAGAAGGAATACATTGAATGTGGGGCAGTAAGGGTAAATAAGTGTTAACCAGACAGAGTTGGGGAAATGTTCCAGACACAGGAAAGAGCACATGAAAGTATTTGGGTGGTAACAATCTTAGTTACATCAGGAAACAGAAAGATGGTCTGAGTGAGTTAAAAAAATTGTCTTTTTCATGATTAATCCTGGGAACACAAATTATAAACAGGTGGTAAAGAATAAGGGCACACATTTTGTCACAGAATTTAGCTTGTTCTGGCTTAACATAGAAATCTTATTTCAGAGTTTTCACTAGATTGGTATCCAAGACAGGCTCTTCTTAGACTTGGTCTTGGAAAGAACATTGTCCAGTCTACCTATCACAGTCTGGCTCCAAATGGACTGATTCCACCAGCATTTGCCTCACATTGAGCTGTTTGCTGCTTTACCATGACTCTTTTACCCAGAACCTCCTTAGATACCCTCCTTGTCTCAGTCACATTTGAGTTACTGCTGGATTTCTAGAATTTTCTTACTCCAAAAGAATGTAAAAGATTCTTTAATCCTTTTCTTCATCATCTTCCAGACATTTTTTGCTTTTTTCACTCCTCTTTCACCTATGGACATAAAAATTTCTAAACTTCTTTTTTTAATGTTTATTTATCTGTTTTTGAGAGAGAGAGAGAGAGAGAGAGAGAGAGAGAGAGAGGCAGAGAGAGAAAGAAAGAGAGAGAATCCTAAGCAGGTTCCATGCCATCAGCGCAGAGACGAATGCAGGGCTCGAACCCACAAACTGTGAGATCGTGACCTGAACTGAAATCAAGAGTCGGACACTCAACTGACTGAGCCACCCAGGCACCCCAACAATTATTAAATTTCTTGACTTGTTAATTCTTATCTCTTGTCAATAAAATATCTTATATCCTCATACTCGATTTGTAAAAATTACAGTTAAGACAGGTAAGTTTTTTTTATAACATCTCTTATAGTCCATGTATCATACAAAACACACATAAAACATTTAAAAAATATAATGGAAAATGAAATAGATTATAGCTTACAGTCAAGTAGTCAAATAAATACACAAATTATATCAACAATTATAATAAATATGTATAATAATTTAAATTTACTTTAAACCTGAAGATGAATAGCTGTTAGTCTTATAAAGAATGGAGAATACAATCCTTCCAGAAAGAATAAAAATTATGTGTCAAGTCCTAAATTAAAAAAGTACTCTATAGCCGGTTAAGGGCAGGAGTATCTGTTAAGAAATAGACAATGGTGATGAATATAGCAAAGACATTGAGGTAAAGATGTTAATGGTAATGTTTTTTCAAGCTTCCAGACAATAAATCTTTGTTTTTCTAGCAACCTATTCATGTTTATGAAATTATGTTTAAGAAATACTGCTAGACAAATAGAAGAAAACTGAAGTATAAGTTAAAGTATACATCAGAAAAGGCTACATGGCATGGATTTCTTTGTGGGCCATCTTGTGGCTATTATACTTACTAACTTGTCATATCAAGGGATTTTTTTTATTCTTTGACGTGTGATTCCTAATGCATGTTTTGCCATGTTTATTATCTGTGTAGGTTAGTGGATTTCTATTTTGTTTTGCTTTAAGATAATATCTGACATTAGGCAAACTGCAAAGTCTGAATTCACAGTGTCCAAGACTTCCTTCATTTCTGACAGCCACTACAAGGTTTTGGTGGGATTCCTAAAGCTCACCTTATTGTACTTTTCAACTCTAGGATTTCTGTTTGGTTATTTGATGGTTGCTATTTCCTTGGGGAAGTTCTCTTTTTTCATGCATTGTTTCCCTAACGTTGTTTAGTTGTCTGTCTGTGTTTTCCTGTAGCTCAATAAATTTCTGAATTAGGAGGATTACTCTGAATTATTTGTCTGACGGTTCGTAGATCTCCATTTGTTTATTTAGTGTCAGTTATTGGAGCTTTATTATTCCCTTTGGTGGTGTCATATTTACCTGATTTTTTTAAATCCTTGATTCCTTACATCAGTATCTACACATTTGGGCAGCCAGGCTTCTTTTCTCGTGTTTACTGGTTTGTTTGGCAGAGATAGTCCTTCATCAGTCAACTCAGTTTGCATTTCTGGATGTGTTTAATGGTAATGTCCTTGGGTACCTGGGGCCTGCTATTACAGTTTATTTTGGGGGCAAGGCAACTGTTTAAGCGCAGAGGATGGGGATGAGGGTGTGTGTCACTGGCTGAAAACAGCTAGACTGGACTGCCAGCTTGATTCCTTATCCAAGTAAGACTGTAGGATGGGCTCCACAGTTGCCTGGATTCTCTGGTCAGGCTTGCTAGATGATCATGACTGGGTACTATATTCGGTTGTGGGTGTGGCTACAAATTAGCTTTTCTGCCCTGGCAGGGGCAGCGGGACAGGACCGGAACTTGTACACCTTGTCTGGGGACTCAAATCAGGCCAGGGTATTCACTGGATCCCCTGGTCAAGTGAGGCCACTGATTTTGCTCTGCAGACAGGGAAAGCCATGGGCTGTGCTCTCTATTCAAGTGCCATTGTATATAGGGCTGTCCAATGGGCTATAGAGTTTCCTGTGTGCTCTGATTAGGTTTGTTAGTTGGTCAGGCTGAAGGATATGTTCAGCAATGTGCAGGGCTACAAAAATTCCCTGCCTGGGGCCCAGCAGAAGTAGCTCTAACCCTAATAGAGCTCTTCATTTGTTGTCTTAGCTAATCTGTTCCCCACGTTCTCTGACCAAACAGGGTCGCTGGCTTTGCTCTCTAAATTACCAGCTTGAGCACCCCTGGGCCACACAGCTTCCATGAGTTGTCACCAGCTCTCATGGTCAGATGGAGCCAAAGACACTCTCGATAGGTGGTGAGGCTGTTATTCAGCTCCTTGCCTGGCTGTAGGCAAACTAGAGTCAGCGAAACTCCTCATTCAAGGATCTGAATCAGGCAGATCTGCATGCCATTGAGTTCTCTGGTCAGAGTACATCCCAGCTTGGGTGGGCAGATGATCAAAACCACTGGTTGGGCTTACTCCGTCGGCACTGCAGATGTAACCTTGGTCTGCCAACATCCACGTGTTGGTGGTTGCAAGCTCCTCCATGCTGCTCATCACAGTCAGATTCCCAGTGGTTGGGGCCTGCGGTTCCCCCTGCCGTCCCCATGGTGGGAGATCAGAGTAGCAGCTACAAAAGAGTCACTCCCAATTGTAGAAGGGGGATGGTTACCTTTGGGGGTTCTCTTTTCCCACTGCAGGAACCAAAGGCTCAGAGAACATCTTGCTCTGCATGGTGATGCACTGGCCTGGGGGAAGGGCAATGCAGTCAATGTGTAGTCACTTCCCTTCCCCTTCAGTGCAGTCTCGCTTGGTCTCTGAGGTGCAAGCGAGGTGCTTCAGCCTCCAGCTGGCTGATTCTCTCAGCCATGTCTCATTTTTGACTAGTTGTTAATTGTTCTCCTTGTGAGAGGAGTGAAGTCAGAAATAACCTCTGTAGCTGTCTTGGTGATGTTACCCCGAAACTGGTTTTTAATCGAGCTCTATTCAATTCAATAAGGAGCGATTCTGAATATCTTGGTTTTAAGAATGAGTAAGCAGGAAGATGATACAGACAGGAAAACAAAGACAATATTCATACTTTAACATTTATGAGTAAGTCCTAAATGAAATGAGATTGTGAATGATAATCAAAGGCAAGAATTATGTCTTCTATGTTCTTTTAAATTGGAACTGAGAAGGACCCACAGGTGCATCCTAGATGTCTGATTCAGGTGGCAAAAAGGGCTCATTGAGGAAGAGAGATAAAACTCATCCAAACATCTGGTGGAAAATGTGGAAAACACATATTTTAGGCTTTGCGTATAACAGGACTTAGGTGACAAAAATGGTCCTTTCTTTCCCTCTCTCATTTTTTCTCTGATTATTATATTCAATTACCTCTTTCAGGTCATTGTAGGAACTCTTTCTTTATAAATACTAAAACATAAAACCAACACAATAATAAGAACAAGTAGAAAATACTGCATTTTGAAGAAATAATTTTGAAATCTAATGAGATTGCACCAATGTACATAGCAATCAATCTACTTATATATTTGTTAGGTCTGTTTTGGTCATGCTCAGTGCCATGCTAAGGACTATGAAGCATAGGAATTAGATACATAATTATGCATTTACTCAATCTGTATTTATTTAGCATCAAATGTGTGCAAGGCACTGTGAAAGATACTGTAAATAGAGCAATAAACAAGGTAAAAGGAATTCCTGTCTTCATGTAGCTTATATTCTAGAGGCACAGATATGCAGCATACAACTCATTATTGGATAATCAATTATAATTCTGATATATCTGTGAAGGAGAATTATAGGATGCCAATGAGTCTTCAGAAGGAGAATACAACTAAGAATGTGTGTGTGTGTGTGTGTGTGTGTGTGTGTGTATGTGTGTGTGTGTGTTTAGGTACATGAGTATGAGTGTGCTTTGGGATGAAGGATCAGATAGGAAAGGATCCCCCAAGGAGGTGATATTTTGAGTCAAGACTAGGAATGAGTATAACTTAACAAAGAGAGCAGCTGGTGAGCAGACTCTAGCAGACTCTAAGATTGTATAAGATCTCTGTGCATGGAACTCAGAAAGCAAAGGGCATGAAGGCATGAGGTGAAGATAAAGTTTGGCATGGAATAAATAATGCAGAGATTGATAAAGATTTGGGTGTCTTTCTGTCATCAATATACAGAAATATGTTGACAGGTAACTTGGCATGATTGATGTTTCTGAAAGATCACTCTTCCTGTAAGATAGATAATGGGAAGGCAGGATCAAAATGGAGGATCAGTTAGGAGTCTGTATTGCTATATCATAAAGCAATATTAGCTTGGATGGGAGAAACAGAATGGATATGGAGAGAGGTAGACAGATTTCGAAAATATTCTAGGAGCTAACATTGGCACAGTTTAATAATTGACAATATAAATGGTGAGAAGGGGGAGTGTCAAAAAATGATTTCTATGTTTCTCCCATTTTGGAACTTAACAGTTGTAAAGAAAAACAAGAATTGATTGAAATTTCTTCAAGATTCCTGAATCTCTGACATAGAAATTTGTGTCTTCATTTTGATATTTGTGAAGATGCTCTTTAGATAAACATACTTCTGGTAGATGGGATTCTGATCTTTACAAGTGTTACATCAGATTCTTTTCTTTAAAATGGATTGGGGTGTGTTTGTGGGTTTCTTAGAGAAAAAAATGGAGGAGCAGTGGTTAGGTGGCAATGATAAGGTGCGTTAAGAGCCTATACACTTGTCAGTTGACAGTGACCTATATTGCGGAAGCGTGCTACCATTTCTGACAGTTTCATTAGGCAAGTCAAGTTCAGGGTTGTCAAGAAAGCTAAGCGTCCTTCTTCTCAGGTTTAAAAACTGGTCTGAAAGTCTGCCTTGGTACATGTGCAGAAAGGAGCCTGGGATGGCTATCCTTAGAAAGATCTGCTTACAAGTTGTCCCTTTGCTCATGTCAGGAGCTTAACTGGCAAATAGTTCCCTACACCGATATAAAACTTTTCCTAGATGGTGGGAGGGGCTCATGGTGCCTAAACTGTTCATATAAATAATATCGTTTATGCTGAACACGTGCTTTCTTTTTGTGAGTCTGAAGTTTTGGTACGTGCTATGCAGAGGGTACCCATGTGGCCAGCACTGAGTCTCTCATAAGCTTCCCTGGTAGATAACACTTCACACATGTTACAACTCATAGGCTGAGGGAATTAAGCACTTTCTGTCTGACTCCACCAAGAGATGATTCTTAGTAGCCTGTGTCTGGTTTCCTCTGAACTTTGTCCCATGTGCCTTTTCCTTTTGCTGATTTTGCTTTTTTTTTTTTTCACTGTAATAAATCTTGGCCATGAACATGACTATAGGCTGATCTTGAGTCCTTATATGGAATCATCAAGCCAGTGGTGGTCTTAGGGACCTCTGACACAGAAAATCACTGGAGTATATTATCTTGCTATTACCTAAGTTACTTTTATAAATATACATTGGGCATGGATTATCAATATTAGATTCATGAGAATAATGATCTTGTCATGTAATTTTGGTGGAGATTATTTAGGAAAATTTCAACTATAAAAGAATCTCCTTAATATATCTCAAATTTGCCAGATTCACCTGAAGAAGACAGAAGTATGATTAGACATCATCATTTTGCATGTGAACATCTACAGTAGAGTGAAAATAAAAGTATCTCTAACTTAGGTCCTTTGGACCTTATTTTCATTAAGGTTTCTTTGGACCATATTTTCAATTAAGGTTTCTTTGGACCTTATTTTCATTAAGGTTCATTTGTTGCTCATGTTCATATGTTGATGTTATATTCAGACCACAAAGCTTTTCCATGAGCAGGCTCTAGTATTGAAAATGTTTTATGTACAAGGCTAGAATGTCTCACTGAAATGATGGGGAAATGCACAAGGTGCAGGAAAGTGCTGTAGGCGGCTCCGTACTAAAAGCCTCTTGTACTACGGAAGATGGAATGGCATCTGTAGCATTATCAACCGTAAGTGACGCCTGGATTTGAATTGTGATTATGGAAATGACAATGCTCTTTCATTTAGGTAATTACTAAACCTCTTAGAGCACCTTATGTGTGCAGGGTCCACGATTCTTATTACCTTCTGAAGCCTTTATTACCTTGCACAAATTTAACACTCACTCTTAAGTGCTCTGCTTTATCAAATTCTCATAAAATACCAATAACATGCCCTGAAGAATTTTCTGCTTTTTTTTTTTCTTTTTCCTCTGGAGCTGTCCCAGACTTCTTTAATTTCTGGTCATTATTTTTAGGTTGAAACATGATAGTCTACCTGTTAAGTGTTCCCATACCCCTCTCTGTGATTCTGTGATTGGATTGACTCTGTGTGTGTGCGTGTGTGTGTGCGTGTTATGTGTGTGTGTTTCTGCTAAGATGTCCTTATGTAAAGATAAAGACTAATTATGAATTACTCCAAACTTTGTCTCATATAATTTTTTTAACTCATTCTTAATCTCACTTCAGATTTGAAAAGAGAAACTA
Source organism: Cryptoprocta ferox (assembly GCA_028646485.1). Lineage (NCBI taxonomy): Eukaryota > Metazoa > Chordata > Mammalia > Carnivora > Eupleridae > Cryptoprocta > Cryptoprocta ferox. The sequence goes on from CM053571.1 coordinate 27,195,823, forward strand.
AATATTGACCAGGGGCTTATTACTTGCCTGGTATCATTCTAAATCTATTAAGTATACCAACTTACTTAACCTCACAGTAGCTTATGAGATAGGTGCTTTTATTATCTTCATCATATTGATGGGGAAACAAGACACAGAGGTGTTAAAACCACTTGCTCAAGGTTATGTAGCTACTCAGAGGCAGAGTCAGGGAGGCAAGATGGGGGGCAGTCTGGTTCAGGAGCCTGAGCTGTTAATCCTTGCCATTCACACTGCCTTTGAACATCCCCATGTTTTTTGTTGTTGTTGTTGTTGTTTGTTTGTTTTGTTTTTCACCACCTCAGTTCTGAGTCAGGCTGCTTCTCACCATACCGTGCTCCTTTCTGCAGTTCTATGTCGGGTCTACATTTTTGCCCTTGATATGACTTGTCCTGTACGTTCTCATTCTGTGATGCTCTTCACTCATGCTCTCTCTTCCAGAAAAGCTTTTCACAGTCTGCTAGGCAGCCTGGGAAATGCTGTGCAGGCAGCACAAGAACAATCTTTGCCCATGGGGCTCAGGCTGTGAACAAAGTGTAAAAGATTATTTCTGATTCCGTGTGACTTCCAATGATTTAGACTCTTTCACCCTAGCGTAAAGAAAGGGAACTACACCAAAAAGCTAGATTTCTAACACTAAACAATATAATTCTAGAAGACAACAATTCTGACAAAACCAGAGCTAGCATTGCTTGCCTAGTATTAAGTCTATATTCAGACTTTAGAATGTGTCAGACAGTTTTAAATACAAGTCGTCAATTTTGAGTGGAAGGATTTAGGACATTTTCCCTTCCAGTGAAATCATATAATCCTCATTAAAATGTTATCTTATGGTTCAAATGATTAGCAAGTACTACATTCTCTGAATCCAAGAAGGCTGAAATTTTGTAGATGAATAAAATTCCACCAACTATGACATGTTTTGTTAACCAAAATCTTCCCAGCTTATCAATATAGAATCCTATTATTCCTTTAGGCTTCTGTTACTTTTCAGTCATTTCATACATACTCTTTCCCAGCCTCCAGAATTCTGCCTCAGAAATAAAAGGTATTTCAAAGCAAATTGCAGTGTTGATTGTATAGTAACATCAATTTTCTCATTCTCTCCCCATAAATCTATAATGTGAACCTGATGGCAAATCTTCTTTAGGTTTTTAAAGCATAAATTTCAAGAATTGTAAATGACAGCTATTTTGAAATTTTTTCTCCTCTTTCCTAAGCAAATTTTCAAGTTTATTTCCCAAAATATTAATGTTAAAAATAAATTAATGTGTGACAGAAAGAAACAAATTTAAGCTAATGATAAAACCCACCAACATACATATTCTTCAGATGTTATGTTTTTTTTAATTTTTAAATTTTATTTTTTTAAATCCAAGTTAGTTAACATATAGTGTAATAATGATTTCAGAAATAGACTTCAGTGATTCATCACTTACATAAAACACCCAGTGCTCATCCCAACAAGTGCCCTTCCTAATCTCCAT